>LFYR01000830.1:0-122615 GCA_001185155.1 Zostera marina
CCACCTTTTGGAGTCCTGGGATGGACACCGACCTGTACAGGTTTATATATATTTTTTAAGATGATATGCAAAAATTATCAGGTTTATATATATTTTTTAGGTAATTATACATGTACAGGTTTTGGAAAAATTATATATATAAACAGGGGTATATATGCAATTTATAAAAAAATTGCAAATATTTACACATATGCCACTACCGCTTTGACCGCTTTAAGCGACGCTAAAGCGGTCAAAGCTGAAAAAGCTCTCCCTGGAAATTGGGAGCGCTTTGCGCTTTTTCGAACTATGGATCAACCTCATTTCAAAAATCTGATCTCATTCTCAAAATCGCTCACATATAGAAATCGCTCTCTTTTGAAAAATCCTCTCATCTGAAAAATCACTTTCATCTAGAAATCCATCTCAATCATCGGAACATCTCTCTCGTATGAACATACAATAATTATATACCTTAACATGCAACTAGTTATATACCTATGTAAACCTCATGTACAAGCTTCTCACCAAAATTCTAGCTGATAGAATACCAAAGGTCTCAAATGAACAGATATCAATCGACCAAGCTGCTTTTATACAAGGAAGAAACATCTCTGACAACACCATGTTGGCTGATCAAATGCTTTATGGGTTTTGCAGAAAAAGAACCCCCAAGAGATGTTGTATCAGCATTGACCTAAGGAAAGCCTTTGACACTGTGAGGTGGGAGGCCTTAATTGCCACATTACAGGCATATGGTTTCTCTAACCTATTCTGTAAGATAATCTGAAATTGTATCTCTTCAGCTTCCTTCTCAATATTAGTTGAAGGCACCTCCACCCCCCATTCAAGAGTCAATGAGGCATTAGGCAAGGAGACCCTCTCTCCCCCATCCTCTTTGACATGTTTTTTTTAGAAATTAAATTTTTTTCATTACTGAAAAGAGGTTGGGCATAGCTCAAGATTACAAATATAGGGAAAATGCAAGTACAGTAAATGTAAAACATTGTCTATCTCTTATACAGCTATGGCCCTGACTAACTAGCCAAGGATTGAAGCTTCAAGAGGTTGGACTCCCATGAGCGTATGGCTTGTATTTTAATATGTGAAAGATTGTGCATGCAATGCTCACATCCTTTAAAATTTCTCTGCTAATAATTTCTGGATCTCTGCTCACATCCTTTGACATGTTGATGGATATACTAAGTAGACTAATTGAAAAGGAGCTAAAAGAAGGGAAATATGACTCATATATAGTCAATGGAGCTGCATCTGTAACTCACTTAATGTATGCAGATGATATCCCAAGCTTTTTCATGCGAGGCCTAGGCGTCGCATATGCGACCATGCGCTCCAGCGCATGTAGACGTTTGTCTTCATGCGCTGGAGCGGGTTACCGGATCCGCCTAACCCATTTACCCAATTAGACTCTACCTAGAGTGATTTCTACCTACAGCGATTCTAAATCGCGAGACTGACAGACTAAAAAGGCTGACGTGCGATTCTAAATCACGAGCAACCCTGTTGCACATCCACGAGCAACCTTGTTGCACACCCGCGAGCAAGAAATCTCTGAATCGCGATTTCTGACACCCTAAATCCTAATATTCTAAATTTCTATCTAATTTTCCCCCTAATTTCTATCCTAATCGCGATTCTATGCAATTTCCCCCCTCATTTCAAGCGACGCCTAGGCGTCCTATACGGTCATGCGATCAGGGCCATCGCATGACCGCATGGCCGCCTGAAAAAGCTTGTGATATCCTACTCTTCTCTATGGCCAACCCCAAATCCCTAAAGGCCATCAAAAGCATCCTAGAGACATTCTCAGCCTTCACAGGCCTAATGATCAACGCTCAAAAAAGTTCCATCACCTTCTCCAAGATATGTGAAGGCTCCACAAAACTCCAACAGATCCTAGAGTTTTCAGTTTCTAAACTCCCCATAGTTTACCTAAGCCTCCCCATAACAGGAAAGAAGAAATCATACAACCAATGTTGGAAGCTAATAAAACCCATAGAGGCTTGCTAGCTAAATGGATTGGTAAATGTTTCTCCTATGGAGGTATAATCCAACTAGTAAACCGTATAGTAGCTGGAAAATACACCTACTGGTCCCAAGGCATTGGCCTACCTTCCTCTATCGACAAAAAAGTTCAAAGGCTGGCCTACCAGTTCATTTGGCATGGAAGGAGATGGATACCATGGTCATTAATGATCCTACCTAAGGAGGAGGGAGGATTAGGGGTTAGAAACCTCCAAATAATAGTCGTTGCTGCCCCAAGTAAAAAAGCAGCTACAATATGGGTAAGCAGTCTATCTTTGCACAATGGTTGCAGAGAAGATACACCAAAGACATGCCTCTCAACAAAATTAGCCCTAAACACTCCATTAACTTTGCCCAATGGAAAGAAATTTTGGACTCCAAAAAAAAAAATCAACCAATGCTTGGAATGCAGGGTTGGAAAATTGGCAATGGAAAACAGAACTTAAGAACAATCATTGAAGCTTTAAGAACCAAGGCCCCAAAGGATCCTCTAACCAAAGGCATATGGTCACATATGCCGACAAAATTCTCATTAATGCTGCGAAAGATCAAGAATAAACAAATCAAAACTCTACAGATGCTCAACGCATGGGGGTGTCCCCATACAGTCAACCTGTCTCCTCTGTGATCGGGAAATCGGGTCCATCAGCCACCTATTTTTAATTGCCCCTATACTAGAAAACTTCTTTTACAACTCTCTAAACACCTCAACCAAGCCCTCTGGAAATATATAAAACTCCCTCATCCCAATCCTCATACATCCAGATATTAGAATTGGAGATGTAATAGAGTCGTGCCAAAAACTGACACATCAGGCTCCTCAATAGGACATGCATTGGAATGCTATTGGTTGCCTCACATGGCACATTTGGTCTGAACATGCAATTAGTGAAATACCTGAACATGCAATTGATGAAATATCTGAACATGCAACTAGTTATATACCAGAACATACAATTAATGAAATATGTGAACATGCAATTAATGAAATACTTGAACATGCAACTAGTTATACACTTGAATATACAAATAGTTATATATGTGAACATACAACTAGTTATATACCTGAACATACAACTACAAAATTAAAAAAATGTAAAAAACTTACATTTCTTTTTCGGATTTAAAGAATTTGTAGTTCTTTTAGGAGGCATTGCAAAACACGAAGGTGAGAAATCGATAACTTCTTGACAGAGAAGAAAATCGTCGGAACCGTCGGAGATGAAAACAAAAAGGAAAATCGTCGGAGAAGAACAACCACATAACAATGTCTATGAAACGTCAGAGAAACGCACCTAAAAAATGACAAGCACAGAGGAAGAGCGGGAAGAATCGACGGAAAAGTTTGAAGATTTAATCGAAAATGGTAGGAAGATGAGTGAACCAGACGAAATGGTGAAATTGACGGAAGAGTGTAGAAAAATGTGATTGATTGGTTATTAAGACCATTAAAATTAATTAAAAAAATTACATTATCATCCCTTATCGGTTCAAGGATAGGTTCCTAAGTTAAAAAAATAAAAAACGATATAAGAATATAATAAATAATTATAAGGACTGATTTATAAAAATTTAAATAAAAAATTAATAATTATAGATATTTAAATCAATGGTAGATCTAAGTCTAACAACCTCATTTTTAATTAAAATGAGTCAGTTATATGCATGGATAGTGAGTCAATTACATTTGTAATCTTGTGTTCAGTTGTAATTTGGGAATATACAACCCCAAATCGATATTTGATATAATAAGCAAAAAATACCTAAACTATTCCTTCTCCTTCCCCTTGAAACTCCCTTGTTTATTCTGTCATGTGTGTCTAGAATTTCCCAACTTTTCTTGGGATTATTACTGATTGTTTCAAGGTAGATGCAATGCTCCCTCAATTATTCTTTCTATCTACAGAGTAATTCCACTCTAAGTGTGTGGTAAACTTATGATCAGAGGTTGATCAATTTTTATATGTTAAAATCATTGTTGTCGAATTGGGATTTGTCAACTATTACCGTTTGAAATGAAATAGAAAACAAATGGCATGTCTAAAACAACTGTTTATCTTCATTGAAAATATTAATCTTTTGAAAGATAGAAAAAAGTGCTTTAATATTAATAGTACGTTACCTTGAGAAGTGGGAACTTTGCGGACATGATTTGAAGCATAAGCCTAGTCTCAATAGTGTCTGGCGCAAAGGCCAGATATTCACCTTGTGCAACCATCAACTGAAGAATGGTATCAAAACTAGGCGATATTTGAGAGTTCCCGATTTCCAAAAACATTCCTTCCCGGATATAGCTACAAAAAAAATGAAAATGATGACAACGGTTGAGATTTGAATAGTATTATATTTTTTAGGCATAGGAACGTAATGAAGTGAGATGAAAGAAAAGAATATGACGAGGATAAGAATACATACGCCTGGACGGGGTGAACTGTTGTATCGAATCCCGTCCTGACAGCAATCAGTAAAAGCATGACGACTGTGGGCATGAGGAGCTGCATACAAAATTCATTCAATTTTTTGTGGCATCGAAAAAGTGGATGGAAATCGATCGCACTAGAGAGACAGAGAATAGACCTCGGCCGAGGTGATGAAGGGATGTCGCTTCTTCAGTAGCCAGTTTTTGCGGAGCATCGCTCTCAACTGACGATTTCCATGACCCGGGGCCATCGATATCTTCACCACCGGACAGTAACTGCTTTTCAGGTTCTCTTCCGTCGTTTGGGTTTTTTTTGGTGTGTGTGCAGTTTTACTGTTGCTTGCTAAGTTGCTATTTGCTAATATCTTTGGACTGTGTTGATATTAGCACGTTTATTACAGTAAGAAATTAAGAATCGTAAGTCGTAAGATATAAGATATGTTCTTTCTTTTATTTTTTTAAGTTCAACACACAAAAACAATTGATTTAAATATAGTCTTACTTTCTACTTGTTTTTTATCTAAAAAGACGAATTTGTCCGACAGGTAATCAATCTTAAATTTCTTCTTCCACATTATTGTAAATCAGCAACTGAAGAGCATCTCATTGGTACAATGTCTTCTCTTCCGCGTTCTTAAGTGGAATAAAATATAGGAAAATTGTCAAATGTACCCACCTAAAGTTGTTATGGAGTTAAAAATAACCACCTATATTTTTTTTTTTTTGACCATTTTACCTTTACAATTAACTTAAATTTTCAAAGATGTGTTATTGATTAAAAAGATAACGGGTAAATATTTTGGGGAGAAAAACTACCAATCGTCCTCCCCTCTCCTTCCTCCAACCCTTGGTCGTCTTATCGATCAGAAAATCTCAATACATCCCTATCCGCATCGAATCTTCTCCCAAGTCCGCCATCCTAACCACTTTCTCTGGACGTCACTAATCCGTGGCTACTCCCTCCTCCACCGCCATCATACAATGGCTTTCTCACTCTATTCCCAAATGAAACTTCACCTCCATCCTTCATCCTCCACACCTCAGCTTAACTTCAACACCAACTTTATCTTCTCTACTTTGCTCAAACTTGTGGCCACCATCTGGTCAGATGATCTTCGCTAATGGGTGTGATTCCAATGTTTTTGTTAATGATACTTTGATTGATATGTATGTAAGTTGTTCTCAGTTGCATTGAGCACGGAAGGTGTTTGACGAAATGTGATACGCTCATCCTCTACCAGCCAAGCAAGCAAGAAAATCATCCAAGCATTGCATTTAATATTAAATTATTTATTTCTTAATTTCCATCCACGTTTATTATTTCTTTCCATGTATGCTGATTTAACAATTTAGGATTTCTTTTCAGATTTGTTAGTATTTGTAAGGCTATATAAAGTCTCGTTATATGGAATAAAGGCAATCAATCTTTGAGTATTATCATTCCTTTCAATTGTAAAAGATCCGAAAAGCTCTGGTCTCCTTTCCCCTAATACGAAGTGTATCAAAATGTTTGATAGAGATGTAGTGAGTTGGACGGACAATCATGGTTGTTGAATATTGTAGAGTGGGAGAGATGGCCATGGCAGAGGAGTTATTTCATAAGGTCCCCGTGAAAGGTCATCATAATAGGTTACCGGGTAAAGATCATATTAACTAATGAGGGGTATATTAGAAAAATTTATTTTCCAACAACCCCAAACCACCTAAGATTTTGACCACCAAGGTAAAATATAAGATAAGATTCTAGGTGGAATAAAATATAACGTTTTTGAAAAATGGTCCGTCATAAAAAAAATAATATAAAATAAGTTAGGTGCAGGCGTGCAGAGGATGTCTAGGTGAGTGGGACGAGAACCAACAATTATAATATTTTAAAAATATCCACCAAACTTGAATTAAACGTTATTAATTTTTTTTCTTAATACTCTTCGTACAAAACAATTATTAGGTAATAAAACTCATAACATCTTATTTGGTCACCCGTTACATCTTACTTGTTTACCCATAACATTTTACCTATAAAATTGATTTGATAAGTATATGGTAAAGTCTTAAATGTTATGTATGTTTAATTTTTTTTCGAAACATAAAGTCGTCGTCTCCACCTTTAAATCGCCGTCGTCGTCTCCGTCTTTAAATCAAAAACGACGACGAAAAATTGAAGACGTAGTGGACGGTGTAATGTCCTGGTCAATACAGAAGTACAAGAAACGACACAACAGCCAAGAGGAGCAAAAAGTAGTATCAATATGGCATGCGGCAATTATAGGTCTCAGTTAAAAAAAATCTCAATTATAGACATCTTACGATTATCATTTTTTTTTGTCGTTTAATCACATCTCGAAATCAGACCAGAATCATATCTCAAGAAAAACTGACGACCGAGATTAGATATCTCATTTTGTTATCTTACTTGAAGTTGTCCCCCACTATATATATACTTAAGGATCATAAGTTAATATTTGTTAAATTTTAATGAAAACCTATTATTAATGGCATAGTAGAATAGTAGGTAGGGTTGTAAATGGGTCCGAGTTTGCAACTGATTTTGGACCAATTAAAGGGTTTGGATCCGGAGGCCCGGGTCCGAGTCCAAATTAGCCAGACCTGAACCCAGATATTATAGATGTTAGATAAATATTTTATAATATATTAGTAAGTTAAACTTCAAATATAAATATTTTAATTATCAGAGAAGCTCAGCCTAAGGTGAGCTTAAAGGCGCTCACCCAAACTGAGCCGTCCGATATATTGCCTCTTCATCATGACCGTTCCTCATTTATTAGTTTTATATTCAAGTATTTGCACATATCTTCATGTGACCAAGATTCTTCTACACCTACACCTACCAATGACTTTTGCACCTACCTTATACCTTAACTGTCCACACCGTACGTCTTCTCCTTCTCTCACACGCAATCTCACTTCTGCTCGTCTTCTTTTTCATTTTTTTCTCAAAATCGTTTTTTTTTTAAACTCGCCGGTGGAAACCCTTTTTTTCTTCTTCTCGTTGGAAACACATCTTCAATTTGTACGTATTTGCATTTCTTTTTTTTCATCCGTCAATCATCAATATCTTCAACTCCTATTATTCGTTCATATGAACCCATTTTTTTTCTTGTTTACGCTGGAAACACATCTTCTCATACGTTTTTTTTGTTGTCTCCTACACATGTTCTTCTATTATCTGTTTTGTTTTTCATTGGTGTAATATACTTTCTCGGTCAAAGACTTTAACACGTTGTTTTTCGAATCATTGTTTTTCATATCGTTTTAATCATTTTCCATGGTCCCTCTGAAATGATTAGAAACATTGTCTGTCATTCTGGTGAAACCATTGTCCCTCAAACGATTAACATCAACGTTCTCAACTAGCCCAAATCATTGTTCCTCCAACGGTTCAAACCATTGTTCTTCCAAACGTTCGAATCATTATTCCTCCGACGGCTCAAAACATTGTTCCTCCGACGGTCCAAACCCTTGTTCCTCCGACGGTTCAAACCATTTCATCATTCTTCGTTCACCAATTTATTCATGCAATTCATTACACTCTCCTTCACCTTTAACATTTTATTCTTTCACAGGGTCGCAATGGATGACGATGTTCAAACATCAATTTCTATAGATAGTCCTTCTCGTAACACGAATGCGCTATCTATTGTCAATTCGAATGACACATCGCCACCACCGCCTATCCCATATGTTGGACAAATTTTTCCGGATTTGGAATCCGGTCGACAATTCTACTACTGCTACGCCGGCTATGTGGCCTTCGATGTTCGTCGTTATTCTTCCAAACTGATTGACTATGTTATACAATCGAAGAAATTTGTCTGCTCGAAGCAGGGAGAGTCAATGAAGAAGATGGACACTGATCTTGTCGAATGTCACAAAATCAGTCGAAAATCGCATAATGTACGAGAGTCGTGCAAAGCACAAATCACCTTTAAGATTGATACAGGTAGCACAAATTGGAGAGTGCATATTTTCGTCAAACATCATACACACGAACTAGTAACTTCTAAAAAACGACGTTTCCTTCGTGTTAATCGACACATGTCCTCTACATCCCGGGGGTTACTAGATTCTCTTAATTCAGCGCACATCCAGCCGTCTCAACAATACTCTTACACTGCTATGGCATCAGGTTCATTTTTCAATCTCTCATTCGTAATGGCATGAACTACTAACCGAACAATGACATTAACAGACAGGGGAACAATGACCATACCTCATTAGGGAACAACTATGTTAACTGACAATGGAACACTGACCATGACTGATAGAGCACAATGACACTAACTCTTTATGAAACATTGACATAAAATCTATTACATTTACAATTAACGTGATTCTTTTATCTTTCTAATCCTTAGGTGGATTTTTCAATCTCTCATACACACAAAATGATTTCTATAACTATCGTAGAGACGGACGTATCAGCGCATGCCCGAAAGACGTGGATCTTGTTTTGGACAAATTCGAAAACCTGAAGTCTCTAAATCCTTCATTCTTTTATTCAATTGCAAAAGATGATAAAGGTATACGAAGTTATTCATTTGCATTTCCTTTTATTTATCACACTTTATTCTGACTTTTATGTCTTCTACTGCATAAGGTAAATTGAAAAATCTATTTTAGGCAGATTCCCAATGCATTCATGATTACAAACTGTTTGGTGATGCGGTCACCTTTGATACAACGTATAACACGAACAAGTACAAGTTGATATATGAGATGTTCTGTGGAGTCAATCACCATCTCAACTCTATTCTATTTGGCGCTGGATTCTTATCGAATGAGGTGAAAGAATCTTTTGTTTGACTATTTCAACAATTCCTAGATTGTATGTCCGTCGTTCCAGTTACTATTATTACTGATTAGGACCGAGCAATGGAAGTAGCTCTACTTATCGTCTTTCTGAATACATTCCAACGTTTCTGTAAATGGCATATCACGCATAAATTCGCCGATAAGATTGGCAATGTCTATAGAGATAAAGTTGCAATGGCAGATTTTCATAATTTTCTCAATAATTCAGAATCGATCGACAAATTTGATTCGAAGTGGAACGTCTGGACCTCACGACATAACTTGTCTACTCACAAATGGTTAGACGAAATCTTTCAGATAAGACATAAGTGGTGCCTTGCGTATATGACGAATTATTTCTTTGCTGGTATGTCAAACACACAGAGGAGCGAGTCCATGAATCATCACGTGAAGATGAGAGTTAAACCATGTTTCACCTTATACGAATTCATCGGGTCTTTGGAGATTGTATCGATGTCTATGAGGGACAAAAAACTACAAAGAGATCATGAGGACACTTTTGGGCCGCCACATTTCATCACAAATCTTCCAATTGAAAGATTCCTTCTACACAAATACACATCTAAAGCTTTTCGCTTATATCAAGAACAAGTCAAGTTGAACTTGAGATTTTTCATAAGACCAGGCAACGATAGTATGGAACGTTCTACCTGTAAAACCTATTATTACTGTCTTTGCCTCTATTTTTGTCGTCATATTTTTCATTATTTTTTTTATAGCATTCAAATATCTACCCTGTCATTAATGTCTACAATCAAAATGTATCATTGATCATTTATTATGATCAAGAGCAACGACTACCGAAGTGCAGTTATCAGATGTTCAATTAGAAAAAGATACCATGTAGGCACATCATATGCTTTCTATCTTTCATCGATGGTTCGAACGAAATCCCTCCATCTCTTGTAACAAAAAGATGGTTCCAAAACCCCCCAAAAAATGCTTCAAGTAACATTTCTGCTACACATCTTCGTTTTGGGGAGCTACAAGCTTTGTTTGAATGTCTTCTACAATTCGCAAATTTGACAAATGAAAATTTGAAGAAATCTGTTGAGGGAATGAAAAATTAATGGTTGGCTTAATTCCAACATCTTCTACCGCACCGGAGACAAACAATATTCTTTCCATCACTAGATTTACACATCCTCTTACAGATCCAGTCAAAGTTCCTGTACCAAATAAAGCAAAAACTAAAGGAAGTGGAACTAGTGGAAGGCCGAGTAAAGCCAGTATGAGATACAAACCTATACGTGAGACCATCAATGAGAACTACGACAAGAGGAGGTCTTGCAGCAAATGTCGACAGTCTGGCCATAACATTAGAAATTGTCCACAACCTTAGTGTTTCCTATTTAAATAGTTATCTTTAGAATGCTCATTTTTATTGTTCTTCAAACACAGTTTCAACCATTGTTAATCATTGTCTTTCATTGTTTTATATTGTTCTAATATTTCTCCCCAAAAATGTTGTACCCGTTGTTATCTACTGTTTCAAATCATTGCCCGCAAATACATCAAACAATTGTTCCTAAAACACTATGTCCAATCGTACCACTAACCAACGTGTCGACTTACCATTCCCCAACTACGTGTATTTCCCCTACATAACCAACAATTGCAAAAAAATATTTACATACCGAACACTTACTAAGTTCTTTCAACATGATACTTGGGATATATTTGAAACTATTGTATTTATAATATCCGTTCGAATATTTTTCACTTCTCCCCTCTTCCACAATGGCCTTTGTCCATGGATCGATAAGGTCACTCCGTGTAACATATATAATCTACAATCTTCAGTTTCGTCGTTTTGTTGTGGAAAACCTTTTGCATCAACAAACTTTCAATTGTCGCTGAATTTATAGCCACTGTAACCGTAGTTTACGTACTCCTCAATCCATTGTACCTGAAAATAGTTACAACGATGCATGACCTTCTACATTTGAATGGATGTTAACGTAACAAACACACTTACCACGCGGCGTGCTTCCTTCTTATTATTTTTCGACTTTCCTTTCGAGTCGAAATGCGTAATGACACACTCTGGTCCGTTTATAACTAAGTACTTGTGAATAATGGAACATATACTATTTTCTTCAACATGTCATTGTCAACCATAAGCCGTATTTCCCTGAAAAAATCGTTCCAATCGGGAATATGGATGTTTGGTGCACCGAATCTCTTCCTGAATAACCTGCATCCCAAAAATTTTGCTCCATTTTCTGGCACTTTATCCATCAATATCATTGCATACAAATCGATGACCTATATTTTTAAATCGAATTTTTAGGTCAAACATTTTTAAATCGATTTTTTTTACGCATCGTAACAATTTCTCACCCTTTCGCTGTAGACTTTTTTCTGTGCAATGTCAACAATGTTCTGACCATTGCAGCAACGACTGTTGTAGCAGTAAATTCTTTTCTTACACCTACAACATTTGTCAGACAATTGGAACAATCAAATCTTATTGTAATGAATAATTGTTTTTCAAATCTTACCCCAGTCTGTCAATTGCTTCAAACGTCAAGGTTTCATTGACTCTCTTTCATTACTTTCTCCCACATCCATTCCAGATTTTTCAGATTTGCTTTCTTCTAATTCCACGTCTTGGTGTTCTTCGTTGGCAATATTGGTTTCAATTTGAGAACAATGTCGAATCGCTGAATCCTAAAATCTTGGAGAGTACTCCAAAACTTTACCAACTACTTCGGGGGTCTTCGGGGAACCATTAAGAGGTGCAACCGTCGTCTTTGGTGTCCGGATTTGGAGTACTCCGAACTCGTCTACCCTCCAAAAGTCCGTCATACATTTTCGCAAATGTTTTAGTGTCGTCCTAGCAGGCTCAGGACTAAAGGGAACAGACTTACGGTAAGACCATGAAGATTTTAGAGACGCATTATACCTCAAATGTACTTGCAGGTTCTTGAATAATGTATCTTCCGAAACTGGACCATTCAAATTCTCAATGCGATCATCTGACGAACTGTTTTTCTCCGGCGGACTACATGTCATGCGGTTTGTGCTGCCTTCGAAATAACCACTCATTATGTTCACAAATTCTTCTTCAGTCATCTTACTAACCGGAGAATCGACCAAATGATCGTAACTTAATTTCCTACCCACTCTCTTCAATTCTATTTTCTTCATCTTCAGATGCGTCTCGTCGCTCTCTATCGAGCTAAGTACATCTATAACATCAACTCTAGCCTTACCATCTTCCGGTGTGATTAAGTCAACCACAGGAAGACTGTTTTCGAGTTTAGGAACAACAACGGTCTCACTTTCGGGAACACAACTATTGGAGGTTGTCAATACTGGACTTCGCTCAATTGGAACAACATATCGTCTTTCAACGGGACTACTTTCGAAAGATTTATGTGGTCTTTTAATAGGTCGTCCAATATTGTATTCTTCACTTCTACGTACCGAATTCATGATCGAATCCCATCAAACCGGATAATCCAGACAACTTGTCATGCGATACATCAACCTTAACCAATCTCATGTACGGGATGAAATCATTCCTGTAATGGCTTTTAACCTATGATAATCAAAATTACTTCAAACTATATTTCAAAAAATACGTTTTCATTAACCAACAACATTTTTTCTTTGAAATATTGTACTATTTACAATTCCACAACCTCTCATGCACGATTTTCATAAATTGACGGGTTAGAAGATCCTAGACCTGAGAGTCGGAATCCTTTTCATCGCTTCCACTTGATCTTTCAATCGCTTCTTCTTCATCTGAATCGTCTTCTTCCGGCGGGCATTCAAGTTCATAAGATGAAGGCATGACTGACACCTACGTTCGTTTAAATTTTATAAATGTCGCAAGTTCTAAAATAAATGAAACATTAAATGTCGCAAGGCATGCATTCTTTTTACTTACAAGACGGCTCTTCAGTGATTGTATGATTTATCGACGATTGTCTTGTACGCCCTGCCATTTCTCATACACGTGGTCAGCCCTCGGTTTAGGCTTCACCCACATAACAGCACGCCCACAACCAAATCTGCAACCAAAGGAATCTATTATCAATATCAAATTGACAGACATTACTGATTTTTAAATAATTACTTATATTTAGAACTAGAGTGCAACCGAAGAGATATGGTTTAGAAATTGATTTGTTTTCCTGTTTTAAAACTGGTTTTTTGCACTCTTTCATATTTGTAAAAATGAGGTATCTGACGCATTCAGCCTAATTAATCAGATGCAACTCGTTCAAATTGTCGATGTAAGACAACACCCTACCATTTAGGCCCATCTTGCTCGATGGAAGTAGAAATGTGCAAAAAATTATAACTAACCAAAGACGACACATGTCGTCGACATCTTCTTCTAAGGCGCACGGTATTCTACTTTGGTTTTGCAGCGCCGTAATCGCATCCTTGCTACATTTATAGACAGTCATGCAATTAAATTCATACAATATTTTTTAAATTTTATAATATAATAAATGTACTAAGAGATAGTCGTGGCGAGTCTTCCCTTAGTCCTCCTGCCCTTCTCGAAAAATTTGCGCCATAACTGAGTGTCATTGCTTGCTCGATTTAGATCAATGGGGGTGCCTTTGTATGGAATAGAGAGAATTTTCCCCACATCTTCTACAGTCTCTCGGACTTCTTTCTTCTTCAATTCAAAAGTATAATTACTTATGAATCTCCCACACAAATCGTCCAACTGGAAACTGTTAACAACCATTAGCTGGACTGTCAAGAAGTGTCCGAATGGAGTTCCTAATATCCTTTCAGATACAGACTTTTCTAAGACATCCTTCATTGCCGTCATATATATACGTCGCGATGCGACATCTGTGTTGAATTAAGCAACCAGCTGCTAATAACGAAAAATAGGAAAACATTATTAACATTATTTTATGTGGTAGTAAAACATTATTAACTTACAAGTGAAACAGTTAAATATTCAATGATAAACTTACAAGTCCCAGCTTTTATGAGGTTTGATTACATTATATTCCTTGTGGCTCTGATTGGGTTCTCCATGTCTTTCTTCAGCTCTACCTTTTGTTTGTGATTAGGGGGTGGATGGATGGATTATTATTAGGATTACGATTAGGATGGATTATTTCTCCCTTTCTAGCTTTTTCGTTGATTATCGAGGAGTGGGATTGGGGTACCGGGTACGGAGAGGTTTTTCCTACCCGAAGTAGGAAAATCCCTGTCCCCGCCCCCGGCCCCGGCCGAAATCCCCGGTCATTTCCGATGGGATGGGGATTGAAATCCCCACCCCGGATAATTCCCGTACCCGGAAAAAATTGTATATAAACCTTATAAAAAAATTATATTGTATAATTTATATAAATAACCTTATATAATATATTGAATAGATAAATTATATTTAAAATCGTAAAATTAAATCTATATCTTAGTTAAAAACTTAAAAGTTAAATCTATATTCTAATAAAACCGTAAACAAAAAAGTAAAAACTCAATCGACAATCGTTCAATGATTCAATCATAAATAACCTAATCTTCAACTTCAAATAGTCAAATAACCATCTCCGATCATCCAGTTCTTATTCTTGTTTCGATAATTTTTGTTTATTAACTAAATTATTATCTATTTACATTTGGATTATTTAATTTTTAATTATTTACATTTAAATCAATATTTTAATTACATTAGTAAATAGTAAGTAGTAACATAATAACATTAGTATTTAGTAAATTAATGTTTAAAATAAATTCAAAATAAATGATAAAAAAATTAATATTTTGACCGGGAAATCCCGTCCCCATCCCCGGTCAAATGACCAGGGACGGGGACGATTTTTGGGACCGAAGATTTCTCCGTCCCCGTCCCCAGTCAAAATGACCGGGTACGGGGATGGGGAATGCAATCCCCGCCCCGTCCCCGTCCCCGTCCCCACTCACCCCTACTGGCCCAGATCCGAACCATACCAGGATTTTTTATGGGTCCGGGTCCAGACATTTTCCTTCTAGACCCTGATCCGGCCCACACCCGAGCCAACTTCATGGGTCTGGGTTCGGGTCCAAGTCCAAGCCAGCCAGCCCAGACTCAGTCCATTTACAACCCTAATAGTAGGTATTCTTCATTTTAGCTATATGTGATATATGAGAGAATGAAAATTAATCTTTTTTTATTATTTCAGTTAATAGTGCAATTTAAAAATTTACTTCTCGTGAGATATTTAAAATGAGATATTTCGTGAGATATTCAAAATGAGATATTTCGTGAAATATTGATAAATCCACCATTATAAAACATCTTACAGTTATCAGTTTTTTTTGTCTTTACGGATTACATCTCAAGGTTAAACCAGTATCATATCTAAGGCTGTTAACGGATCCGGGTCTGGGACCAATTTCAGACCCGGATGGCCGGGTCCGGGTTAGATTAGCCAGACCCGGCTATTTTAAATGTTAAAAAAATATATATATATATTAATATTTTAGTAAGTTAGGGACTTAGGGGTTTAAATATAAATATTTTAATATATATTGTATAATATATTAGTAACTTAAGGGTTTAATATAAATACACCAATATTTGTTTATTGTGTTTATTTATTTTACTAAAATTTATTAACTATTTTTATATTTTTAATTGTTTATTGTGTTTTAGGTAAAAAATTTATTTATTTATTTGTCCCCGGACCTGGCCCATACCCGGATTTTTTTTATGGGTCTAGGCCAGGTCCAGGCAATTGAGTACTGGACCCGGCCCAGATCCGGGCCAAGTTCATGGGTCCGGGTCTAGCTCAGCCGTCCCAGACCCGGCTCATTTACAGCCTTAATCATATCTCGAGAAGAATTGACGATCGAAATTAAATATCTCATAAGATATCTCATTTAGTTATCTCATATATATAAAGTTATCTCCCACTATATATACCTAAGGATCATAAGTTAATATTGGTGTAAATTTTAATGAAAACCTACTATTAATGGCTTAGTAGAATAATAAGTATTCTTCATTTTAGTTACATGTGATATATGAGAGAATGAAAATTAATCTTTTTTTAATATTTTAGTGCAATTTAAAAGTTCACACTCCACTAAAAAGGCAACACTTTTCTTGAGATATTAAAAATGAGATAATTCATGAGATATTGATAAATCCATCATTTGTAAGACATCTTACGGTTATGAGTTTTATTTTTACAAATCACATCTCGAAATCAGACCAGTATCATATCTCGAAAAAAATGACGACCGATATTAAATACATTACAAAATATCTCATTTTGTTATCTTATCTGTAGCTGTCTCCCACTATATATATATACCTAAGGATCATAAATTAATATTGGTTAAATTTTAATTAAAACCTACTATTAATGGCTTAGTAGAATAGTAGTTATTCTTCATTTTAGTTACATGTGATATATCAGAGAATGAAAATTAATCTTTTTTTAATATTTCAGTAATAGTGCAATTTAAAAGTTCACACTCCACTATATAGGCAACACTTCTCGTGAGATATTCAAAATGAAATATTTCGTGAGATATTAATACATCCATCATTAATAAGACATCTTAAGATTATCAGTTTCTTTTTGTTTTTTACGAATAACATCTCGAAATTAGACCAGTATCATATCTAGAGAAAAACTGACGATCGAGATTAAATATCTCACAAGATATAGTATTTTGTTATCTCATATGAAGCTGTCTCCCACTATATATATACCTAAGGATCATAAGTTAATATTGGTTAAATTTTAATAAAAACCTACTATATATTAATGGCGTAGTAGAATAATAGGTATCTTCATTTTAGTTATATGAGAGAATGAAAATTAATAGTTTTTTAATATTTCAGAAGTGAATAGTGTAATTTAAAAGTTCACACTCCCACTATATAGGCAACACTTATCGTGAGATATTTAAAATGAGATATTGATAGATCCATCATTTATAAGACATTTTATGGAGTTGCGGTCAGGGGCGTATCCAGGGGGGGCAAGGGAGGGCAATTGCCCCCCCTAAAATTTGGAAAATATCCAAGGACTTATATGTAATTAAATTTTTTATAGGGGGTTAAGTGTAATTTTCACAATATATTAATATTTTTTAAGGGTTAATATATAAATTTCACAATATTTATATACTATATAAATTTTACAATATATGTAATTTTAAGTTTAATTACATATAAAACTCTAAAAACTTAAATATCCCTAAATTTCTTCCCCAAATCTTCTTAATCCCTAAACCTCTCCCCAAATTTTCTAAATCCTTAAACCTCTCCCCCAAATTTCTAAATCCCTAAACCTCTCCCCCAAACCCAAAACCCACGATATTTCCCCAATATCCTCCAAATTTCCCCAATATCCCCAAAACCCACGATTTCTCCCAAAATCTCCCCAATATTATTTCCCCAATCTCATTTTCCGCCCCATCCTCCAATCTCGTTTCCCCCCATCTAATTTCCTTCAATCTTGTTTCCCCCAATCTCCTTCCCCAAAACTCACGACTTCCCCCAATCTCTCCTCCTCCCATCCACCTCACGATCATCTCAGGGTCAACCGGCCAAGCTCTCACGTTCTGACCACCGTCCATCGAGATTCAGTTATTGTGCCACAGCCCACAGGACACCACCACCATCGGATTTCACTGCCTTCAGTTCGTCTCCACTCTCCAGAGTCCAGTCTCCGCTACTCTCTAGCCTTTAGGCTCTAGGTATGTCCGTCTATCTTGAATTCTTGATCCGTTTGTGTTTAACCTAGCTTGATCCGGAAAAAAATGTACCATTTTAAAACAGGATAATGAACCATTTGCAAAAAATTGAATTGAACTATCATCAACCTGAAAAAATATGAATTTTCATCATTCCATGTGATTTTTTAAAACAGGGACCTACATTGATTAAATATCCATGTGAATTTTATTTCTTTCTTTAATTAATTAAAGAGGAACCATTTTATTTATTTCTTTAATGTGATTCCCACATTAAAACTCGTCTCAGAAATCGCCTTGGTGATAGTTTGATGAATGATTGTTTAGTAACATATATCGAGAAAGATATTTTTAAAACTATAGACAACGAAGTTATTTTAAAAATATTTAATGATATGTGTTTTCGTCGTAGGACATTGAAGTAATGTAAAATGTATTTGAAATTTTTATTGTTAATTAAATAAATGTATTTATTTTTAATTTGAATATTAATTAATGTATTGAATATTAATTATATAATGAATGTATTGATTTTTTATAGGTTTTTATAATCAATTATATGAATAGGTCATGCCAAAATTTGTATAGGTTTTTTAATTAGTACAAAAAAATTTTTTCGCCTTCGGCGAATCTTGCCCCCCCTACCAAGGAATCCTGGATACGCCACTGGTTGCGGTTATCAGTTTTTTTTGTCTTTTACGAATCACATCTCGAGGTCAAACCAGTATCATATCTCGAGAAAAACAGACGATCGAGATTAAATATCTCACAATATATCTCATTTTGTTATCTTATCTGAAGCTGTCTTCCACTATATATATACCTAAGAATCATAAGTTAATATTGGTTAAATTTTAATGAAAACCTACTATTAATGGTTAGTAAAATAATAGGTATTCTTCATTTTAGTTACAAGTGATATATCAGAGAATAAAAATTAATCTTTATTTAACATTTCAGTTAATAGTGTAATTTAAAAGTTCACACTTCACTATATAGACAACACACTTTCCGTGAAATATTCAAAATGAGATGTCTCGTGAGATATTGATAGATCCATCATTCATAAGATATCTTACGATTATCAGTTTCTTTTTTGTCTTTTACGAATCACATCTCAAAGTCAGACCAGTATCATATCTCGAGAAAAACTGACGATCGAGATTAAATATGTCACAAGATATCTCATTTTTTTTATCTTACCTGAAGGTGTCCCCTACTATATATATACCTAATGATCATAAGTTAATATAAGTTTCGTGAAACAAACTCACGTTACTGGAGAAGGTCAGTGGAGACCGAACCAGTATAAATCTCTTTGTGTTTTTTGCTTCACTTAAATTTCTTGCTCCTAATCAATCATCAAATTAATCGACTACGTATATTTTATATCACTTTTGCTTAAAAAAAAATTATATCACTTTCGATTTTAAACCTATCTACATTATATTTATCTTAAATTTACTTTAAAGTCATCGTTCTGCCATCAGGTGCTCAAAAGGCCATTTACATTTCAAGTCATTTACCATTAAGTCATCGACCTGTTATCAGGTGATTAAGAGGCTTGTTGATTTTTACTAAACAATATATTTTCATATAATAATAATATTATATTGTTATTAATATTATTATATTATTATCATTGCTATTGTATTATTGAGTGTTATTACAGATATTTTCGTTAAAATCTGCATTACGCGAAAAAAGGCTACTAACCCCCCCCCTTTATAGCCTCGAATATCACGATCCAACATGACCATGTTATATATCCCCAAGCAATCTGATTTTCTAATCCTTCTTCTTGCCTCATTCATTACATGGTCTAATGATAAACCTGGTTTTTTCCCAATTAAGTAACCCTAAAGGTCTTTTGTAAATTTACAGTGAAAGAAGACGTGCTCTTGTTATTCTCATAGACCATTACATAATATACACTCAGTTTTAACGTACCCCATTCATTCTACCTGCCCAGTATGTTCTCATTGATATTTTGCTCCACCTAGCTCTCCAGAGGGTTATAGCGAATTTTCTCACACTAGCGTGATCCACACTCCTTCCCATAGATTATCAATTTCTTTCTTGTTTCTTATAAATTCTTATGCATTTTTATATGTTAGAGATGTACCCATCCCAACCCATTCATAGTCGTAGTTATTTTTACATTTAAAAGATTTATCAATATTTTATTTATTATCAACTATTCAAATCTAGACTAGGGTGTTTTTCGATGCTTAGTACTCTATTTCTAACGTATCTTTCTTTCATCCATGTGGCTTATATCGAGTCTTGACTCGACTAGATTCTAGCAATTCTTACTATCTTTGCTGCTTCAGCTGATTTAATGAAACATCTCAATCCTAATCCCCCTTCCTTTTTGGGTAGAGTCATTTGTACCCAAATGAAATATTGCTTACCATTCCATATGTATCTATAAGAGATGAATTATAAGTCTCTTAATGTTTCTATAGGTAGTCTACATGCCATATTTCAGAAATTGAATATGTCCATGATACCCCAATGAAATAATTGAACCCTCCTTGCATGAGATAACAATCTATTTTCCCACCCTTCTACTATGTTATTTACTCATTGATTAGAGGTACACAGTCTTTTTGGTATAGGATCCTAAGTGATAAGGGTAGACCTAGATATTTTGTAGGGAAGGACCCTTCCTTGAAGTTTAGTTGATTGAGTAATCAGGTTTGTGTTTTGTTGATCCCGAGAAAAATACTTCAGTTTTTTTCTCGCTTACCATTAGTCTTATATTACCCTCAAATGCTCTAAACACATCTTTTATGACCTTGAAAGATTCTATTTTGGCTTTGCAGAAGACAAGTATGTCATCTGCATAAGTTAAATGTGATATGTTCATGATATTGTGTTTTTTGAAAATTTTATTTTGTTTTTATCTACTACTCTATCTTTTATCAAGGTCAATAGGTTTTGCATTAAGAGGGTGAAAATATAGGGTGATAGAAGATCCCCTTGTCTAATTCCTCGCTTGAGATTAATTTATGTAGTGGGTGACCATTTACTAAAAAGATAATGATGTGGTACGGTGATGATGCACATCATGATAATCCTAATGATGCCTTGGTTGAAATTTAGGTCTAGTAGGGTTTTCTCTATGACTTTCCAACTACAAGTATCAAAGGCTTTTGTTCGGTCAACCTTAATTGCAGCATTTGCCCCCCACTTATCCTACCAAAGCTTGTAATTATTTTTGTGGCCAGGAGATAATTGTCCCCAATTAATCTACCTGGTAGGAATGTTGTTTGATTGCTATCCACAAGGGTTTCCACTACACGGACTATCCTATTTGTTAGGATTTTAGAGAATATCTTATATGTAGTGTTAATGCATGAGATGAGCCTAAATTGGTCTAGTCTTGTTGGATTCTTAATTTTTGGAATGAGTGTGACAAATGTTGTGTTAACCCGTCTTAGTAGGGAATCCCCTAAAAAGATAGATTGGCTCTCTACTAGATCCTTCCTTGCCTATGATACTCCATTGAACCCATCAGGTCTCGAACTTTTGTCTGGGTTTAGATTCATTACTATTTTCTGTCATGATCCAACACTTTCTTGACTTCCTCATAAGTTGGTATTTGCTCTAATTCTAAGTTTTATTTTATTGTTACTTTATTTGCAAAGTTTGTAGAGACTCTTTTTAAGTTATCATCGTTTTTGGTGAATAAGGTTCTAAAGTATCTTAAAGTTTTTTCCTCCATCTTACTCCTTGATATTGCATTTGATGAGTCAAAATTCAAAAAACCTCATGGAAATCGGAAGGAGGCTCTAGTATATGCACAGGAAAGCATATGCAATGTGTCTAGGAGTGGACAAACAAGGAGTGAGTTGAGTCAGATTTTGCCTAATTAGTTTTTTTTTTAATTTCTCTACTTTGTTCTTTAACTAATTGTTTAAACCTTTATCATTAATGCAATCAAGTACTTCATGAGAGAAAAAAGTAGATTTTTATTAAAAAAATTCCTTTAAAACATATGGATAATTTCCTTTAAATATAATCTAATATAAAGCATGATCCATGATTTAAAACTTTAATTATTCTACGAAACCAAACTCAAAATAAAAATTGCAAGCAAATTAAAAAATGGCTCAATTTATTCATATAGTTTTTATTTACTTTTATGATCTTTTAAAGTTCTTAATACAATGATCCTAAAGTGTTAGGAAACTCCATAAGGAATAGTTACCTTCATGACTTCATCGCAGGTCTTGAGTTGTAATCATCGTTGTTAGAGCATTTTCCATGATGACATGCATATCATGAATAATTCAAATTTCGAACAATGATTTATTTACCTCAATAGTATTTCATATACAAAAAGTACTAATTTCAGACAGTAATTGCCTCCATAAAATATTTTGAATAATAGTGTAACTATTACTGTTGTAACTATTCAAGCGACAAGCATTGTGATAAATACGGAGTATGAGTAGAATCATTGAAATCAATACAAAATAATAAATGAGGTTTAAATTGATGACATGATGTTATATTTTTTCTGTCTAAACATAGAAAAACAGTGAGATCAAAATTCAAACAGGGACCCTCTCAGAAAAGCTTCAGCTTTCCTCACCTGCTTTAGAGGACCAATGATGAATACCTATAGAAATGCAAGAAACAACTCAGCTATATAAAAAAAACATAATGGTGCCTTAAAATATATGATAATGAAACAACTGGGTTAGATATAAAATACATACAACTATATTGTAACAAAAACAAAATACCAGACTACCGACTGCTAATTTAGATTTACAGTATTAGTAATATTAGATTGTGGTTAATTTGTAATTAGTCATAATATTACGTGCTTTTATATTTTCATGTAATTAGCTTCTAGAATCTTCTTTAGGATTAGACTTAACAGAATGGTAGTTATATTCTGTTATAGTTCTAATCCACCCTATGTGTATATAATGGAATAGATTATATTTTAGGAGGGATCGATCATTTGATCTCACCCACTTTTACCTAAATCTGTCTCAATATTTATATACAGCGAGTTTAAATTTTAAAATTCAATTTGCACAAAAAAATTAGAGGTTTCTGCAATCTAGGTATTTTCAACGTATCGATATCACAACATGAGATCAAGTGTAGATGCAAGCCTCAGATTTTAGTTCACGTGTTTCAAGAATCTTTGCAAACTGCAAAGAATGATCATTATGAATGTAATGGATGGATAATCAAACATATTGATATGATTCAAATCAAGATTACTTTACGAAAACAATCTGCATTTAAACTTGAGCTAAAGCTTACAATACAATATAAAAACAGAGTATTAAAAGATTCTGATTATTCTTTAATTTAAAATTTGAACCTTGAAAAGTTGAAATCATATAAAAAAAATATACACAATATAATTAATGAAAAAAAGCCTTAATAATTCTTTAATGAACATTTAATTATTAGTTACTGTATAGCATAAAAAGTCTTGAAGTTTTGAAGATTTTATACGTAAAGCTGAGATATTTTTGTAAAATAGCATAGTGAGAGACACTAGCCTATTTGAGGATGATTTTAAAACATTTCAAGAAAAACTAAATTGAAAAATTATAAAATGAAATATCAAATATTTATATACCATGAAAAATGACACCAAATATTTTAAAAAAATTGTCTACGATTTCTGAAATAATGAAGAAACCCATGAAATCAAAGATAAAAGATGAAGATAAAGTATGGTTTAAGAAGCATGTCTATAGGGACACCAATTTTCTATTCTAATGGGATTTTAGGATACCCCATACTTTTGAAAATGCCATAGAGGTGTAATGATTTGTACCACCACTCCATTAACAGCGGCCTCCAGCCTATCTTCGAGAACATCTTCAGAGTCTGGACAGAGATGATACCTTCGCCTGAATAAGCTCCAAAAAGTCTTCCCGGACAAGTCAGAAGTCAAAGAACTCCTTCCAGCAGAATACTCCAAAACTCTAGCTTCAAATGGTATAGAAACTAATTTTACCCATATAAAGAGTGGTTTGTTGGACGGATCTGAATAGGTCATAGCCCTATACAATTTCTCCCCACTCAAAGAGGTTTTAAAGAAGTGTGAATTATCCCTGCCTGATGTTAATGTAGGGATATCTACGATAAATAAGACAGAACAGGCCATTAAATCTGGAGAAGTGTTCTATTCTTCTTCAGATGATTATCCAAAGATTATGAACACAGGCTTGAGCCAACTTGAGCCTCTACCTAGATATCCAATGAGTCAGGTCTCTCTCCCATCAGTCTACTGTTATTTGTGTCCCATCCCAGAAGCTATTAAACAACAACTACATATCTCAAGATTTGATCTGATAAGTAGAAATCTAAACTTGAATGAATAGATGAGAGGACTGAGGACTGAGGAGAAGGAAGAACGCAATAGTTTTTACGTGGTTTGGCTCTTCAAAAACCTACTCCACTGTGTGTATTTCTGCTGGTAAAAAAATAAATTACAAGATGAAGATGCGTGAGAAATAGGTGGAAGCCATATATAATTAGATTATCTTGGTTGTATTGAATTCATATCAGCACTCTAATCTGTCATGTGTCTTCATTAAATAATCACATGAAATAGGGGGGCATAGTT
Source organism: Zostera marina (assembly GCA_001185155.1). Taxonomy (NCBI): domain Eukaryota; kingdom Viridiplantae; phylum Streptophyta; class Magnoliopsida; order Alismatales; family Zosteraceae; genus Zostera; species Zostera marina. The sequence goes on from LFYR01000830.1 coordinate 24,570, forward strand.
TAAAAAAATACAAAGAGATTTGAACTAGGGTTTTTCGCTTTAGGAGCTTTAGCTTAGCAATCTTTAAGTACGTATAAAGATCTAGTGGTATTTTTATAATTTTGTTGAAAGCTATTGAAATTTTATATAATATGAAGTTTAATACAATACTAAGTCACTAACACTATCCTTTATTGTTCGACACATTGAAAAACATTATCTGTGATAAATAAAATATAAAATAGGAGTTTTTTTTTGAAAGCATAAAATAGGAGTTTCTTTTTTTTGATGTTTGTCGGAAAACAGACGGAAACAAGTCAGACTCTGATAAACAGTGAAAAACAAGGATGTAGTGTGAAAGTAGAGGTATTTCAGCCATGAAGGAAGTCAGCATCAAGGATGGTCAGCGATGGTTGGGAATCAAGGACAACCCGACTAAATCTCATTGTGTGTGCTCTGGGAAGTATGTGTTGAATCATCTCATCATACAAGAACCTGCTAAGAGAAAAATCTTGTTCTGAAAAGTGCATATCCCTTGATATATATACCTTCCCATCTATTGGATTCAGACAGATGTATCCATCACTAGTGGCAGGGTATTTCATAAATATGCAAGGAACTAATTTTTCTTGCAACTTGTTAGTGCGATAACTTTTCAAATTAGGATAACATTCACACCCAAATGTTTTCTTTTTATAATACTCAGACTCCTGATGACATAAGACTCCACAGAAGATAATCCATCCAGAATTTTAGTAGGATTATGATTATAAAGGTATACTGCTGCCATAAAAGCACAATCCCAGTATTCATTTGAGACGTTTGCTTTCTTCATAAGTGTGAGGCCAGTATCGACAATATGTCGATGTCTCCTACTCTCCTCTCAACCTTGCCCATCTGTGGGTTTGTGTGAGGGCAGCATAACCTATGCAAACTTCCAGCCTTGCTCATCACCTCAGATGAAGAAACTATTTGGAATTGTCTGTTTGCAATGCCTTCAAGAAATGCCCACACTGTTTTTCAGCCATCACTCTAAATTTTAAAAAACATTCATACACTTCAGCTTTGGATCTGAGAAGATATAACCAATTAAAATTGGTATAAGCATCGACGAAATTGAGGTAGTATTTATCAAGGTTCCGGATGCGCCTCTGCGCGATGCGCCGCCACCTGGAGCATATGCGCTCAGATGCGCCAGTGGTATTTTCGTAAATATTTATAAAACTATAGGAAATTAATATTTTTTTTATATATCTAAATTATATTAATTAAATTTTTTAGTTAAAAATATATTGGATAGAAAAATTATTATAATTCATATATTTATTAATTATTATAACACCCTATAATTCATTGTAACACCAAGGTTTAAAAACCGGTTAACCATTTAGGGGTATTTTCGTAATAATATAGCTCTATAAATGGCTAGGGTTTCTTTAAACTTATAAAAGAGAGGCTTTTATAAAAAGAAAATAATAAATAACCCAAGAGGCTTTTAAAAAATAATAACGTAATGGGCTGGGCTGGGCCTTCTTTAATACATCTACAACATAAAAAATACTCTATAATAATAATTTATTTAACCACACTTTTTTAGTCCCACATCGATAGAATTCAAAAAACATAAAGAAGGTTGGTCTATAAATAAAGATTCATTTTGTCTAAAACAAATATGAAGTCTAAAGAGTGGGAGGAGCTTATATTAAAAATAATATAGCTCTTTTCATGGACCAATGTATAAATTTTTATGCTAAAAATTTATAAGATCTTAAAATAATAAAAAATTTGGCCTTTTTTTTAAAATAAAAATAAAACACTGTTTTAAGTTATTTAAATAACTTAAAACAGGCCTGGATCCGGCTAAGGGAGATGTGCATCTCCCTCTGGGGGCGCATCATCGCATATGCGCGCGCACCCGGAACCTTGGTATTTATATCCTTCGGTGAAAAATGTTGGGGCAGATCCCCACACATCTGCAAATACTAACTGAAGAAGTTCTGAATAAACAGTATATCTTGAGCCCTATTATAACTCACACAATTTACACACAAGTTTAAGAAAAGAGGAGCTATTTATAGGGATTATTTTGAGCCAATACCAAAAAAATGACTCTTTAATTGGGGCCTTCTAACTGACCTCTTTATTGGCCAATTAAAAAATCTCCACACTTGGAACTCCCAATTACATTAAACCTCAACACTTGATCCCTTAACTAGTTACTAATCTTGTCCCTTGGCTATCCCCTTAACTAGTTACTAATCTTGTCCCTTAGCTATTTCTTGCAATTATATAGTAATCATAAAAGTAGCGATAGTGTTTAGTTTTTTCTTTATGAAAAATACTCTACAAAAAAATAATTCCAAAAATGTCATTGTACAAACCTTTTCAGAAGGTCCCCTAGCACCACCTATTACAATTTCTGCACTGAAAAGTGACAAACACAAAATTTAAATCACAAACGTTATTCAAAGCCTTAAATGTGATATTTTATAAAGAAAGTGAAACAAAATTAATGCATACTCGCAGGACTGCTTGATTGCCAAGATAGTTGATCCCCTTTTCCCAATAACTCTTCCCATTTTACCAGGAGGGACACTTAGCACAGACAATATTTCTTCTTCTGGAAAATAACCATCAGTTTTTAGTTGACCTGCAGGAAAAATTCCATAATTCACATCATTTAATACAATAAAGTATATGAATATAAATATAAATAATATTTTTAGGAAACAAATAATAAAGATTTGGGTTCGAACAGAAGAGTGAAATGAAGCAAGTCTAGAAAAACATAGGATCACAATGAGTTCTTCAAAGAATTTTCCTGAACAGCAATACCAGTTGAAAAAAGATGATGTGTAAGAATTTCTTCAGCAACACTCTTTACTTTAATGTAATGATCTTTGATACTAGCTAGTAGCGACATCTTGTTTAAAAGAGAACAATCATAAATGTTACAGTAATAATAAATTAGGAGTCATAAGGAGGTAGAGACTGCAATTATACAGTCTTAAATGTCCATTAAATGGAAGTCACTCTATTGACCCATGATAACAAACTCTACTATATATAACTAAGTAATTGTCAAATGGAAGTCACTCTATTGATCACCACCAGAAATACACCCTATGATATGCACCAGAGGTGGAACCATGTAAGACAATATTGTATATTTTTCCTTTTCTTTTGTTACTTTTCTGTTTTATGCTATCAGTAGTAGATCTGAATCTGATATAGTTATTGTTCTATTGCCATTTATGCTATTGTTTCTTAGATCGTGGGAGAACTTGAGTATTTATTCAAGTATGTGGTTCATATCACAACAATAAATCAATGAAACATCATTACTTGTTAAGTAACATTGTTTAAGATAATTTCACTGAACCTTTGTGATTACATTATATGAGAGTCATGTGTGAGCAAATGACCACCAATGAGTAATAGAAGACCCCACTCATTATGTTGAGAGTACAAATATGGAGTGATGGAGAGGATCCCAAAGTAACTGTTTATGTTATGTAGACGAACTTAAAAGATTGGTAAAGTATTCCACTAGTGGAAGAGAAATTCCTTGAAGGAGATTGTTTCTTCTTCAAGAAGGATATCAAGATTAGGATACAAGGATTAGAATCCACCAATCTGTTGGAGCAAGAAAAGAAGAATCAGAGAATAGCAGCAAAAGCAGAGTAGGTAATGGAAAAGGTAAGAATATCATCTTCCTTTTTCCTCAATGTTAAAAGTAAGAATATCATCTTCCTTTTTCTTCAGTGTTCACTCTTCTTTATACTTAAATCGTGTGAGGTGGAGAATCGTAGGGATAGTGAGCGAGGAGTCCAATTATTGGGATAGTGATGTTACTGGTGTAGCCACTACAATGCCTTATCAGGTCCATGGCTTTGATCCTATAAATGGGCTAAATTAACTCTCATTGTGGATTTACAGTTTCACACAATGAGAATATAAATATGGATGGGCACATGGATGGAGTGAGTTACATTTTATTGCCAACGAGGTAATTACTTTTCTCCCCTCTGTTAAAGTAAATAGCAATTATTTGCCCTATAATTAGTTATTAGCAATTATCCACATGTAACAGTTTTACTTCATTAGCTTTAGTTTTTACTTTATTGATTTGTAACGGTCCCACCACCGTAAGGTGGTTGAGATTCCTTTTTCCAGCCTATATAAATCTATAGGCTATGGCTAATGAACAATAATCTTTCATTTGCCATTGTACTTTTACATTGGTTTAAAGTCCACTACTTAATTTTCCAGCTTTAATATGGTATCAAACGTTGGCGACTCCGATTCTTCTTCCACTGCGAGTCAGGTTGATGCTCCTTCGACCATGGTTACGAAGGTAAAGGCGCCAAAATGTGTCATCCTCGATGAGACCAACTTCTTCAGATGGAATACTCAATTCGCGACGATGCTTAAGGGTTGCAAGTTAACCAAGTATGTTGAGGGGAGGGTTGAAATCAAACCCGATTCTCCTGAGGAGCAACAGGATGCACTCATTAAGAGTTGGATCTATACCTCCTTATCTCCCAACATCATACCTCAGGTGGCCTCTCTGGAGACATCTGCGAATGTTTGGGATGCTTTGCAATCACTCTTTGCCTCTGGATCGGAGATGAGACTCCTCCATCTAAGGTACAATATTCAGACGATCCAGCAAGGAAGTTTGTCCGTGATCAAATACCTAAAGAAGATCAAGTTGATGAGAGATCAACTTGTGTGTGTTGGGAACATCATGAAGGATTCCCAGATCATACTGATCACTCTGTCTGGGCTTGGATCCGAATACCATGCCTTCAAGACATCTATCAAGAGCAGGTTCGATAAGAATATGACATTTCTGGACCTCTAGCAGCTTTTTTTCGATCGTGAACTGGAATTAAAGGCCAATCAATCTCTGGTAGTCTCTCATCCTGTTCCTGAGGTCAATGTTGCTGCTAGACAAACCCAGGATGCTAATACCAACAGATCTAGGGGTCTCTGGTGCCAGATTTGTAGTAAGAAGGGCCACAGTGCTAAGAACTGCTTCAAAAGAATTAATCTTACCAGGTCCCTCCTAATCATCGAAGAACTCTCTCTCCAAATGGACCTAATATGGAGATAACAAGGGTCCTTCTGTCAATACGATATCCACTGGTGCAGTGAACAATTGCCAGATGGTATCAAGACACTGCGGGCCAGTCTCACTATCTCAAGTAAAAATCTTCACTCTCTTATTTCATACACAGGATCTGATTGCATGTGAACTGCTAATAGAGAAGAAATGGAGATTACACAATCTGGCAAAGCTAAATTCTCTTGTCAGGGTTCTGAGTTTGTGTTGAATGATGTTCTGGTTGTTTCATATGCTAACAAAAACCTTGTTTCAGTCAAAAATTTCTGCAAAGATAATTACGTCTTTGTTGAATTTGATGAGCAGAAATCCAAGGTAATAGATCGGGACACTAAGAAGATCTTGGTTGAGGATGAGGAGGAAGAAGGATTCTACCTCATTTCCCTTTTAATAAAACATTCTCCACAAGTCTCAATCAAGCTTTTTCAGGTGGCCATGCGGTCATGCGATGTCCATGACCGCATGGCAGCATAGGGTGCCTAGGCGTCGCCTAAAAATATTAGGAAGTACACCGGAGGTGCCCAGGAGCTCGTCGGATTGTTATTTAAAAGTCTGTCGGAGTGCGATTTATGGCTGTCCGGAGTTAGATATAGGGCTGGACAGATAGAAAACATGGAGAAAAAGGTAATGGACAGAAAAATACCTTGGTCGATGATCGCCGGAGGTGGCCGGATCTCGCCGAAGATGACAGACGACGTCCACCGGAGGTGCCCTGGAGCTCCTGGAGCTCGCCGGAGATTGCTAGCTAGTCACCTGAGGTCGTTGGAGGGTCTCTAGTAGATGGCCGGAGGTTTCCTTGTAGATGGCCGGAGAAAATGGGTGGAGGAGATGGTCTGAAAATTTAGGGTTTGGGGTTCAAATGTGGGAGAGAAGGGAAGAAAAGAGAAGAAATAAGAAATAAAAGAGGAGTTAGGATTTTTAAAACCCTCACCCTTTATTTTAAATGATTTAAATGGATATATGGGTTAGGCGGATCCGATCCGGTTCCGCCTAACCCGCTCCAGCGCATGGTCGCCTATGCGACGCCTAGGCGTCGCATGAAAAACTATGGTTTCAATGGTGGAGAAGTCTAAGATTTCAAGTGAGATATGGCATTGTCGCTTGGGACATCTTAATTTTAGGTTTGTTCTAAGTCTGATCAGAAGAGGAATAATAAACTCTAGTTGTAACAAGGTAGTTGATTGTGATTCTTGTCATATGGGTAAGGCACATGCTCTCCCACACAAAACCACCAACATTGTATACAACAATCCTTTGGAGTTGATTTATACTGATATTTGGGGGTCTTCCCCTGTGAGCTCTATTGATGGATATAGATATTTTATTAATTTTGTAGATGCTTACAGTCACTACAATTGGGTATATCTTCTTACCAACAAATCACAAGTCATAGTGTGACCACATTGAAAATTGGCTGAACTTCAGTGTGGTCAACGAGTCAATCAAGAAAATTCAGACTGACAATGTGTTGGAGTTAAAAAACTCTCCAAGCACCTGGCAGACCTTGGTATTGAACATAGGTTCTTTGTGCCTTACAGTCATCAACAAATGGGAGTTGTTGAAAGAAGACACGGACACATCATTGACACCTCTGTCACATTGTTGGATTTCTCCTCTATACCTGGTGAGTTCTGGTCCTATGCAGTTCTGAATTAAGGGGATCTCTATAATCTTAATTCCACTCAATTTCTGAATGATGCCTCTCCTATGGAAGTCATGTTTCAGAAACCTCCTGATTATGAGAAACTCAGGGTATTTGGTTCAAACTTCAAAGTGCTTCCCTTGCTTGAGAAATCACAGGGATAATAAACTTTCTCTTAAGTCCAGAGCATGCATTTTTCTTGGATATCCAAGAAATCAAGATGGATATCTATGTTATGATCCTGCTGTTGGTAAAATATATACTTCTCGTGATGTTTCCTTCATTGAGGGTAATTTTTCTCTCAACAAGTTACTCCGGAAAGAATCATCTGCTCAAGGTCAGAGGTTAACACAAACTTTCGGTCTTAGTGTGGTGGAATCCGAGTTACAACAAGTTGATTCCGATCCGATGTTAGTTGAACCGGGTTCAGGCTCGTTAGGTGAACCATCAATTACAGATAACACTCCTATTGTATCAGCAGATGTTTCAGATGATTTAAATGACTCTGCCCCTCCTCGCCGTCGGTGAACATCGAGGAAGGACCTGTGGCTACATCAGATGATCCAGATTCGACTCCTACTTCAGTCTCACCAACTCGAGTGTGGTTCTCCAGCCTCTGTCTCAACGTCTTCTCCGACATCTTGTCCAGTATCAGATGGATCTCCATGTTGTTGTGGATAATTAAGGTCAAGAGTCTGAATACTTTAACTAGACTGCAAAGTTGGGGAGATCCATCTGATTGAGAATGAACCATCATTTCCTTTTGTTCATTTGACTGAGAGTGACAAGTGGATCTAAAGTTCAGTTTGGTATTGAATCTCTGCCATAGTATTCTCCAAAAATGAGAGATGAACTTCATATCACGATCTGAAACTATTGAACAAGGTACTCTATGGAGACAAATTATCTCTTTGAAAAACAATTTTGCAACTTTTTTACAAGGCCTGGCCAGTAATAACTACTATAATTGGGCCAATGTTTTATCTTTACCAAGGTATTTTTTCTTGTAAATAAAATAAGTGACCGTTCCTCTTAATTTAGAGGACTATAATAGAAAATGGAAAATAAATTGATTAGATTCTAGTATTCTACTAATCTGCAGAGCCAAATTCCATTGGGGAGAATAATGGAAAAAGAGAGAATTTCAAAGGGTACAAAAAGAATCTAGAAGAAATAACAAACCAACTATTTATTATTAACAAACTAGGTATTTAGAATATATGAGACGCTAATATAGAGGGATAATACCTAAATTTATTAAATCAAAAATTCAAAACTGCCTTCTCCTCTCTGTCCACTCTCATTTATACTCATATTATCTAAGAGTGGAAATTAAATAATTAATAACAAGTTAATAAATCTGTTAGAGATGGTCCTCACGTGCTCGCACAAGGTCGAGCACATGAGTTTTCTCACTAAAATCTTGTTCTGCATCAATAGGGTATTCAAACAGAGAGCCTGCCTAATTTGTGATGCTACTGAAGAAACAAATGACCACTTCTTCAACTGTCCAAAATCAGGGAACTGCTGTCTGATAATAAAAATCACTGAAACATTGAATCTTGCAAATTGGAGAATTCTGAACATCCCTATCTCTACACAGAAGCAGTACAAAGATTCAAGCTGCACTCTAGCTTCTGAGGGGTACACTGGGCTTCTCCTGCCTGTCTCTCTCTTGGCACATCTGGAGCAAGAGAAATAGAAGACTGAAGAAATACACTGTGAGACACCCTGAAATCCTGTTTAAAGAGATGTTAAGAGACATCTTCTTGTTATTCAAGGCTGGTATCTACAAAAGGCCTAATATAATACAAATTGAATGAAATGCTATTTATGCATGGGATATCTATCCTCCTGAGCAACATCCATAGTTACTAAGTATAATGTTGTATAGGAAAGAGTCGATGAGCTTCCCCATCTCCATATCAATGGAATTTATTTTTACCAAATAATAAATTCTTAAAAGAAAATAAATAAATAAATACGGCCGTTTTAATTTTCAACATTATGATTGTTACTTACCTGGAAGACATGGAATGGGTGGCCAGTCTATGTGTTCATTGTCTACAATACAGAAACACCGGCAATAGAGTGATCCTCGAACAGAAAGATGAAATAATGACTTATCTGTTAACTTTTCCATCATCTTATCATATATATACAAGAGAAAACGAACATCGGCAACAGCAGTATGAACCATCATTTCAGAAAATGGTCTATTTGCCCAAAAATTAGGATCCTGAAATGTCCAACATTAGTGATGTAAGAAAAATAGTGGTATTCGATAGATTTAATATGTAAAGTTTTTTTTTGCAGAAAGTAAAGATTTTCATTATTAAAAATGAGGGGAAAAAACAAGGGAGATGGTTACACACTCACACCCCTCAACTCTCTCTTATCTGGCTCTAGCATTTGGTGATCATTTAATATGTGAGCTTATGACAGAAACAACCATTTCAAGAAACAGAATAATAGGGGATAATTACGATCCTTAATAATATTCTAACTAATAATCTAATATATAATTGAAATTCTAACAAGAGAAGTACGCAATTGCTAATTAGGGATAGAGTTTGCAAGATATCCGGAAAAAAACCCTAAGTAGATTCATGCATATGGACTGACATCTATCATTTCAGATCATTCATTGACAAATACATGAAGATTGAAAATAGATTGCAGTCAGAGAGTTATTGGATCAGATTCTGAATTAATTTAAAAAACACTTGGGAGTCAAAAGTGCAAAAATTTCATCTCACGATCAAGGTTCAGGATGCGCCTCTGCACGATGCGCCACCACCTGGAGCACTTGAGCAAAAGCGTGCCTTTGCGCGAGTGGCATTTTCGTAAATATATATAAAATAAAGGTTTTTCATATATTTTTTATATACTTGAAATATATCTACTTCATAAAATATATCAAAATAGTTAAAGTAGTTCAAAACACATAGACTAATTCAAACTTGAAATACATAATACGATCTATAGGTGATCCTGTGTCCTCTTTAGCCGTTTATAGAACAAATGATTTACATCCATAGGTTCAGGTTGAAGTTCACCCTCATCTTCATCTTCATCGAGATCCGGCTAAGGAAGTTAGAGTTTAAGTTATAAAATAATTTAAAACAAATTTAAAGTTAGGGTTTAAGTTATAAAATTTAAGTTAGGGTTTAAATGATAAAATAACTTAAAACAAATTTTAAGTTATAAAATTTAAGTTAGGGTTTAAGTTATAAAATTTTAAGTTATTTTATAACATTAAAAAAAAACTTAAAACAGACTGGATCCGAACGCATCTCCCTTTCTAGTCGCATTCGCGCATATGCACGCGCATCCGGAACCTTGCTCACAATAGATGGTGAAATTTTGGAACTGCTCAAGGTTTGTGAGAGTTAGGTTTATATTCCAATTCCCACCTGATCCAGTCCAGATATTAGATTGGGGGATCTGACGGAGGCTGCGCAAAAAATTACGCACCACTCTCCCCCATGGGGGTCTATTATGGAATGCTATTGGGGGCTTGTCGTTGCATATATGGACGGAAAGAAATAAAAGGTATAGACAGCACGTTAGTAGGCCTCCTGAGGTAGTCCTTAAAGAGATCATTAAAGACATCAGTCTCTTCTTTGATTCAAAGTATTACAAGAAGAGTTGTTGTCATCCTTTGAAAACATCTATGTGGAAGTATGGGAGACGGAAACCAACCAAGACATCTATGATGGAAGTATGGGAGAGGGAGACCAACCTCCTGAGACAGCGTATCTAGTTACTGTATAACTAAACTGCATAGCTAATGGGGGAGAGTCAATGAGTTTCTTGTTCATTTCTTTTTGCTTCTGTTTTTATTTCTATTCTCTATGTACCTTGGGCATTGCCCTTATTTTTTTAATGAAATTTAATTGCTTTCAAAAAAAAAGGTTTGTTGTACTAGTTTTGAAAACTGTCTTAGAAAAATGGGATAGTGAGGATCTCTTAATCCAACAATCAGAATTAATCATAGTAGAGGACCACTATGATTTGAAACTATGTATCGGTAAAAAACTTTGCAAAATGATGTAGAAGAAGACTATGGACGCCGGTTAAGGGGGGTGAAGAAGAAGAGATGATCTTCTTCAGAAGAAAGGTAGAAACTTGGAATCCACCAAGGTTTCTAGATCTAGGTTTAGAAAATATGGTAACTGTTGAAGAAAATAATAAAAACAAGAGAGAAAATGAAGGTCAAAGAATTACCTTTGATTTAGCACAAAATTCGAAAATGATCTCCTTGGGCCCACTCTATTTATACTCACATCAAAGGTAATGGGCAGCCCATTTAATGTGAGTTTAATAATTCCTTAAGAGGAATATGACTTGGCTTGACTAAGGTCAAGCCAATTAGAGCCCAATCGAGTATGCTCTACTCCATCAAATATACTATTGCTGTAATTTGTAGAATTAATAATAATATCATCTTCTACTGCATCACAAACTTTAGGGAAGGGAAGACTGACCATGCAATAACAAGTTTAACAACTAATTTGGAGTAAATGTGTACATTTTTGGTGACGGATAATCAAACTCAGTAGGGGATCCATCATCCATTTAACATGTAAATATGTAATGGGTTGGATAAATTAAAAAAGGTTGTTAAAAGAGAGAAAAAAAGGAAGAGAAAAAGGGGGAGAGAAAAATATGAGTGTAGAGAAAGAAGGGGAGGCATGATTGGAGATCAGAATGCTGGAAGGAGGTTGTCGAGGGCGGGTAGATATCTCGTGTGGAGGGCGGGTAGATATCTCATACACTTCGATCAAGTATAATATTTAAACATTCGTTTTATTTGAACAATAATCATTAGTTACTAAGTATATTAACTTCAACATAAAGCTTCCAAGTATATAAAATTTATAAAAAATAATTTCACTAACCAAACCTTCCTCAGAAGAACCCGTACTTCTTCCTTCTCAAGATATGGCATACCTGCAATGAGGAATCGCTAATTCAAAAAAATAAAAATAAAAAAGTTAATTTTTCTATTAACATGAAACAGCAGATCTGTGTTATTAGAAACAAACTTTCAACTTTGAGGAAAAATAAAAAACAAGCCATCCTATTTATTTTTCATGATTCTTCAGAAGAATTTCTTCTGGCGCAAGTGCAGAAATAAACCGCTTGGTCTCTTAAAATCCAGAATCTAAGTAGTTGAGTGAAGTCTGAACAAGTATAAACTTTTTCTTTTTGCTCTGAACAAGTAGTTGGCATAAGTGGATGATTTCTTAGTTGATCTCATAATCCCCTGATCATCGTTGCCGGCATGCATCTCTCGAGATTTGACCTGGTTCTTGCATGATGATCCAGTAGAATTGAACCTACAGAAACCATCTCTACACCATCTATACTTAGCCTTCGGTGAGTTCATTTTGAGTCTTCCAAGAAGCTCCATCGACCTTCGAAGATAGATCCCTAGAGGTCCCAAACCTTCCATCGATTGAACCTCACTTTTAAAGCCGTAGGATAGATAACAATTTTAATTGCTCAGTAAAGAAATGGAAGTACCCAACCACCAACAGAGGTGACCTGATGTCTCTTGGCTACCCGACAGTAAGGCAAGGCAAAAACTATGCCTCACTAAACTTATCTAAGATATCTCCCCTAACGAAAGATGAACTACTTTCATTCACAATCAAGGTCAAAGGAGAAGCATTGTAAACTCGGCGTCTGCACAGCTACATGAAGTTCTCTTGGGAATTAACGGGAGAATTTCAGCTCCATTGTTATAAAGGAGAGACCTTCCCGACCAAGCTTGTTCATGCGACGCCTAGGCGTCGCCTATGCGCTCATGCGGTCCAGCGCATGTAGGCGTTTGCCTTCATGCGCTGGACCGGATCCGCCTAACCCAATAACCCATTTATTTAAGAAGAAATAGGGATAACAGAAATAGGAAATAGCCATACTATTTTCCGCGATCTCAGATCTCATTCCGCGATCTCAGATCTCATTCCGCGATCTTATTTATATTTTCTATAAATATTTTCTGCTTCTATATTTTCTAAAAATATTTAAAGACATTTATAGAAAGTTTCTAATTATTTAATATTTTCTAATTTTGACATTAATTAATTCGTGAGAAAATATATAATTAGAAAGTTTATAGAAAATATTAAATAATTACTATTACCTCTCAATTACCATTAAGGAGAAATTAACTAATTTATAGAAAGTTTCTATAAATACTTTCTAAATAAATGCAGGGAAAATTTCTATAAATTTACCTAATTTTATGCGACGCCTAGGCACCCCAGGCGGTCATGCGACCAGAGCCATCGCATGACCGCATGGTCGCATGAAAAACTTTGCAACACATCAATGTGGATCAACACCAGTTTCTCTTGTTTGAAGGGCTCTAATCCCCCTTTACAAAATTTAACTGATTTTTGGAAAACAAAAATACAGCTCTCACACGACTCTAAACTTACGGATTTAAGTTTAGGGAATTTACCAGATGATCAGGTGTAACAGAAGACACAATTTGGGCCTCTTAAATGTAGTGGTTCTACACAAGCTTTTTCATGCGACGCCTAGGCGTCGCATAGGCGACCATGCGTTGGAACGGGTTAGGCGTTTGCCTTCATGCGCTGGAACAGGTTAGTCGGATCCGGGTCAGATCCGCCTGGATCCACCTAACCCAATAGGTTTGTTTTATTTATTTTTATTTTTTTAATTTTTTTTTCTAATTTAAATATAAGGCCCAACCACCCATTTAAGGCCCATTTAAATGACTTAAGTCATTTAAATAAGAGGTTGAGGGTTTTAAAAAACCCTAACCTCTTTTCTTTCTTGTTTCTTGCACCTTTCTAACCTTAAATTCATAGAAGTCTTATAATCTATGTATTTACATTTTAAATTTTAGATTAATAGTCTATTACTTTGTATTAGTAATTTCAGGTTTTAAAATTAATGTATATATTTTTTTAAATGTTTCTGAATTTACCCATATTTTTTAGCAAATATATATAAGTTCAGGGTAAATTCTGCAAATTTACCCTATTTTCAGGCGACCGCCTAGGCGGCCATGCGGTCATGGCCATCGCATGACCGCATGGCCGCCTAAAAAACCTTGGTTCTACATCACCATCTCTGATAGATAAAAGTAATCTATCATTCTACCTGATTGATCATTCTTCCCATTATCTGGGTGTACTTGTCAACTTGGCTCGCTTTTGCATTTTGAATACAATTTTACCCATTGGTGTTCAAAAAGACAACAAAACAAAAATAATGAGAGAGAACCAAAACATTAAATTCCAAATGCCTAAAAGACACATTTAAATAATAAGAGTTCGGAAATATACCACAATAACGTGGATCTGCAAGAAGACTGACAAAAGAAATAACATGATTAACATCATCCAAGGGTCGCTCCTTTCCTTCTTGCTCCTCGATTAAAGAATAGGCAATCTACACAAGCCACATGTTGATTGTGTTATTTGTGTAAGACGTGAAGTGTTTGCATAATTAAATATATAGAATGATTCAGAAAATTTAATAAGTCCATTTAGTAAAGTGAGCATCATTTTGAGGAATAGTGTAAGGATTATACTTGTAAATTTATGTTTCACTTTTCAATAAATGAAAGTCAATGGCCTAAAACAGCATAACAAAACAAACTAACCCCAAGGGCAAGCTAAAACTAAAATTACCCAAGTTGATAGTACATTGTACATTGCTTTCTTTTAAACAGATAAATTTTTTCATTGAAAAAAAAAGGAAATACCCCAATTACAAAATGATAGAGAAATTAGAAATACGAATAAAAGTAAAAGTAAAAAGAAATGAGCAAAAAGCCCATTAAATGATTTGACTCTCTCCCAAAGTTTGAGTTGCGCCATAGCGCGTAGCGCCGGCACTTGGGGAGATAGCGCGCTATCTCGCCTACATAGTGCCAAGTGTATTTTTATTTTATTTTTATATATATTCAGTATATTATAAAGTAATAGTGGATATCATACTTAACTAAAGAGTAGTGATCAAGTGTAATCATTAATTTTAGAATTCAAAATTAGGTTTTAAAAAATAGGTTTAAAAAAAATTCAAAAATCATCTAGGGTATGCAAAAAAAATAAGAAGAGAGGAGATGAGAAAATCATGAATGGAGAAATGCGGAGAAATGGGGTGAAATGGGGAGAAGATAAGAGAAATGGGGAGATATAGGCATATCGCGGGGAGATATCGCCAGCTACCCGCGCTATGGGCGATATCTCCCGCTATCTCGCGCGAGACTCAAAAATGGCTCTCTCTTATTAGTTATGTAGTCTAGTAATTAGTAACTAGATACGGTGCCTCAGAAGATTGGTCTCCCATACTTCCAATGTTGATGTCTCCAAAGAGTGACAACAATTCTTCTTGTGACACTCCGGTCAAAAGAAGAGGCTCGTGTCCTTCATATCTCCTTAAAGACTGCCTTAAGAGGCCTCCTGCTGGTATGTTGTCTATATCTTTTATATCTTTGGTGTGCTAGTAAACTACTTGAGACTAATAAAAATGTATAGGACGTAGTGGCGTACACCCTTGAGGTCCACATCATTACATCAAAAAAACTACACTATGTGCACCTCCATTATTGCATCTTTACTGACTAGGGAGTAGGGACTTAAAACTCTTTTTCATAGACTCCTTAAACATCATTGGATTGAAAATAATCTTGGAACTCTATTCCAGATTTTTCTCCATTCATGCTCCTTATCAAAAATCCTGGAACACCTTTCCCTCCAGATAAGCCTATCAAACAGACATTCAGCAGAAGAAGAAAAACCTATCTAATCCAATTGACCTTACTCCTTTGTTTGAGGTCAGCCTCCTCGGTCATGAGTGGAGAAATCCAGAACTTCCCTAAATGCATCAGTGGAAGCGACGAATATTTAGAAAATACATCCTCTCTGTCCAGTTCTAAACTGAAGCTGCTAGCAAGAGAAAAATCATCAAGGACACTGGACACCATGGCTAAGAGACCTCAAACAAGAAGCAAGGTAAGTTGGCTCCAGCTTAGGGACACCAACTCAAAATTCTTCAGCATAACCACAAGGATGAGGAGATGTAAAAACTCTACTCTTAGGGAATTAACTTTAAGACAGTTTACAACAAAGTTGACTCTCTCTACCCACACATACACGTAGGCCTGTATATCGGACGGATTCGGCTCGGATATCCTGGTATCCGAATCCGTCCGAATAATATCCGGATAGGAAAATTCCAAATTCGGATAAATTTTCGGATATCCGGAAAATTCGGATAATTTTATATAAAAACCCTAAAATAAAAGTATAAAAATATAAAATCATCCTTAATAAAGTTAAATAATAGTCAATTAATCACCCTAAAATCCTAAATAATAATATAAGTTAATTAAGTTTATAAATAACAGTTATTAAGTACTAATAATATTACTAAATAGTAAATATTATTAATATATATTTATCCAGATATCCGTATCCGAAATTATCAACCGAATTCGGATTTTAACGGCGGATATTGCAGATATCCGAAACCGTCCGGACAATTTCCGGACATCATTTTTGGTATCCGAATCCGTATTCGGAATCCAGAAATCCAAATTCGAATAGATATATTCAAAAGAGGATACGAATACGGATTTTGGTATACCATTTACAGGCCTACATACATGTCACCCTCCCAAAGGTGATCTCAAGAGTCATGAATGATTAGCATACCCAACAATCCCTTGAGAAAAAGTTAGAGCCATCGTCTCATCCTTTAGTTCTTGTAAATCTCCTGGCCCATATGGATTCGCATCTGAATTCTTTAAGAAATTCTGACCAAAACTAAAGCCCATTACCATGGAATGCATCAACCAATTCTTCAAAGGCAAAATTAAGCTAAAATCTGCAAACCACACATTCTTTACCCCTCATCTCTAATTCAAAACTGAGATGAGTGATTTTAGATCCATATCTTGCGAAAATTTCATATACAAGCTTATGAATTAAGCAAGGTATCATGCCAACTCATCTCCACAAACCAAACTGCCTTCATAGAAGGAAGACTTATCTCAGACAATACTACATTGGACGATGAGATTATCAATGGATTCGGAAAGAGGACCCCCAAGAGGTGTTGCCTGAGCATAGAATTCAAGAAAGTATTTGACATAGTCAAATGGAAATTAACTCAACTCCTAGTAGTCAGGATAAGCATGGCATCATGCTAACTGATCTCCCCGAACCCGATTGCTTTCATAGAAGGAAGACTCGTCTCAGTCAACACCACATTGGTTGATGAGATTGTCTACGGATTCGGAAAAAAGAGGACCCCCAAGAGGAATTTGTTAAAGTTAATTGTGTTGACTGTTGAGATAGAGCATTTACCAACCTAATATGCAGAGATCAGATCTGTTCTTTGTGAACAGACCTATAGAGTTGCTTGAGCATAGACCTCAGGAAAGCTTGACACAGTCAAAGGGGAGGCTATTAACTCAACTCTAAAGGCATTTAGATTATCACCCTTGTTTTGTAAAGATATATGGAATTGCATATCCTTTGCCTCTTTCTCAGTAATGGTTGAAGGGATCCCCTCTCCCGCCTTCAAGAACCACAGAGGAGTCATTCAGGGCAACCCACTATCACATATCTTTTTCGACATGGTGGTATGGGCACCTTGAACATGCTCATAGAGGAAGGTAAGGAATAAGAAATTGAACACTTAAGCCACATTCATCACTTGATGTATGCACCTGAAGCATTAAATCAGGCCAACCCCAAGTCCTTAAAAACCATCAAGGCCATCCTTGATGTCTTCACAAAATTCTCAAGGCTAAAGGTCAACACCACAAAGAGATTTACCACCTTCTCTAAGGTTTATCAAATACCTGGGCCTCCCCATCACTGAAAAGAAAAAGTCCTTTAACCACTGCTGGAAATTAATCCAAATGATTGAGGACATACTTGCTCAATAGAGTGGGATGTTCCTATCATATGGAAGTAGGATACAATTGGTAAATTGGATGATTATTTTAGAGAAATTCTCCTACTGGGCCCAGACAATCGCCCTCCCAGAATCAGTAATAAAGAAGGTTAAAAAACTTACATAAAACTTTATATAGGATGAAAGAAAGGGGATACTCTGATCCCAAATGGTTCTGCACAAATCAGAGGTAGATCTAGGTGTTAAAATCCTGTCCATCATCCCAAAGGTAGTGAGCATCAAAAGACCCTCCAAATTATGGAGTAAGAGTGACTCTACCAGTGTCCAATGGTTCCAAGAAAGATACATCAAGAATAGGCCTATCAATGAGATAAGGATCTTACTTTTAAACAATCCTCCCAGGACTCTTACTTTTGAACAACCCTTATCTCAGAGTGATAATCGATGACGGATTTGATTGCAGGGCCGATTATTTTGCTCTATGGAAAACATACCCCACCATCACGACTCTAGGAGGAATCACTGAGTCTATAAGTGATACAGTAGGTCTCAAGTCTAGATCTACTGCGAGATGAATCTTCTGAATCCACAGAAGAAGAAGAAGAAGAAAAATCTACTGGAATGCGCCAGTAATAGTTTGGAATCCACCAGATTTCTAGAAGAAAATAAGATCAGAGAAATAGGAAGAAGAAGGTGTAATACCTTGATAAACAAAAATGAGCAAAAACAGTCAATCCCCTCCTTCACGCTTCCTTTTATACTCTCTTTCAAGCTAGATAGTAATGGGCCTTCTATAATGGACATGGGCACCTGGCCCATGTCAGATGTGGCTACATTAATAAGGAACATATTGCAGAGGGATATATATTGGTCACACATGCCTACCAAATTCTCAATATTACTAAGAGAATGATGAGTGCAAATTCCAGAAACATGTCTCCTATATAACTCCCATGATGAATCCAAGCTTTTTCCTCAATTGCTCATATTCTAGAGCCATACTTCTCTCATTAGTAGATATTCCCAACCATTCCTTCTGGAAACTGCAAAAAATTCTGATTCCATCCCTAGCCAGTCTTGACTTCAAATTAAAAAACCTCACAGAAGCATGCTAGAAACTCACCCACCATTGATGCAACCTATATCCAAGATCAGATCACTGAGGGGGGGGGGAGAGAAGAAGAGAAAAACTCCTTCTCAGATCAGATGTGAGGACGATCTTGGAATCCACCAAGAGAATAACAAGAAAAGTAGAAGAATAGTGAAAGCAATAGTGAAAGTAAAAGAACAAGAGAGAGTAGAGACAAAAAAGGGAATAATACCTCAATACAATAGTCGATAATGATTCCCCGTTGGGCCCATTGTATTTATACTCACATCATTGGTAAATGGGCAATCCAATGATGTGAGTCAAAGTCCATTAATGAGACGAGAATTGGCTTGACCAAGGTCAAGCCAATTATGGGCTACATTAATACTTTGGACTGCATCAACCATTCACTACCTTGGGACTTTCTATGGAACTATATAAGGATACTTGCTTGACACATTTGGACCGAGATGAACAAGAGAAAATATTACATTATGAAATCATATTTATACTAAGAGACAACATTATTTTCCACTGCACGGTTAAAAAGATTAAGGATGCATAGAAATCTACCTGGGTATCCATTACATTATGCAATTTAATGCCAAACTGGAAAAATAGTGCCTGAACAAAAAATAAAATTATTTAAATATAAAAAATGTGAATTGGTAAATTTTCTAAGATAACAAAAGAGACCAGTCTCTTAATATACCTCACTGTCACGTTTGCAATCATGAATAACTTTTGTGATGTAAGAAGATTCCAGTGCTGGTTTACAAGCATTCATGAGTGTGTCACCACCTTGAATTACATCAACTAAATACACAGCATCTCGAAAGGCGAGCTAAAAGAGTAGGTAATGAAAACTATTAAATACATTAATAACGAATATATTTGCACTAACCAGACAAAATAATGAAAAGATTACTGACCAGGAGGAAATAAAAAGACATACTAAAATCAAACCAAGACTATTTTAAATAACTACCATCTACTCATGAGAGAAAAATCAGTAAATATCAATGCAAATTAGCAATGTTTCGTCTATTTGCATGTGCTAGTTTAAAATTTCAAATACTGAGAAGTGATTAAAATTATTTTTGTTATTTACATAATTATTAAATTATTAGTTTAAATTTCAAACTTTAACATTATTTATTTGGCTTTCAAAAAAAACATTATTTATTTGAAGTAATAACTAATAAGGTCAACCAAATTTAAGTCTTGGACAGGGTTTTTCCAAAAAAATAATATTTTGAAGAAAAAAAATGTGACAAAACTCCAATTCAAAATACATTAATAAGTGTATTTGCCACACTTGAAATTTAGATATTTCTTAAACAGGGAAATAACTAATTAAAGTAGTTTTTGTTACAGACATAACTTTACAATGCAAATGTAATCATCACATTCCCCAATAACATGTACTTATGAATGAAATAGTGGTATGTTGATGCAGAGCATAAGAGTTATTTAATCTCTAGTGATGAAGTTAATGAAGGATCTCCTGATCTGGTCCTTCAATGATCTGACCAAGGTCAGGCCATTTCTACCTCTCATTAAAGTGGTTATGACTCACACTAAATGGACTGTCCATTACCATTAGTGTGAGTATAAATACAATGGACCCAGCTGGCAGGAGATCATCTTTGTTTATTGTGCAAATAAAGGTATTACTCTCTCTTGCTTACTTTCCTCATTCTACTCTTTCTACTCTCGTGAATCTCAGATCTACTTTATTTTCATTGTATTCTTGGTGGACTCCAAGAATTTCTACATTCCCTGCATCTATGAAGAAGATCTCCATTCTCTTCTTCACTAATCACTGCCTGCTGTTTACTGCTACATTATATATGGGTAGATCTCAATTCACAAAAAATAAATCCAAAGCCCCCGAGCTGTTATTCCGAACTCATTTATTAAACGAGCCGAGCCCAAACACCCTTAGGCTTACGACTCGTTCGGCTCGTTGTACATCTCTACCTATGATAGTGTGCATATAAGTATATAACTGATGATACAGGATCCTTCACGGACCCACTGTTATCAACAGAAGAGAACTCGACGAGTATAAAGATATACTCGATGAATGTCTCTAGGAGGTTCTGATGCAGTGGCTAATGTTCTTTGTATTTCAGAGAACATCCCAGCCCTCCATTAATATGCTTTTTTTTAACTTGACTCCATATTGACCACTATTGTGGAGTCAAACTGTCAAACATATAAAAAGGAATAGTGGAGGGTAGAGAAGTTAGATTGTTTTTTTTAAGAATTACCATTGGGTATTGTTTCCTCTTTCTTTGCTTTTCTACTTGTCTCTTTATCTTCTCCTTGTGATTCTTAGATCTAGATCTGATCTTCTTCCTCTACTGGTGGATTCCAGTCTATCGGATTCAGTTCCATCACAGTATTCCCCAGCCTATAGATCTGAACTTCTTCAGATCCCTATCACCATCTCCAGTGGTGACATCAAGTGGTATCAGAGACACTTTCTTCATCCTTTTGGTGTGAAGACGATCTTGAACAATGCATCCGGACAACATTTCGAGGAGAGAGTTTTTTGAAGACAAGATGGAAGCAATGCAGGAATCGATAAATCAACTCACAGTGCTGGTAAAAGATTTACACAGCAGGCAACATCAAGGTTCCAGATGCGCCTCTGCGCGATGCGCCACCACCTGGAGCACTTGAGCATATGCACGCAGATGCGCCAGTGGCATTTTCGTAAATATATATAAAACTAAAGAAAATTCATATATTTTTTTATATATCTAAACTATATCAATTAAATTTTTAGTTAAAAATATATTGGATAGAAAAATTATTATAATACATATATTTATTAATTATTATAACATCCTATAATTCATTGTAACACCAAGGTTTAAAAACCAGTTAACCACCGGTAGGGGTATTTTCGTAATAATATAGCTCTTTAAACGGCTATGGTTTCTTTAAACTTATAAAAGAGAGGCTTTTATAAAAAAAAAATAATAAATAACCCAAGAGGCTTTTAAAAAATAATAACGTAATGGGCTGGGCCTTCTATAATACATCTATAACATCAAAAATATTCTATAATAATAATTTATTTAACTACACTTTTTTAGTCCCACATCGATAGAATTCAAAAAACACAAAGAAGGTTGGTCTATAAATAAAGATTCATTTTGTCTAAAACAAATATGAAGTCTTAAGAGTGGGAGGAGCTTATATTAAAAATAATATAGTTCTTTTCATGGACCAATGTATAAATTTTTGGCATAAAAATTTATAAGGTCTAAAATTTTTTTTTTTGGCCTTTTAAATTATTTAAATAACTTAAAACAGGTCTGGATCCGGCTAAGGAAGATGCGCCCGGCGCATCTCCCTGTAGGGTCGCACCTGGAACCTTGGGCAACATGCTACTATTCCGGCGAACAGTGAGACACAACAATGTCCAGTTCCAGGCTTCGGGAGAGTTGTCGTCGATAGAGAAAGAGTAGGAACCTCCTGTTAGACCCGATCATTATCGGTAGTGGGGAGGAGGAGATTATTATCGGCAGGAGTTCTTCAGAGATGGTCGGCGTGGTGGATTCCAGAGCAGAGGTGGTGTTGGTCGGGGTTATCGTGGAGGCTTCGATGGTCATGGAGATTATGATCATGGAGGTTATGATGATCAGAGAGGCTACGATCATGGAGGTTATGGCCAGGACTACCGCGACTTTGAGGGAGGTGATTATCGGGGACTTGCTGGAGATTGCGGGCAATACAGAGTGAGGATGGAAATTCCTCTCTTTAATAGAAACTTTCACATTGAAGAGTTTATTGATTGGTTGTCAGAGGTGGAGAAATTTTTCAACGTCATGGAGGTTCCGGAGCGTCGGAAGGTTAAATTAGTAGCAATCAAGCTGAAGGGAGGAGCTATGGCTTGGTGGGACCAGATTGTGGCCAACAGAGCCCGCCAACAGAAATCCCTAGTCAAAACTTGGAGGAAGATAAGAACTCTGTTGAGAGCTCGATTTTCGTCGGCTGATTTTGAAAGAGTACTCTTTAACCAGTACCAGAACTGTCGTCAAGGGCTAGGACTGTTTCAGAGTATACGGAGGAATTTCACAGACTGTCATCTAGAAACCTCCAAGAATCACAGGATCGGTTAGTGGCCAGATATGTCGGTGGGCTTAAATATAAACTGCAAGAGAAATTAATCCTACATGAGTCACAGTCCTTGACAGATTCCATTAATGCAGCAGAAAGATTGGAAAAACAAGTAGCTCCAAGGATTAGTCATTGCAGCTTTCCAAATGTAGCATCCACAAGTAGGGAAACAGTGAACCAAAGTACAGCTGGTGCCACAACACTAAACAGAGATAAGGGGCCGTTATTGGAGACACCCAAAAAAAAGAGTTATGTGCCTTTAAATCCCTATCAGAATTTTGGGGAAATAAAGTGCGATAGGTGTCAAGAGGTAGGACACAAATCCAATGTATGTCCTAAGAGAGGAAGGGTTCATATTTGTGATGGAGAGAGAATCACCAATTTGAAGTACAGCCTGAAGAAGAATTTTCTGAGTCAGAAATACAACCTGAGGAAGAGCAGGACAGAGCTTATGCTGATGAGGGACCCAGACTATCATGTGTGTTACATAGAGTTCTAGTAGCTCCTAGATTAAATGAAGATAAGGAGAGACATAATCTGTTTAAAACCAGAGGCACTGTAAAAGGCAAAGTAATCGACATTATTGTGGATAATGAGAGCACTGATAACTTGGTATCTGCTAAGGTTGTAGAAGCATTAAAATTACATACTACTAACCATACCAAGCCTTATAGTGTTGGTTGGATTAGAACTGGAGACAGTGTAAAAATAAACAAGCAGTGCCTTGTACCATTGTCAATTGGGGGAAAGTATGAAGGAAAGATTTTATGTGACATGGTAGAGATGGATACAACACATATTATTCTAGGTCGACCTTGGTAAGATGATGTGGAGGCTGTTTACAGAGGAAGACCCAATCAGTACATGATTCGAGTTGGGGAGAACAGGGTAACATTAATGCCACTCCCCTATGATAGTGAAAGAAACAACACCAAACCTAACCTACTGATTCAGAGTTGTTCTGATTTTATCAAGGAAATCTGTGATTCAGGTGGAGGGTTAGCTGTAATAGCAACAATCAGTTCAGATCAGACAAAGAGAGTAGTTCCAGCTATCATTCAAGAGTTGCTTAAAAAATTCCCAGCAGTGAACAATAGTGAAGAGAATAAGTTTCTGCCAAAACACAGAGAAAGTGATCACAGAATTGATTTCATCCCAGGCTCTACACTACCAAATCTGGCCCATTATAGACTTAGTCCAAGAGAGACTGAGATCTTAAAAAAACAAGTTGATGAATTACTGGACCAAGGGCTAATCAGACCCAGTCTTAGTCCATGTGCTGGTCAGCACTCTTGGTACCAAAAAAAATGGAGAGTTTAGAATGTGTGTTGATAGCAGAGCTATCAACAGAATAACAGTGAAGTACAGGTTCCCAATACCAAGGATAGATGATCTGTTGGATGAATTAGTGGGGGCCCAAATTTTTTCTAAAATGGATCTGAAAAGTGGATACCAGCAGATCAGAATAAGGGCTGGTGATGAATGGATATGGAAGACAGCCTTTAAAAGTTAAAACAAAAACTGGATTGTTTGAATGGCTTGTAATGCCATTTGGACTTTCAAATGCACCAAGTACATTCATGAGACTTATGACTCAAACACTACAGCATCTATTTGGAAAGTGTGTCATAGTCTATTTTAATAATGTGCTAGTTTACAGTAAAACAAAGAAGAACCATTTACAGCACTTAGCTGAAGTGTTAGAGACCTTGGACAAGAGTCGGCTTAAACTAAATTTAAAAAAATGTGAATTCTTGTCAACTGAAATCTCATTTTTGGGGTTCATTGTGAGTCAAGGGAAACTAAAAACGGATCCAAATAAAACAAAAGCACTAGAGGATTGGCCAACCCCAAACAACATATCTGAAGTCAGAAGCTTCATGAGATTGGCATCTTTTTATAAGAAGTTAATAAGAAATTTTGGAACTATCAAGGCTACCAGTAACTGACTGTTTAAAGAAAGGGAGCTTCTATTGGTCTTCAGCTACTGATGACAGTTTTCAGAGGGTGGAAAGGTTATTAGCTTCTGAACCTGTATTAGCTCTTCCTGATTTTGAAAAGATTTTTGAGATAGAATGTGATGCTAGCATAGTAGGAGTAGGAGTTGTGTTGTCCCAAAACAAACATCTAGTAGCATTTTTCAGTGAAAAATTAGTAGTGAGCAGGAGAAATTGGACAACATATGAACAGGAGTTGTATGCTGTGGTGAGGGCATGCCAGACTTGGGAACATTACTTAATGGTTAATACAAAGAGAATTCATAATCCACACTGACCACCTAGCTCTAAAACAGATCAATGCACCAACAAATTCAAATAGGATGCATGCAAGGTGGTTCTCTTATCTTCAAAGATTTGTCTTCTCCATTCAACACAGATCTGAAGCAGATGCTCTTAGCAGAAGGGCCCATTTAATGACAATAGTGAGAAGTAAGGTGACAACATTTGATGATATTAAGAAATTATATGCAGAAGATGAAGATTTCAGTCAAGCATGGAAGGGAAATTGTCGATCAAAGAGAGCTGGACACTTCACGTTACAGGAAGGCTTCCTTTTTTTTTAAAACAAGCTCTGCATACCCAGGGGATCATTAAGGACTCAACTGATCTTTGAGACTCATGGAGGGGGCTTGGCAGGACACTTTGGAAAGGATAAGACCATACACATCTAGAGGAAAGATTCTTTTGGCCCCAACTTAAGAAGGACACTCAAAAGTTCATTCAGAGGTGACAAGCTTGTCAATTGGGAAAAGGGTCAGCACAAAACAGTGGTTTGTACTCCCCTTTACCAGTCCCATCTTCACCTTGGGTTGATATATCAATGGACTTTGTATTGGGACTCCCACGAACACAAACAGGGTTTGATTCAATTTTCGTAATTGTGGACAGATTTTCCAAGATGGCACATTTCCTTGTAAAAAAACGAATGATGTCAGTCAAGTGGCTAAGTTATTTTTCAAGGAAGTGGTCAGATTGCATGGAATCCCTAAAAGCATAACATCAAACAGAGATGTTAATTTCATATCTCATTTTTGGAAGGAACTTTAGAAAAAATTGAACACTACCTTAAAGTTCAGTTCAACATGCCACCCTCCGACAGATGGGCAGACTGAAGTGGTTAATAGAACTTTAGGAAATCTATTAAGAACTTTAATCTCAAGCAGGCCTAAGCAGTGGGATCAAGTGCTACCACAAGCAGAATTTGCTTACAACAACATGCCAAAGCCAAATAGGTCCACCAAATTATCACCCTTTGTGATAGTCTATGGAAATAGACCTAACCAACCTATGGACCTGCAAAAACTAACAGGAAGATCAGACAAAGCTGCTGAATTATGTGATGAGTTACTGAAAATTCATAAACATGTACAAGAAAATATTTTTGGGGCAAATAAAAGGTACAAATCAGATGCCGACAAGCACAGAAGATTTGTTAGTTTTGAAGTGGGTGATTTTGTAATGGTGTATCTGAAGAAGGGCAGGATTCCAGCAGGCAGATACTCTAAACTAAAGAACAAGTGCTTTGGACCTTGTCAAATCCTGAAAAAAATTGGTGATAATCCCTATGAAGTGGATTTACCAGAAGAATTTGGAATGCCAAATACTTTCAATGTGGCAGACTTAAAGCAGTATTATGAACCTGAGCGTGGAGATATTCCACATTCGTGGACGAATGTTTCTGGAGAGGGGTCGCCTGATGCAGTGGCTAATGTTCTCTGTATTTCAGAGAACATCCCAGCCCTCCATTAATATCCTTTTTTTAACTTGACTCCATATTGACCACTAGTGTGGAGTCAAGCATATAAAAAGGAATAGTGGAGGGTAGAGAAGTCAGATTGTTTTTTTTTAAAGAATTACCATCGGGTATTGTTTCCTCTTTCTTTTCTTTTCTTTTGTACTTGTCTCTTTATCTTCTCCTTGTGATTCTTAGATCTAGATCTGATCTTCTTCCTCTACTGGTGGATTCCAGTCTATCGGATTCAGTTCCATCCATAGTTTTTAAAGCGATGCTTTAAGCGTCGCTTTAATAGCTTAAAGCGGAAAAGCGCTCCCCCAGGAACGCTTTCCAAATCGCTTTTTTTAGGTGGGTAAGTGGGTCGGGTCGGGTCATGACGTGATTAGCCACTGAAATCTCCAGATTCAAAGAAATCTGTCGTAGAAACCTCCACCATCGTCTATCTTCCCCATCTGTCATAGAAACCCAACAGACTTCAACATCTCAAGAGGCAGTGACAGACCCAATTCGGTGGTGGTCGTGGTCGTGAAAAGATTCAAAGATCTGGAGATGGATGGATAGAGAGAGAGAGATAAGAGATGTAAATAATTGGGAGAGATACTCGATCCCTTTTCATTCACAATGAGTATCATATATATACAACTTAATACTACAATAACATATATTATATCACTAAGTAGTATCGTATCATATCATATCATATATATGTATCATATCACTAATACTCCCCCCTCAAGTCTAATGATGTGAACAAATCAGCTTGTCCTTGAGATCTTTGAAGAGTTTGGGCTTCAATGCTTTAGTGAGAATATCTGTTTGTTGTAGAACATTCGGTATGTGTTGCACAACAAGAGTTTTGTCCTCCATTCTTTCTTGAACAAATCTGAAATCCATGGCTGCATGTTTAATTTTGGAGTGATAAACCGGATTGGCAGCCAAATGAGTTGCTCCTAAGTGCACAAACAATGAAGGATCAGATTGGCTTGATATAAAACCCATTAAATTCAGCACCATTTTTAGTCCGCGAAACCACATCCTTGAAGATTGTTTGAGACCATAGATAGCTTTCTTCAATAGGCAGACATGATTTGGACATGATTCATCCATAAAGCCTCTAGGTTGACGCATTAAAATCCTCTCTTCCAATTGACCATGTAAAAATGCATTACCTATGTCAATTTGATTAAGTTTCCAACCTCTTGAGACTGCAATAGTTAATACTGCACAAATAGATACAGATTTTACAACTGGACTGAATGTCTCATTGTAATCTCTGCCTTCAATCTGATCACTCCCATTTGCCACTAGCCTTGCCTTCAAACTGTCCACACTGCCATCTGATTTTTCTTTGACTTTAAACAGCCATATAGAATTAATCACATTGTCTGTTAGCATCCTTGGTACCAACTCCCATGTACCATTATTAACGAGCGCATCATATTCTTTCTTCATAGCTGATTTCCATCCTTCATTCTCCAAAGCTTGCTTGACTGAAGATGAAACTGAAATTTCAGAAGCTAATATAGACAGTGCATACCTAGGATTAGGCTTCTTAATCCCTGCAGCTCCTCTAGTGAAGGGTCGCCTCTCATAATCAGTTAATTTTACTGATTTTGAAATTGAGAACTCATCTCTAGAGCTTGAATCTGAAAAAATTAGTGATATGATACATATAATTAGCCATCCTTGGATCAAATCCAGCAGCTCATGTCCTCGCAAGATGACGACGAATTGCGTGCGCCAAGCAAAGTAGTTTGAGCGGTCCAACGTCACAGTCTTCAGATGCTTGATGAAAACTATCTTGGAAGCATCAGAATTTGCGACTTCACTCCTATCAACAATGTCGTCCTCCATTGCAGCGGAATTCAAGAAAATGAAGGACTGTTAAGGAGAAAATCCAGGATCGAGGAAGCTCTCTTTCTAACAAACTGATACCATATAAGAGATGTAAATAAGTGGGAGAGATACTCGATCCCTTTTCATTCACAATGAGTATCATATATATACAACTTAATACTACAGTAACATATATCATACCACTAAGTAGTATCGTATCATATCATACATATGTATGATATATATGATATGATATCATACATTATCATATCATATATATGTATCATATCACTAATAAGAGAAGAGGGGGGAGAGAATAATAGTAGTAGTAATTGAAGTGGAGAACCGCAGCAGGACAGCAACATACATCTTTATTCTTTACACGTACGTATGTACGTACAAGTAAAGATATACAGGTACAGGGGTTACAGGCTTACAAGGGTTACAGCCTGTACAAGAAAGAATAAGAATCTCATGGGTTACAGGCTGTAACTTACAGCCTGTAAATTATATACAGGGGTATATAAAAAATTACAGCCTGTATACAGCCAT
Organism: Zostera marina; assembly: GCA_001185155.1. Lineage (NCBI taxonomy): Eukaryota > Viridiplantae > Streptophyta > Magnoliopsida > Alismatales > Zosteraceae > Zostera > Zostera marina. The sequence goes on from LFYR01000830.1 coordinate 53,583, forward strand.
ACAGGGGTTGTAACTTACAAGTAAAGAGAATAAGAATCTTGTATATAAAAAATTATATACAGGGGTATATATGGATTTTTTTTTTAAATTGTATATATTTACAAAATTGCCACTATCGCTTTTTTAGCTTTCAGCGCGCTAAAGCGCTCAAAGCTAAAAAAGCGCTCCCTGGAAATTGGGAGCGCTTTTTGTTATTTAAAACTATGCTTATTACCACCTTACAAGCTTACGGATTCTCCCCCTTGTAAAATCATTTGGAATTGTATCTCTTCTGCCACCTTTTCCATATTAGTGGAAGGCTCCCTCACCCTACCTTTCAAGAGTCAATGAGGAATCAAGCAGGGGGATCCATTATTTCCCATCCTCTTTAACATGATGACGGATGTGTTGAGTAGACTTATTGAGAAAGAAACTAGAGAAAAAAGTTTGATTCCCCATAGTAAATGGAGTTACATATGTATCCCTCATCTAATGTATGCTGATGACATTCTCATGTTCACTAAGGCAAACCCTAAATCACTGAGATCAGTGAAGTCCATTCTGGAAACCTTTTCTGCATTCTCTGGTTTATTGATCAACTGTGGTGGTCTGAAAGGAACAGAAGGTTGTGTCAGCACACTCTTAGACCCCCAAAAGTGGTATTTCTGGAAATCATTAAGGACTCCAGTCTTTCTTTCAGAGCTGAAATCTTTAAAAAAGACTGTGGTTCACAAATGGAGAGAACTACGAACTACTATGCAGGTTTGGGAGTCAAACCTCCTAAGGCTTAACTCCTAGTCACTTGATCACTAGGAAAGCAAGTCAAATAGGAGTAATTTGATGGAGTGGGAAACCACTGCATCACCCCCACCACATTTTATTTTCTATCCACTTGTACTACCCTTCATTATTTTAATGAGAAAAATTTACTTTTTGCAAAAAAAAAAATACAAGTGATCTAAATTTGTCCTTTTTCCAGACAAATAATCATTCATGACATATGGAAATATGCATGTTGTATTTAACATTCTAACATGATATTCCAGTATTATCCTACAGAGATTTAGTTCCAAACATAAATCCAAAATGTCATGTGTATTTAACTATTAATTATTAGATGAACACTTTGTATAAGTGAAATGAGTAGAATGTGAATCTGAAAATGGGGGAGAACAAATGTTCGATCCCTCCTAAAATGTATTCAATTAGCTTATATACATTTGGAGAGATTAGATCTAACAGAATTCACTAACAATTCTGTTAGATCTGATCATTGGATTATTCTATAAGCAATTAGGTAATTAACGTAATTAACTGCATAGCTAAAAAAAGTAACTAGCTATTTACAATAATACCCATTTTCCATTGTTTTTCCATTGTATTTTCATGGCAATGCCCTTCATTTTTCTTTCAATGAAAACATTTGACATCTTCAAAATATAGAGAAAGAGAGTTAGTTTCAGGTGTGTCAAACCTTCCATGTGCCAAAATGCGTCGAAAAAATTTCGGTCGTTAGATCCTAAACTCTGTACAACGAGTTATGCGTTGTGTATTACATTATCCTCAAGTTGTACTCGTTACCGTATTACGTTGTATTGACGCATTTGGCACACCCAATTTTGACACACCTGACGTGTGCCCTATATATATATACACATAGGAAAAATGTCCAAATCTTCCTTGACTGCATCACCAGCCAATACGGTAGTGGCAACCACAGTACCACACAGAAGGCGAAAAAACTTGTTTTCTATGCTTCTCGATAAACAACAGAGCATTGAAAACTGTTGTTCATTGACAGAAAATTTATTTTGAGTGTTTATGTAATTTAAATCCATGTTAGATTAACAAATTCTGGTAGATATCAGTATAACACACAGTCAGACTAGATAAAAACATGGGTGTTCAAAGACATGAATCCAAACCTGAATTGCTCCCATAAATTTTTGGGTAAAAAATTTAGTACTGTATACTTTCTGTTAGATATTCGATTATCACAAAATAAATCCTGAGATGAATCATCATCCTTAATGTACACAAAGCGTTTCATAGTTCTTAAAGCAGGAGAACCCCTACATATCCATCCCAAACATCAAGATGTTTCTCTGCATGTTTACAAGAATAAGAAACACATAAGAGATACATTAAGGAAAATATAATTTACTTCGTAAGAGAATAGATCAAAAAATTATTATGAAGACTATGATGGCTTCGTAGTTGGGACAATGTATCCATCCCTAAACAATAAACATTCGAACTTCTACTGATAAATTAAAGTTTAACATAGCAGATCATGCAATTAAGATGATAGCGATAGATCCCATTCAAAATCCTACGATTCAAGTTACTTCAGAAACTGTCTTGAATCCGACAAATGGCCGGAACTGTCCTCATCCCTGATGATGGCGACAAATGGAAAAGGTAAATTTTACAGGAGATCAGACAAGATCTCGAGAGAGAGAACCTGTGGAACTTGGAAAGAAAACGGTGGGGGATGGCGGGAGAGAGTTTTCTTCGTTCCGAGACTGGTCTCTGCCGTCAATGGCGGACGAATCTTGGTGATAGAATTTATTTTACTCTTCTGAGACCTCCAGCAGAGGAAGTAAAGCATAAATTGGGATGGGTTAATCGGGTCTTTCGGATCTTTAGTTAGACGGGTTATTTTGAGTGGAACAAATCGGGGAGAAGTGGAAAGACAAGGACGACTATACAACGACGTCGACAAAGATCCAGAATTTGAGATCCACCGTCACTCACCTCCTTTTTCCCCTTTTCTCTCTTTTTTTCTCTTCCATTTGGAGATTAAAGCAGAGAAGAAAACGATGGCAGCGCCGGATCACCTGTTCGGGCTAAGGAACAGCTTCTACCTTGGAGCATACCAATCTGCCATCAACGGCAGTGAAATCCCCAATCTTTCCAGCGAGGATATCATCGAACGTGACACCTACGTACACCGATCCTACATCGCACTCGGATCATACCAGGTAAGTGAATGTGGATGGATCTCTTCTTGTTGTTCAAAACTGAAATTTGACGGTCAATTGTGATGCATGTAGCTTGTGATCAACGAGATTGACTCTTCGGCACCGACTGCTCTCCAGGCTGTGAAGCTTCTTGCGATGTACCTTTCCTTTCCAGAAAATAAGGTGGGTATTTTATTTTCGTTTGGGTCTGACTTTGGGTCTGACTTTGGTTTTTGCGTTCATTCACTTCTGAGAATGCTGCTATTCGTTCTCTCTTCAAGATAATTAGATTTGTGAATTCTGAGTATAAGATCCTGGTCGTTTTGGATAAATGATTGTGTAAATCTTTATGGAAATGCTGAATTGGGTTTTTCTCATTAGATCTATTGCTTGAGTGCTCAGATCTCAATGCAACTTATTAGAATGTGGTAAGGTTGACCATAAGGAAAGTCTCAATGCTTCTCGTTAGCTTTGAAAAGGCTAAAGATTGAAGACTCTAGACTACTAGGATAATTAAGCATGTGTTTCCTAATTGATTATATTTTTATTATTTTTTAAGACAAGTTGGAGTATTATGCAGTTGTCAGAAATTCAGGAATATATTGATCCCTCATCCCAATTATTTGTAGGATGCAATATTTGAAGCTGGTAAAATTATTATTTTTACAGGAGGCTACTATTGACAGTCTTCAGGAATGGTTGGGCGATGCAGCAATAGGAAGCAATCCTACTCTACGGCTAATTGCTGGAATTATATACATACACGAGAAAGACTACAGTGAGGCTTTAAAGCACACCCACTCTGGTGGAACTATGGAACTGTCGGGTTTTTTTTCTATTCTTGATATATGATCATCTAGCTTGGTTCTTTGGATAATGAAAAAAGTTGCATTACTTGTACAAGATTTATATATGATCAAAATATAAGTATAGCATATCCGCATGTTTGTATTTATGATAACTATCATCTACTATGTAAATTAACATTTTTTGTATCATTAGGAATGCATTAAATGTGCAAATATATATGAAGATGCACCGTTTAGATCATGCTGAAAAACAACTGAGGATCATGCAGCAGAATGATGAAGATCACACCCTGACCCAACTTGCGAATGCATGGCTGAACCTTGCAGTTGTAGGATAATCTTGCAAGTTATTTTTAAATTTTAATGATAAAGTTACATGTGTTTAACACTGACTTCAATCCTTTTATTCCTTAGGGTGGTTCCAAGATACAGGAATCTTACCTCATCTTTCAGGATTTTTCTGAGAAATATCAAATGACTGGCCTGGTTCTGAATGGTAAGGCTGTTTGTTGCATGCACATGGGGAATTTTGATGAAGCTGAGTCATTTTTACTTGAAGCATTGAACAAGGCAAGCAATGATTTTGTTTTCCTGCAATCCTTGAAATTCAAAGTGCACTTTGATTTCAAAGACATTATTTATACAGTTTCTTACATGATTATAGTTAAGATGATTCTTTAACATTTACAGGATGCAAAGAATGCTGAAACACTTTCCAATCTTATTGTCTGTAGCCTTCACCTTGGAAAATCATCAACTCGCTACCTTAGGTAAATTACCATGTTATCACTCAGTCTAACTTGAATTATTTTTGTTTGTGACTAGATACCATACTATATTCTATTCAATGTACATTAAACCATTAACTCAAAACAAGTAAATCGACGATTGATGGAATTACTTGATTAAAAATCCAATGGTTATAATTTGATGATTATGAATTTTACATGAGGATTGTGAATTTTTATTGATTTTCTCTTTAATGCTAAAATTCTAAAAAGATATTCCATTTGCTTTACTCAATCTAATACTTTAAATCTCTAATCTAATAAGTAATTAGATTTTGTTGATAGTTATTATTTTTCTATTTGATGAATAATAAAACTTTTACCATTTATGCAAAGTTTGAACCCCGAAACTTTTTTATAATGCTGTAAAGAAATATTTTTATAGAACTTATATTAGATAAATGAATCGCTCATGAAAACACAAGTATTATGTGGAAGATGATAATGCATATCTATATATAAAAATCGATGGGTATCTAAATGAACCATCAGTCATTCATAATTGATGTGAGAATAATAATTTTTATCACATAAATCATAATTGTTATTTTAGTTTTTACACTCGCCTTCACATGCAGACGGTATTTGGTCTAGAAAGACTCTAATATGTTAGACAAATGAATCATCACTATATTGTATACTCTAGTAATCATGTGTAGAAACATTTTTTTGCATTTTCAATTGTGCATTTGGCCATAATCGTATTCTTTATCTTTGCAATAACAAAATCTCTCTCTCAGCGACAAATCATGTTCTTTATTTTTGTATTTCTGCAGCCAACTAAAGCTTTCTCATCCTAACCATTTGCTTGTTGAGCGTGCAACTGCTGCTGAAGACAACTTTGAAAGAGCTATCCAAGCTATTGCATGAGTTCCGTCATTGAGTCTATAGATCATGTTTTACCACTCCTGCATTTGTATTTTTACAGGTATAATTCTTCGATTTCGCCATTCAGACAAAAGTGTTTCAAGTGATGCACAACACCCCAAGTTGCATTAGTGATGATGTAGTTAAAAATTGATGATTTTAACTTCTTGATAAAATATTCTCTTGTAGGAAGAAACTGGTGTAAGATTGCTCATGTTTGGATATCATCAATGACATTCATCCTATATTTTGTTTTTTTGTTTTTTGAAAATGTTATTTGGTTGTATTAAGAAGAAACTAAAATTTACAATCTGAAAAACTAAAATTAAGAAACTAATGTATTACTAATTACCACTATCCGTGAGCTGGATGCCATGGGCCTTCCAGATTGGGACTGCTTTGGCCTCCATGCTGCTACGGTGTGGTTTCTTCCACTTCCCCTCCTTGAAGCTAATCCTTGTGGAGAGAATTATTTGTTTGTACAGCACTTTTGTTATCTTGTAGCTATGAATTTCGAGTGCAATCCCCAAGCTTTGGAGTTCCTAGATATGGCTTGGATAGAGTTTGTGACCGTAGTGAATGTTTCATCTGAGCCAATTGTGATTAAATTCTCCATTGATGTTGCACATCCCCTCAGTAGCTCGCTAGCGTAAGCACACCTGTAGAAGATGTGGTTAAATGGCCGATTGTTTCGCTCTTGTCGCCACCAAGAGCACATCTTGATGGGCCAATTACATCACGAAGTTGTAGCCTCTGTTGTTAGACGTTTCCAACGTAATCTCCAAGTCAATAAATTTATTTTCTCGACCGAAGAATCTTGTCTGCTTGCTCGTCTACCAGTCGAGGCACACGGATTGTACCTCTTACATTCCCGACCGAGTGAGATGGCCCTTTGCCTTTTCATAGGAAATTGTTGTTCGCACCAAAATTAGTGTAACTGCTCGCCTCCTCCCGTTGCTTGAGAATTGTTTGTCAGGTGTGGGAGTCTTTATACCGGCTTTCGATCGATTTGAGCAAGAGGCCATTGTTGAATGTTCCTGGACTTTATCCAAGTGGCCCAAATGATCTGCCTGAAATCATCTAAGCCCAAGTCGTCCTCCGCATGTGGGAAAACCGTAGATCGATGACAAGGCCGCCTCCTTTTGATTTCCCCACATGAATAGATAGGATAGCAACTATATAATAGTGTCAATTGTATATTGTAGCAAGGTGTTAGATTGCATAATGTACCCAAATTTCCCTTGGAAACCCCAACGTCTTAGTTAAAGTCGGTTGTTGTAGGATAATGGACAGAGGTTAGCTCCATCGCTCAAGAAAGCTTTGGAGGTATGCTATATATATTAGAAAGTCGTAAACTTTATGAGAAATTGACTTACCGATGACCGGTACTCCAAGGTATTTGATGGGGAGTGCATTCATTGGAAATCCAAGCTTACCGGCTAGGATATCACCGTCGTGGATCTTTGCGGATAATAGTACAAAGCTCTTCCCTTGATTGATAGTGAGTCCAGAGAAGCTACAGAATTCTATTAGGATGGATTGTAGTGCATCGAAAGACCAATGCGACGCTCGACAATTAAAGGAGATGTCGTTTGCGAAGGCGACGTGGGACTCGATTCTCGCCCTTCCCATAACGTATAATTCCAATTTCTTTTTTGCCACTGCCTCCTCCGTTAGATGCAATAAGTACTCCAGTACGACGATGAAGAGAAGCATCGACATCGGATCTCCCTGGCGAATTCCTCGCTGGGGTGATATAATAGTGGTGACAGAGCCCTCGACTAGTGTGGAATAGCTGGCCGAGCGGATGCAGGCTAATATCAAATCCATGAAGATATGATCGAAGCCAATTAGGTCTAGGGAGACATCGATAACATCCCAACGGATTGTATCGGACGTCTTTCGGAAATCAATTGAAACCGATGCTCGGCGAGATGTTGATTTGTTGTTGAAGCCAACATAAACTCGTGTGCGAGGCCGATGTTATCGCTGATATGTCTTCCCTTTAAAAACACACATTGATTTCTAGAAATCATGTCGGGTAGCACAAGGAGCATACGTTTAGCCAATATCTTAGCTATTACCTTATATGGTACGTCCACACATGAAATGGGTCGGTAGTCCTCCAAGCATGTAGAGGCGTCCTTCTTTGGGATTAATATCAGCAAGGTGTGATTGAGGGATTTAATCATCCTCTGCCGGGTGAAGAAAGTGGAGATCTCCGCTGAGAGGTCGTGTTTAATTACATTTCACTGATGGGCATAGACATCGACGGTGCCCCCATCTGGTCCTGGGGCCTTGCCCTTTGACATATGAAATAGTGTATCCCGGATATCCTCCAACAGTGGAATTGCTCTGATTCTTGCACTCGTCACCTCTGAAATTGAGCTTCTACGGATGTTCAAGTCCAACATTACGTGGGTCAGGCGTCTTGAACAGGCTAGAAAAATAGTTCACCTGTTCCTTCATTTCCGACAGATAGTTAACCTGTTGTCCATTAGAGTCTATTGTTCGCATAATGGAGTTCTTCTTCTGATGGATTTTTGTAACCCTGGAGAAGAAGAATGGTTGATCCCCACATGTCAACCAATTCACATGAGTCTTCTGCCGCTCATTTAGTTATTGGCACACTTGGAGTTCAACTAATCTCTTTTTCAGGACCGCACATTCTTTCTATAGTTCCGGATTGCTTGGGTTCCTTTGGAGGTGAGAAATCGACGAGTTCAGCTCCATAACAGTCTTTCTGGCATCCTTCTTACTACTTCCCTCTCTAATGGCCCATTCCTTTACCATAATTCTTATGGCATTAATCTTCCCCTGTAAACGGAACAGTGGGAGTCATAGATTTCACAGTCTCAGGTTTTAATGTATCATTAAAAATCGATTTCCTTAACCATCTAATCATTGGCTTTACCCGATAGAACTCACTTACGAGCTCCAGCAATCCTGAGGGAAACTTCGGAGGGAACCAGCTACTAGATGGTTCGATTAGTCTTTCGCCCCTATACCCAAGTCAGACGAACGATTTGCACGCCAACTGTTGAAGAAGCAAACGAGTTTGGTGGTTTTCTCCGTTGGGATAAGCTTGATAAGAAGGGCGGTGTGGTCACTGTCGTTTCCGCGCAATAACACCGACCGCACTTGAGGCCATTGCGCGATCTAGCATTGATTCCCAAAGGCACGGTTTAATTTGATTCTAGTGTTTTTTGAACTGAATATGTTGCTCCATATGTAAAGGATCCTCCTGTTGTGAATGGCACCTTTGGATGATGATCTATCTGAGGAAGGAGTAGCCATGAAGAGTGAAGGAAGAAGAAGAAGAAAAACACAAATGGATTTGGGTTGGCTGTAATCGATGGATTACACCTTATTTGTTCGCTATTTATATACAATTGTTTGGGGTATATAACCACAATGTAGTGGGTTGTTATACACCTTTAACTTATAACAAATTTTTATTCTCTTATCCTTCTAGAACTATCTAGAATGAATTGGTATAATTCAATACCTCCTACCACGTCCAGCAGCTCCACCAAATTTGTGTCACTGCATTGAATTCTGACAAGTCAACGTGATAAAATTGTCTGACGCGTTGTCGTTCATGGGGATGACGGATCTCATTAAAGTCTCATGCAACCAACCAGCCATTGGCGTCAAAAATTGGGTACATCAAGCGAATAGCAGCCCATAGGGGCCTACGTTTCAAGATGGAGTGCTCGTTATATACCATTGTCAAGTCAAAGCAGTAGTCCTCAATATTAATTAAGCGGTCGTGGATGGATTGGTCGCTAAATTGTAGAAGTTAGCACGATCCACCACATACAATACTTCTTCCATCCGACCAAATAGAGTTATATTTCTCATCCTCATCCTCGTAATCGATGTTCCTTATCATATCTTAGTCTGTCGACATTTGTTTTCTGACTGACATAAACCTTTGAAGATCGGTTTTGGTTTCCAGAGCTCCAGATATGTCAATTTCTCTCTCGATTAGTAGCTTCCTTAGCTTAACTCTGATTTCCTTACGAGAGCCATCGTTCGTTTGGAGAGGGCAAGGTGATTAGCACGAGGTAGCTAGGCATCAACCTAACACGTTAAATGAGTTGTAGGTGAAGATCGGTATGTTTGCAATCCTTTCATTGTACGATTGGAGGCATGACCGAATTTTAGTGACATCATCTTCCTCAATGGAGTTAAGTTACCTATATCGGTCTCTAGCATGCACTGTCCAACTTGAGGCACAGGCTAATTCGAGAAGACCTCTGCACAGTCGTGCCTAGGGGTATAAATGGGTCCGGGGCTAGAGCTAATTTTAGTCACATTAAACGTTTTGGACCCAGAGATCCGGGTGGAGATTAGTCAGACCCCACTACAAGAAAAGAGGTTTTCAACGACGATTTTGGATCGTCGCTAAATTTCAAGAAGGATTTTGAAAAAAACACGCGATATTTTCATATCGTCGTTAATGATCTTTTTTTTTGTATAATTAGCGACAATATATTGATAATCATTGCTAGATATACATATTAGCGACGATTTAAAATTTATCATTGCTAATAATTGGGATTAATTTATAAAATTTTAAAAGAATAACATATTTATGTAAAATGACCCGTATATATATAATTAATTATCTTTTATTATAAAATCCCAAAATTTCCCTAACCTTAAACCCTCTATTTACCCCAAATACTTCCCCAAGCTCTCCTTCTCGCCGGATGTAATGTTCTAATGTTCTTAATGTCTAGATTTTTCCCAACCTTAATGTTCTACTTAGATCCTAATCCATCTGCCTCTCTTCTTCTCTTCGTTTTCAATAAACACTAATGTTCTACTTCGATCCTAATGGATCTACCTCTCTTCCTCTTATCGTTTTCAATAAACTTCTCAAAAAACCCTAATATTCTACTCCTTATGGGTCTTCTCAAAAATTAACTCGGTCTGACCCGAACCCGGAAATTATAATATATATTAATATAGTTTAGGGTTTTAATTATAAAAATACCCATTATATTTTCTTAACCTATATTATCTTTAATTTTAGGGTTTAATTATAAAAATACTCAAAGATCTTAAGAGTTTCAACCTATATTATCTTCAATTTTAGGGATTCAACCTTAGATGATTGTGAAATAAAGTAATTGTTGATTACGAGGAAAAAGAAAATGAGAACATAAATTTAGACTAATTAAATATTTAAAGATTTAGATTATTACATAATATTTTGAATTTTTTTTTTTTTGTATAATTATTGTAGGTAAAAGTCCCTATTTGAACCCAAGTCCGAATTTTTTATGGGTCTGGGCACATATTTTCCTTCTGGACCCGGACCAGACCCGCACCAACTCCATGGGTCCGGGTCCAAGTCAGTCAGCCTAGTCCTGACCCATTTACATCCCTAGTCTTGCCCAGGAGGAACGGTCCTCATGTGAGATAAGGTGTCTTTCAATGGAGTCAACTCTCGATTGGGTATCATTGGGGTGAATGCATGAAAGTTGATCGATTTCTTTCGAGGACCCGATGTGCTTCCCACTATCGATAAAACCGACCCGGCTGTTGGAGAGGCTTTGTAAGGGCTATTGGTCTCCTACTGGGTTAAGATGGCACATCACAAGTTCACAACTGTGTTGAGAGGGGACCATCTGGGACGGGTTGTTCTGCTCGATCAACCCTAATTTAGGGGAGAGGTTAATATTGGGCATATTGAGATCTCGGGAATCTATTATGCCGACGGTAGTTGTATGATGCTATTGACAGCATGAACCAGAGTCTGGATGTCTTTGGTTACCAGTAGCCCTGTTAATCGAACGAATTCGAACCGGATACCCCTGTATCCGAATTCGATTAGTATCCGGATAATCCGAATTCGTTCGATTAGTATTCGAATTTCAAAATCCGTATCCGAATTCGAATTCGATTAAAAATATCCGAATTCGGATATCCGAATTCGATTCGAATAACATTTATAAAAAACCCCAAAAATAATATTTTATTTATTTTTGTTAAAAAAACCCTGTAATATTTAAAAAATACCATATATATATCTTAGAAGACAAATCGCCATCCTTTTGCATGCCATTATAGCCACCGCTTGCATGGTTTGTGCAGTTATGGCCACCGGTAATTTTAATTACTATTTAATATTTTTTTTTGGAAATCGATCGATCCTTTGCAATTTGCATGTTTTGTGCAGTTATGGCCGCCGGAAAATTAAATTCCTGTTTAATATTTATTTTCGGAAATCTGGTAATTGTTGAAAGGAGGAAGATGAATTGGGAAAATTGTGTTAAAGTACATTTTTATTTTATTTACTATTTCGTCCTTGTATGACAATTGCTGGTATCACCTTATTTAGCGGAGTAAGACATGGAGTTCATTCCAACGTGGGCTTTAAATCTTGAAACCCCTTTGTTCTTCTATCTCCGACAAACTTTCTATCTCCATCACCTTTCCGGCCACTAGCTCTTTTTACTAAGATCCGACCATCATCGATGGCAGTTGCTACTGCTAAGATATCTCTGAGGTTGTTTATAAACAAGGACACCAATAATGGCAGTTGCTAATATGGTCTAAGATATTTAATATTTACATATAGATTATATTACAATATTATATTAAATAAGGTTAAAATTATAAAATTATTATATATTTAATATTTATTCGAATTCGGATAATTATCGAATTCGATTAGAGGTATCCGAATTCGAATTCGATTAGTGTCGGATAGTATTTTCAGTATCCGAATTCGTATCCGAATTCGATTATCCGAATTCGTTTAGGCCTAAACGAATTCGAAATCGAATTCGGATTCGGATTTCGGATATCCATTGACAGGCTTAGTTACCAGAACGTACTTCTGCATTGTCGTTTGATCCTACTTCCTCGTATGACGACGTCTTCTTCTTGTCATCCTTTCCCTAACACTATCGTTTGAATTTTGAATTCGAAGGTGAAGTTTTAGTAATATGATGCCTTAATAATAGGTAGTGTTGCTGCTAAGGCACCCAAGATGACATTGTAACAACAATCAAGATGACTATACTCACTAATGTCGAATTCAGAGATTTACTATTTAAAAAATTGCACTGAATTTTGTTCTATTTTTCTTTTATAAAGAGATGTATCTTCTTACAATCTATTTTCGGATAGTATAACAGAGTTATATAATATTATCAACAGTTATATCGTGATAAAAATTAACACATCGAAATTAGAATCTTAATCTACATTTATAACAATTCACAGTCGACACTCGACAGTTTCCACTTCATTTTAATAATAAAACATTTATTTGTTAAATCGCCTATAAAAAAAACATTTATTTGCTTTCAAAAAAAAACTTGAAGGGTGTGTCTGCAAAATACAAAATCCCTCACAACATCACGTCCGAACTTGGGGAAAGCATTCTACGTTTCGAAATCCATTTTCTTATCGACGAAATCCATTTTCTAGGGTTTCCAGCGTATAAGAAATCTAGCGAGTGAAATCGAAGAATAAACATGGAAAGTGCAGAGGAAGTCCAGCTCCCCCAACTCGCACTCGCCAACAAGATCTTCCTTCTTAACCACCACGAGGTCTCCGACATCGATAAGGTTCGACTCCACGATGAAGTTCTCAATGCAATCAAGTCCGATAGTAAGTTTCTGTTTTTCTTCCCTCTACTCTAGATACTGTCTTTTCACAGAGATATCCTTGTTGCTTCGATTTGGCAGATATGGTGTCGGTGTACGAATCGCTGGCGGAAAGTGGACTGCTGAAGATGGATCAAGTTGTTAAGGATGCGATGGGGAAAGCAATAGAAGAGAAACTCAAGAGCCTAAACGAAAAGTAAGTTCTTATTGCTCTTCTTTTCGGAGCTCAAATTTTGTGGCTTGGATCGGAAAAAAACTAAATACGATTACTATATCTATATTCTTCGTCATGCATTTGAAAAATCACTTGCTGCAAACTGCAATGCTATGAGTCAATGATCAAGATCAAAACAATAATTCAATCAAGTCAGGTGATCATAATTCATATTAATATAAACTTTTTGAACAATGTAAATAAACATAGTGGATTTCCAAGCATAATTGATGAAGTAAAATTGTAGTAGATTGCTAATTCCAATTAAATGAGATCTGTGTAAAGAGTTTACACAGGTTTCCGAGTGTTTCAATTCTTGATCAACACATTTAAGTTGAATGAGATCTATGTAATGAGTTTACACAGGTTTCTGAGTGTTTCAATTCTTGAATAAAATAAAATTTCAATGATAGGCATGGGTGTTGCTCATGCCGGGTTCTTGTCAACTTAACTACAGGTCCGTCAATTTTCAGTTTTATATCTTTTCCTGATGAATATTTTGATTGTTTAGATGCATGCATTTCGTTATTTTGCAATTTAGAATCTACAAGCTAGTACCATACATGAAATATTAGTGTTGTAGTTGCTGGTTATTGTAAATTTTGTTTATTAGTTTCATAAATATTGTTTACTTTTGTAATAATTTTTTTTACGAGTTTTATTTATTTCAAATTTTGTAGAATTGTTGATGCTGAAGAGAACTTAGGTGAAAGTGAGATCCGTGAAGCCCATTTAGCTAAGTCCTTGTATTATATTCAGATAGGTGATAAGGTATGCGGATTTTAAAACAAGCATACCTACTATGTGAAATGATGAACTTATCTTTATTTTACTGATTAATATTTTTTATTTGTTATTCGCTAATCGTTACTTAACATTTTTGCAGACTTTCATTTTAACTTTTATGCTTTACTGATTATTTCTTTAATGTAGGAAGGAGCTTTGGAGCAACTTAAACTAACTGAGGGAAAAACAGTTGCTGTTGGGCAAAAGATGGATTTAGTGTTTTATACCCTGCAACTTGGATTTTTTTATATGGATTTTGATCTCATCTCTAAAAGTATTGAAAAAGCAAAGAAGTAAGATTATCACTTGAATGCTGACATTCCAAAATCCAAATGTACTTTGTTGTTTTTTATTAATACTCTTAATCTTTATCGACTTGATGATAGTTTATTTGAAGAGGGTGGTGATTGGGAAAGGAAGAACCGTTTGAAAGTATATGAAGGCTTGTACTGCATGTCAACCAGGAAATTTAAAGAAGCTGCTCAGTTGTTTCTGGGTTCTATATCTACATTCACTACATATGAACTTTTTCCATATGATACATTTGTTTTCTATACTGTTATTACAAGCATCATATCCCTGGACCGGGTTTCTCTTCGTAAGAAGGTATTTTAATCGTTTTTTAATTATATCTGTGGTTTGCATTGTTCCATAGAACAATTATTTTCTGATCAGAAAACTGTTAGGTGGTGGATGCACCTGAGATTCTAGCTGTGATTGGAAAAATCCCTAATCTCTCTGAGTTTCTAAACTCACTTTATGGATGCCAATATAAGTCATTCTTTTCAGCATTCTGTAAGTTGCTTGTTTTTAAAAAATATTTTAATATTCTAAGAGTCTCTCGAATCTCTATCTAAGATACATTTATAGTTCAGATTTCACATGAATTTTCTACAGTTTTTCTAATCATTATCCTGATTCATACAGTTATGATTGATATGTTGCTTTCTTCTTTCTTATCTGTGGCTTCCTGCAGCTGGTTTGACACAGCAGATCAAACTAGATCGCTATCTACAACCCCATTTCCGCTATTACATGAGAGAAGTACGTGGTGTGGTTTATTCTCAATTTTTAGAATCTTATAAGAGTGTGACAATGGAAGCAATGGCGACTGCATTTGGTGTGTCTGTGGACTTTATTGATTAGTAAGTACCATCATAAAATTAGTTAATCTTATAGCTTTGAATTTAAATTCTGAATAATTGCTGATTTGTGATCACATTCCTGCAGTGAATTGTCACATTTCATAGCCGCCGGTAAACTTCACTGCAAGATAGACAAAGTTGCAGGGGTTCTGGAAACAAACAGACCTGATGCAAAGAATGCTCTCTATCAATCCACCATCAAGCAAGGAGATTTCTTGCTGAACCGGATACAAAAGCTTTCCCGTGTCATAGATGTTTGAATTTGGTACCTTGGATTTCTTGATTGCTTGATATCTGAATTTTTATTGTTTATGAATTAGTCCCAGAATTATGGTTTTTAGTTTATTATTTGAGTTGATGTTATTCTAAAACAAAATCAACGGATCTTCATATAGATAGATATATAGATGCTTTTGTTTTGGTGAATATTCTTTCTAAGATGATTTGGCAGTTACATTTTTATAACATGATTGAAAATGTGTAATTAAACTTGCTGTTCTGAATCTTCTTCAGTAAGCCAAGCTTTAATAGCTTCAAGGTCTGACAGAACCAGTTCGCCTGATTTTTTCCATGTCTCAGCATCACTTGTCTTGAATCTATCCAGCAGAATTGCATGCATTCCGATTGTCTTTGCAGGAAGATAATCTTTGCGGATACTGTCTCCAATATGCAGTACTTGCTCCGGTGCAATTCTCCCAGCCCTCTCCAGTGCCATCTCGTAGATTCTAGTGTCTGGTTTTTCCAGCCCTATTGTACCGGAGAAGACTCCGAAGTCCCATTCCGAGCCCTGAATACATTAGAGAGGTTGTAAACTTGTAATGATTGAACTAAACAGATCTATCTAGCTAGAGCCATAGAATAATGATTAATGATTGAATATACCTTGTTTAATCCCAGGGCAGGAAGAACAACGTCCCGGTACCGGTGTTCAGCATTACTGACTATGCCGACTGTGAGACCCCGGCTACGAATCCATTGGAGAAACGGCTGTGAATCTGGAAATATGGTGTACGGTGCAGAAGATCCAAAAGACGAGTAGATGCGTCGGAACACCTTTTCAAATGTTTCGTCGTCATAATCATAACCTGCCTGTAAAAAAATTATGATATTTAGTTTAGGCATTTATTAAAATTTAAGAATATATAAGTAACATTTCAGATTTTCAGGACACCTTTGTGAATGAATTCTTGACACATGCTCTCCACCATTCGACGTTGGGCATTTTGGTGGCGAATCCGAAGCAAGGGTGCTGGTTAGTCATTTCAGTATAAGCTACCTTGAAACCTTCGTGTACACGTTTGTAGTCCGGACAAGGTAATCCAGCCGCCTTAGCCGCCATGCAGTAGTAATCTCCAAGCTCACCTTTGTAAGCCATCAGAGTTCCGGTGACGTCCACCGTCACACAACGTAACTTCCCTAGGACAGACATTCTTAGTTGTCCTCTCTTTCTGCTTCCAGAAGAAATATATAATCTGGTTTGATATTTCTATAACTTTTTGGCAAGCATGCATGGGCATAGAAATAGATTCGCTTTTTTAATTTCAGTTTTTTAACCTCAGTTTTTAATATCAGTTTTTATAATCAATAATGCACACACCTTCAGTGTTTTTTCCTAATCCCCTAACGGACAAAAATATTTATTTCCGGTGGTCATTTTGTGGACTGTGGTCTGCAACCACCTTATTGATTTGACCATACCCTAGTATAATTGTTCTGATACCATGAAATTCCATGGTATCATTACAATATCAACTTTCAAGAAAATCATAACACTCATTATTGTTAGATGATTGTTTGAGGCCAAGAGTTCATTATTGTTAGAAATTATAATTTTTTTAGGCTAAATATCTCATACGTTAAACTTTTATAAGTTATCTTGAGCTGAACCTCTCAACGTTCATCTTTTTCCATCGTGTAGTCGCTCACCTGTCACGCATATGTCCTCGTCTACGAACATCATCCGACTACCATCCCAAAAGCAACTTGACACAATGCAGACAGAAATTTTATCAAAGAACTATTCACATCAAGCAGATTTGTCCCTTGTCAACGCAATTAATTCGTTAAATTTAAACTAAATTATTTAAATAATTTAGTTCGTTCATTATGTTTTTTAACTATTCATCCTTTAATTAATTATTTGATGTCTCGTGAAATATCCTATCACTATGCAAAACTTATCATTTTGTGCAGAACTCCTCACTTCATTAACTATTTACTCAAAAAAATCTTTGATATATCCCACCAAGATTTTCATCATTTTAATTTTCACTCTTTCATCTTCTTATTTCACTAGCAAAAGTCTTCTCCCAAAGTAATATATTTTCTATTCAACTTTTTTCCTTCTCCGATCTTCATTACCACCTTTGTTGTACAATGGTTGCGTTCTGCCATACACATAATTAAGGCGGCGCTTGTACTTTTATTTTACAGACATTTAACCCACAAGTTTACTATTTTAGAACTTCTTCTTCTAATTACCTCTATCTCTTACTATATATATCTCATCTTCCTCTTACTACTTTTTACCTCCTCATTACTCCATGGATCGTACACCCATTTTCATTTCATCTGATGATTCAGATGTATATATCTCGCATCCGAAATATCCCTTGTTATTTTATCCAGTGATTCGTCCCATAGGATTTTAGGTGATATTGATCCTTTCCCTATGCCATTTATCCCCGCATCATTTTCATCTTCTGATCATTCTTCATCAGTACCAAGTGACCCAACCTCTGATTCAACCAGTTTTTCTGATTCAAGTGTCCAATAATTGTCCGCCTCCGTCTCATCAGATATCATTTGCCCCTCGACTCCTCTTTTTTTGAAGATTGAAGGAGACCGGAGTGGAGCGTGAGCAGCGTTAGGTTTTGAGGTTTGGCGACCAAGAGTCGCAGAGAGGAATGTGGGGACGATTGGGAGAGACGCGAGATAGGGTTTTGAGTTTTTGAATATTGGAATTGAAGAATAAATTATTACAACTTGCTATATATACTAACCCTAGTTTCTAATGGGCCAACATCCGAGTTGGGCCTGTTATACTTAGTAATAACTTAATTAAACTAAAACTTAATAAAACAGACTTAATAATCTTAATACCCCCCTCAAGCTGGAGAGTGTATATCATAGAGTCCCAGCTTGGGTAGTAAATTACGTAATGATTCAAGGCTTGCTGGTTTTGTTAGGATGTCTGCTACTTGTGATGTTGTAGAGACATGTTGTAGTTTGAATAATCCAGCTTGAAGATGATCACGAATTAAGTGGCAGTCAATCTCTATGTGTTTGGTTCGCTCATGGAACACTGGATTTGTTGCAATATGGATTGCAGCCATGTTGTCACAGTGTAATATTGTTTCTCCTGATGGTTTTACCAGCAAGTCATTCAAAAAATAGTGTAGTTACATTATTTCACATACAGTTGATGTCATAGCTCTATATTCACTTTCAGCAGATGATCTGCTTATAGTTGTTTGTTTCTTTGATTTCCATGCTATGGCTGAGCCACCTAATAGGATTGTGTATCCTGTTATGGATCTTCTGGTGTTGGGACAATCTGCCCAATCTGCATCACAGTAGGCCTCTAGTTGTAGAGGTGCATCTCTTTTGTATAGAATACCTTTATCTGGTATGCCTTTGATATATTTCAGTATTTTTATAGCAGAATTAAAATGCGATTGTTTTGGTTCTGCCAAGAATTGGCTGTGGTGACTAACAGCAAATGAGATATCAGATCTTGTAATTGTTAAATATAACAATTTTCCAATCAGCTTTCTATATATAGGTTGATGGATCTTTTAGTAGAGTATCATTTTCAGAGTTTTTATAATTATGAGACATTGGGATTTTAGATGGCGATGAGCCCAATTGTCCAAAATCATGTAAAATGTCAAGAGCATACTTTCTTTGTGATAGGAATATGCCCATGTTAGATTGAGATACTTCAATTCCTAAAAAATATTTGAGCTTGCCCAAATCTTTTATATGGAATTGGAGGTGTAGATACTCTTTTAATTTTTGTATCTCAGATTCATCATCTCCTGAAATAATCAAGTCATCCACATATATGAGTAAACAGGTATATGATTTCGCATTTGATTTAAAGAATAATGTATAATCAGAGTGAGATTGATTATACCCAAATTTAGTCAAGGCTGATGTGAGTTTTTCATACCAGTTCCTATTTGCTTGTTTCAAGCCATATAAGGATTTTTTTAATTTGCAAACCCTGGTGTCATCTGCTGGTAACATCCCTGGAGGAGGGGACATGTAGATTTCTTCAGATAATTCACCATGTAGGAAAGCATTGCTCACATCCATTTGATATGTTGTCCAGTTCTTGATTGAGGCCACTGCTAGAAGGGTCCTGACAGAGATGATTTTTGCCACAGGTGAGAATGTCTCTTTGTAATCAAACCCTTCTATCTGAGTGTGTCCCCTTGCTACAAGCCTGGCCTTTAGCCTTTCAATTTGGCCATTAGATTTGTGTTTCACTTTGTATACCCATCTGGAGCCAACAATCTTTCTTTCTTTTGGTCTTGGTATTATTTCCCAAGTATCATTTAATTCTAGAGCTGCAAGTTCATCATTCATGGCTTTCACCCATTCAGGGCTTTGACTTGCTTGTTTAAAAGATGATGGCTCAGTTGTAATAGAGATTTTGTCTAAATAGTCAGTGTGAGAGGTGGATAGCCTTTTATATGTTAGGTAATCATGCATAGGGTATGAAGTGCCTTTAGATTTACCATTGCTTGTGGCAAATGAACAGAAATAATCATTCAATTTTGTTGGAGGTCTTCTCTGTCTGCTTGGGTATCTTAAACTTGGTTGTGAATCAGCTGGAGTTTGATTTGGTATTTGTTTAGCTTCTAAGTTTAGAGGTACTATTGATAAGTCACATGTTTGATTTGTTTGTATTATCTCTGAGAGTTCAGAATTTGATATAGTTGAATTTGTGTCTGAATCATCAGAGATTAACTCAATTTGATTTGTCTCAGAGAGATCAATGTCAGTTGTTGGATTTTTGTTTTGGTTTTTCGTTATCGTTTGATTATTTGTTTTATCCTAATCCTTATTTAGAGGGAACACATCCTCATAAAAGGTCACATCTCTACTTGTGGAGATGTGATGGGTATCTAATTCATATATGATTGAACCCTTTTGGGTTGGGGATGAACCTAGATATATGCACTTTTTTGCTCTGGGGGAGAACTTGTCTTCTTTAACAAGACAAGTTACATAGCATAGGCAGCCAAAGGTTCTTAGACCTTCATAGTCAGGCTTCCTGGAGTGCATAAGTTCATATGGGGATAGGTTCTGTGTTACCTTGGATGGTAACATGTTGATGATCTTGATTGCCTGAAGTATTGAATATCCCCACAACTCAATTGGTAGTGTGGATTGTAACTTCAGTGATCTAACTACATTTAGGAGGTGTTGATGTTTCCTCTCAACCACACCATTTTGTTGTGGTGTATGGGGGCAATTAGAGTAATGGATGATTCCATTTGTTTTTAGGAATTCATCCATGATTGAAGAGAAGAACTCTCCACCATTATCAGTCCTTATAGCTTTGATAGACATATCAAAGTGGTTTTTGATGAGGGCATGCAGATTTTTAAAAATAATGAAACATTCAGACTTCATAGCAATTAAATAAGTCCAAGTATATCTAGTATAGTTATCAACCACAGTCAAAAAATATTTCTTCCCATGGACTGTTGGAGTGTGAAAGTTCCCCCCCACATCCATGTGAAGTAGATCAAATGCATGTTTAGTTCTAGATGCATGTAATGGAAATGACTTCCTAGGTTGTTTAGAGAAATGACATGTATCACAGTATTTATCAAAAGTAATATTTTTAAAGTCTAAAGAAAGATTGCTCAAAATGTGTTTGGGTCTATCACTTGAAGTGTGACCCAATCTTTTGTGCCATGTTGATGTTGTTATGGCACCTGTAAAACAGTTTCCACCACTGGTTTATGGCAGACAATATAGTCCTTTCTTCATTTTACTCTGACCAACTTCCTTCATCTGAACCTTGTCATATATGAATGCACATGATTTAGAGAATTGAACTGAATAAGTATCATGTTGTGTTAACTTGCTAATGGATATCAAGTTTACTTGAAAGGATGGGATATAATATACATCCTCTAATATGATGTCGGGTGAGATGGAGATATCACCCTTTTGGGACACTGTTTGGCTGTCCCCATTTGGTAGTGAGATCTTGAATGGATCACACTTTGTGAGTTTTAGAAATAAGGACTCATTCCCACTCAGGTGTTCTGATGCACCTGAGTCAATGATCCAGTATATATTTGAATAATTTAAAAAAACATTATTAGCATTACCTGAGTTGTGCTTGGGCAGGGGCTTTGGATTATACTTTTCAGAGTAGAGGGGGAAGCCATATGGACCAATAGGATTATCAGGAGATTCTGGCTTCTTTACATCACTGTCCCAAGCTGACCAGGTCTGTTCAGAATTTACACAGTTAGCAGAGCCTTGTGGTTTATTGATCACAGTAGCTGTTGGGGTAGTAGGTTTGGCTCTTGTGGCAGATGTTGTGTTTCTGGAAGGGTATCCATGCTGGTTAAAACATTTCTCATCACTGTGCCCAAATGCAGCACAGTGAAAGCAGTAATACCTTGTGTTTACTTGCTTGCCACTCCTATAATAGATGGGTTCAGTTGGGGTAGGAGGCCTTTTCCTTTGTGTTGATGAGGAAGGAGTGTTTGTAGGTTTGGTTGTTTGATAGGGTGCCTTTCCCTTAGATGAGTAGAAGGCAGAGCCTTGAGTGGTGTTGGTATTGTTGATCAATTGTTGTTGGGCCTCTTCATGAATAACCATTGAGAATACCTTCCCAAAGATGGGAAGCTTATCCATAGACAGGATGGTTGACCTTATCTGCCTAAAATTATCATTCATGCCCATCAAGAATTTCCTCACCTTTAGTCTCTCCTCCCTTTCATTGATTCTCCCATTCACATTGCAGGTGCATGTGATGCAACTACACCTGGGTACCTCACCATAGGTATCAACCTCTCTCCACATAGTCTTAAGGGTAGCACTGAATTTTGAAACAGAGTTTGAACCCTGTTGGAGTAGAGCAATATCCTGTGTTAACTGAAATAGATGGGTTTCATTGGACTGCCTGTACTGATCCCTTAGATCAGCCCATATTATAGAAGCATCATCAGTGTACATGATTTGAGAGGCTATCTCCTGTGAGACAGAGCTCCATATCCATTGCCTTATAATCCCATGACAAGTTATCCAGGCCTCATGTTCTTCCTCCTCATTCAGAGATGGTTCCTTTATGGCTCCATTAACAAATCCTAGCTTTCTTCTAGTGATTAGCATTGTAGTCATTTCCCTATTCTAGGGATAATAATTCTGGCTGCCCTGTAGGATATTTATTATGGTTGGGGGACCATAATCTGTGGATTTGAAGAAATAAATGGATGTGGGATCAAACAGTGGGCCACCAAGTGGCTTCTTTTGTATTGTTTGAACAACCTGGCCAGATGGGACATCCTGTTGAACATTCTCAGTTTCTGACATGTAGAAGACTCTGTAACATTTTTCATGATCATAAAATAGTATTAATTCGATGTTTACTGATCTTGAATGAATCATAGATAGTAAATCATAATTTAGATTAGATGATTTGATTTGGTCAGTGGTTAACAACCCACCTTTGATTTTATTAGAGTATCTGAGTAGCAGCGGAAACACTATAAGATTAACATTTATTTTGATTAACATGTATCTAGTAGAGTGTATCATATAACAGAATAAGTATTTACTATGAAATGTATTATTTGACATGAAACATATCATTAAACTATGGTGTGATATTGAGTATATTTTACTTAACACATTGTGTGTAAATGCATGTGTAAGATACCAGTCAAGTGTATGATGTATAGATATCATGTTAACATGAACTAGTCTACCGAATAATATCTCACATGAAGAGTATGTGTATTTACTGTTGATGGTTAACAAATAGCAGTGATTTATATGCATTAGTTCACATTTACATAAATACAGCATAACCTGAGACATGCATATATCAGTGTTTTTCATTTTCATGTGAGATTTTATACCTAGAAATGGCATATGAAATAGTGTGTGAAGACATGCAACACATAATAGTATAGATCTAAAATATCTGCTTATGATTTCGTGTATAGTATCGTTTTCAAAATGATAATGAGATATCAAAGACAACAGTGACAGGAGTGATGTTGTGCAAAGACATGCAATGAAGAATTGTTTGGATCTAAGATGATCAACATGCATGACATTCATAACATCTAGATATATTTCATCACAAACAAACTAATGTAGTTCTTTAGATATACCAGACTTAGTATTTGAAGAACAAGTGTCGGGATCCTGACAGAGTCGGAACGGCGTGAACCTGGAAGGTTTCGAAAGCTTTTCAGTGAGATCAACAGCACAACACTCCACGAGGCTCTGATACCATGAAGATTGAAGGAGACCGGAGTGGAGCGTGAGCAGCGTTAGGTTTTGGGGTTTGGCGACCAAGAGTCGTAGAGAGGAATGTGGGGACGATTGGGAGAGACGCGAGATAGGGTTTTGAGTTTTTGAATATTGGAATTGAAGAATAAATTATTACAACTTGCTATATATACTAACCCTAGTTTCTAATGGGCCAACATCCGAGTTGGGCCTGTTATACTTAGTAATAACTTAATTAAACTAAAACTTAATAAAACAGACTTAATAATCTTAATATTTTTCTCCACCGTATTATGTTGCTACTATGAAAGACTAATTAGTTGTTGTAGTTACAACTAATAATTAGTTAACTGTATTAGTTAATAATTAATTGTTAATTAGTTGTTAGTTAATAATCAGTAGTGTAAATATACATTGATGATGATTAATGAATTAAAGTTACGAGAAAACGTTGAATGATTCAATCAGTTCGATTTCTCATTTGGTATCAGTCGCGAATTGAGAAGAACTTTACAATTCAACTCTTTGATTCATCCATCGAACAAGTTGATGGCGACTCCGATTCACGCTGTTGCTGCTTCCGCCGACACCAATGGTGCGTTGTCTTTTCAACATCGGCCACTGGTTCAAATCAACGATGGCGCCATGAGATTATTTGTTCTGGAAGTCGACGTTCGAGGATGTGTTATTTTTGAATGGATTATCCAATGTGGTCGAATCGGATAAAATTCCCCTAGAGAAGATAATGGTTGGAGAAAGACTGGAAGACAATTCAGAGTATCGAACCTGACGGAGTCGTAACAAACTCGTATTTGGGTGGATTAAGACCACCACAGGTGTGAACGGTTTTCAGCTAATCCAGAAGTGTACTACTGCTCGGGAGGCATGACTTATACTTGAAGAACGACTAGCCCCAACAGTACCTGTGCTTCAAAAGGGAATTCGTGATGAATTGCGACATATGAAGAAAGAAATCAATCAGTCAATGCCGGATTATTTGAATAAAATTAAACATTTGTATGATGTTATTCTCGCCAATGCAAGAATGCCGTATGACGACATCGACATCGTGAACACCGTCACAGATGGGTTAGGACCAGAGTATGGTGGCTTCATCACCTCCCTTCATATACGAGAATCGACGACGTTTACACAAGTGTATCATCTCTTAATTCAAGAAGAGAGATCGGTGAAGAAACGAAGCGAAGCCGCTACTGGTGCGAGTGCGTTTGCTACCTACTCTTTCAAGGGAAGGAGTCGAGGAGGACGCAGACGAAACCGATTTAATCGGTTAATAGGAAGGGGGCGTTACATGCCCGATAATCCGATTGTGCCTCCAACTTACCCAGTCGTTACGAATCCTTCCGTAAAATGTCAGATTTGATATAAGTTGGGACATTCTGCTTGTTGAGATTCGTGAAGTCCACGCACATGCGTCATCCCGCATCCGCCTTCCTGACCATTACTACGTTGGACAACCACGTTGGGTAACGTACCGGGTGAATGAATCCCGCCTCCAAGAGCTTCGTGACCTCCGCTTCGGCCGCGTCCCTCTTTTTCGCCCTCAACGGTCGCAACTTCTGTCGGACTGACCGGGCCGCCGGGGTGACTGCGAGTTTGTGCTCCACTATCGTTCGGGCCACTCCCCCTAGTTCTCCCAATTCGCCTGCGAACAGGTCCTCATTTCATCTGAAGAGGTCCTCCAGCCCCCTCTTCAGATCCCGCGGGAGGTCCTTCCCCACGCGCACCTCGCTCCGTGCGAGGGGTAAAAGCGTTGTTAAAGACGTCTGATGAAGCACTGAATCTGCTACCAGGGCTCGCGGTGGTGCGAGGTGATGCCAGAGGCTCTGGAGTTTACGACGTGCGCTCTACGTCAAATACCTGCAAGTAGAAACTAGGCGATTCTAGTGAGAATCGGCGAGTTTCTTAGTGATGCTCTGGTGAGAGTGGAACTTGTGTTCTGTCTTTGAGTGTCCCCTTGGGACCCTTTTTATAGGGTCTCGGAAGGCGCAATCAAAGACGGACATCGCGCCTATTGCCATATATGAGAACATTTATGGCATTGGCTGGCGGCGAGTAACGGTCGTAAGTCGGCGATTCAGGTATGGAAATCGCCTATTTAGGGCATACTCGCCGAGTTTCAAGGGGCAAGATGTGCAGTCTACCATACTGCCGATCTTGACCCTAACTCGGAGACTTATCCCTAAAGTCGACGACTTGGTAGTCCAATCGTGACTTACGGGCTAACTCGGCGATTTGGACGATGAACTTGTTTCGCACCGTGGGAGCTCTCCAGGGGTCCAGCCTAAAGCGACGGAACCCTAGTCCTTGTTGAAAGGCGTTGCTGGGAGTGACTGCCGTAATCAGGCATGTCTCACCAGTACTCCCCCTGAAGAGAGCACAAGAAACATGCGTGTATCGCCAGTACCCCCCCCCCCAACCAAGGTTCAGTGTGTGACCCGCATCAAGGCCGAAGCGACAAGATGAGATTGAATCATTCCGCCCACAGTGACGTACTGATTCCGTATCCATTATGGCCTAAGCGACAAGAATGGATTGACTTTGTAGGGTCGAACCGACAGAATCGAGTTCCAGGCCAACGGAAACTCCCTGTTTATAGTCTAACCCTGATCAAGGGCGACTGCACTGTGTTTATCAAGGACGGAGCGACAAGATTAATTCCGGCCGAAGTGACGGAACCTGATTCAGGCCGAAGAGACAAAATCGAGTTCTAACCGAAGCGATAGAACCGAGTTCTAGCCGAAGCGATAGAACTAATGTTTATAGTCCACTCTGATCAAGAGCGACTTTAATGTCCACAACGACGGTTACCCCTTCAAGGCTTAAAGCGGCAAGACGGGTTGACAACATTAAGGCCAAAGCGACAGAATGATCTCTAGTCTACAAGGCAAAAGCGGCAGGATAGATTGACTCACTATCAGAGTCTGATTCTGGCCGAAGCGACAGAATAATACCTGCAAAAAAGAAAACATCCTGCAAAACAACTAGATCAGTCTAAAACGCATATTATTATTGACCAATTTAACTTACCGTGCGATTTTACTTCTCGTGACATTCTCCTTTTGCTCGAAACAATCCTTGGTAAATCTGGCCGAAGCGACAGATTTACCGTGCTCATATTTGACGACCTCCGGCCGGAGCGACGAAAGTGTCGGGAGAGCTTGTAATACTCCCCTCCTGAAATTCGACGATCTTCAGCCGAAGCGATAGAAATGTCGGGAGAGCTTGTGATACTCCCCCCCTGAAATTTGACGATCTCCAGCCGAAGCGATAGAAATGTCGGGAGAGCTTGTGATACTTCCCCTCGAAATTTGACGATTTCTGGCTGAAGCGACAGAAATGTCGGGAGAGCTTGTGATACTCCCCCTCGAAATATGATGATTTCTGGCCGGAGCGATGGAAATGTCGGGAGAGCTTGTGATACCCCCCCTTTAACACCTACATAAAAATGTGCCATATTCTGGCTGAAGTGGTAGGAGTGTCGGAGAGAGTTTGTGATACTCCCCCCGAATTGCGACAACTTCTGGCCGAAGCGTCAGAAGTATCGTGGAGAGTTTGTGATACTCCCCTTGGAATGAGACGACTTCTAGCCGAAACGACAGAAGCGTTGAGGAGAGTTTATGATACTCTCCTCCAAAGATGGACGAGACGACTTCCGACCAGAGTGACAGATTGTAGAGTTATGTTTTGGATGTTTGTGCCCGAGGCGATAGAAGTATTGAGGAGAGCTTGTGATACTCCCCTCGAAAATCTTGTCAACCCGACAACTTTTTAAAATATTGGTGTAACGGAGGTATTGGAGGGAGCTTGTGATACTCCCCCCGAGAATCATGTCGTCGTGACATATGAAATGACTTTTCGGAATATTTTGCAATCTTTCTATTTTGATTATTAATAAACTATCTTTTGTCTTTTCTTTGCCAATCTTCCATATAAACCATCTTTAAATTGTAACCTAGGCTCGAAACTAGATTCATAAGCCGTAACTTAGCCACTCTAGACGTAAGTTAGACTCTGTTAACCCTCGCTTAGCCACTCTGGACGTAAGCTTGGTCGTACGAATCGTAGTTCAGTCGTCAGTTAAATATGCGGATAATTTATATTTCCAAATTAACGCAGAGTTGCAAAGAATAGTACAAATAAACCAAAAATTAAGATACACAATATTATTTGGAATCCTAGGGTTAGATCCGCAATTTAAAACTACAATTTTAGATTTGAACCCTGGTGTTTTAGCCAAGCTCCGGCCATAGCGATAGAGTGACTCTCGATCCTCATCAAGGCCATAGCGACAAGATGAGTTATGATCATTAAGGCCACAACGACAAAATTAACACCAGGGTACCATTGATTGTAGTCGCAAATATTTAGAATCTCATGGTTTGATTCGTAAATCGGAGTCGTAATTTAGATTCTTAGGTCGCACTTTTGACTCGTAGATCGTAAACTAGACTTGTAATCGTAATTTAGACTCTTTGTCGTAAATTAGATTTTGAAAGAAAACTTAGGTTCGTAAATATTTGGAATCTTAGGGTTTGATTCGCAAATATTCGTGAGAGTCGTAATTTAGATTCTTAAGTCGCACCCTGGACTCGTAGATCGTAAACTAGACTTGTAATCGTAATTTAGACCTTTTGTCGTAAATTAGATTTCGTAATCGTAATTTAGACTTTTTGTCGTAAATTAGATTTCGTAACTATCACCTTGACTCGTGGGTCAAATAGATGATAGATAAGGTCGAAGCGACGGATGTCACCCAGCTGAAGCAATGGGTGATTGATCCGTCTGAAGTGATGAATGATTATTCTAAATGTGGCATACATATCGCATAATACCTTCACGGGTTAAAGGAGACATCTACTTAGAATAAAATCGCTATTACATGGTTGAGAACAATAGAAGCGACAACCAAAAGAATAGATGAGTTCCTTTGATGTTTGGTTTCCACTGACGGATTCATAGCCTATTTAGTTACTCTGGCCAATCCTATCTTTCTTCTGACAGATGATGGTTACCCACTATTAGCGTGACGCACTTGATTGTAAGTGTGAACTGTGGCTTTGGTTGCCATCACTGTCATAGGATTGAGAGCGTAAGCTATGGCTTTGGTGGCCATAACTGTTACCAGACTGAGAGTGTGAGTTATGACTTTGGTGACCATAACTGCTACTGGATTTAGGGTGTGAGCTATGACTCTGGTGGCCATAACTGCTACCCGGAGACTCCTCGCTGTATCGAAGAAGAGTAGTCGAGGTTTCGGATTGGGAACTTGTATCCTCGTATACATCTTCTTTAGCATAGCGAGGTTTCTTCCGTCTGGACGGCTCGAGTTCGTCCAGCTTGTCATTGTTTTCCTCTTCTATCTCAATATACGATTGAGCTTGTTGGAAGAGGTCGGGCAGGGTCTCCACTTTATGGAGCATCAGATTCCGGGCCAAAGTGGAGAAGGGTACCAACCCTCTCACGTATTCTGCTATGGTCACACTTGGGATTAGGTCGTTCACTTTTGTCATCATCGAAGTGAACTTAATCGTGTAATCCCTCAGAGACAGCTTATTCTTTCGAAGTGCCAGTAGTGCGTTGGCACTGTGTTTTATTCTGATCATCCCCACATGTTGGGCGATGAACTTGGAAGAGAGGTCCATGAAGTTGGAGACCGAGCCAGCCGGCAGACCGGAAAACCATCGATATGCGTTGCCTTTCAGAGTGCCAGAGAAGGCCCGACACAACAACCCATTATCGGTAGTTTGCGGCTCCAAGATATTCAGGTAGAGGTTAACATGATCCTCTGGATCTGTCGTTCCATCGTACGAGTCTATCTTCGGACACCGCCAAGATTGCGGAAAAGGTTTTCTCAGGAGGTCCCTATGAAAGGGTGCCCTTCCTATTCTGAGAAAATCATGTGGGTCTCTTAGATCATGCTTGTCTTTACGAAGCACTTCCTTGATTACCCTATTCATGAGTGTGGCATCGTAATCCGCACGAGTCGTGGAACTCGAAGGTACACCCGAGTGATGTACTGCGGACCTATGGTGAGAACCGAGATGCTTGTGTCTCTTTGTTTCACCGTGGTTGTCCCCCATAGGAGAGTGATGCGAGTTGGATTTGGGTTGCCCTGAGATTGCAGGACTCTTTCCCTTGAGCTCTCGAAGCTCCTTGGATATCCTTGATTCGGACCGATGATGCGTACTTAAGTTTGTCTTCCTCAAATGTGGGTTAGACTTGCTTGTCTTACATCGTATGGTGGTCCGGCTCCTTGAAGCCTCTAGGTTGGTTATCCTTTTGTCCAACTTCAACATGAGAGCATGCATGTGCGCAAGCCTTTCCTGTGTTGTCGGAGTTGGGTTCACACCCCCATTTAGTGGGAGTGGTGAGGACACCTCATGTGTAGGTGATGGTGCATTAGAGGTTGGTACAGTACGAGAACCAACCCTTCTGCTAGAAGCTCTTACCGTAGTAGCAGTGGCGAGAGCTTTCTTCTGACCTTTAGCAACAGGATCCATAAATAGCCGGGATGGTTGCTTATACCGGGCTGAAGCAACAGGCAACGAGTAGAAGTTCTTCTGAAGTGTCGGAAGCTATGGGTAGGTACCTGCCCCCCCCGGGTGCCACAAAACAAAAACAAAAATTTGTATGATATTTCTTTGCAGTTTTGTGACCCCCTTGAGGAGTACTACTAGTCCCCAAAGTTTGAAATTAGCAAAAAATGTCGCAAATTTTTTGCAATTTTTCGGCAGAAAATCGTGCCGCCGGAGGTGGTTTTTGGGATGCCTCTTTAGACCTATCCCAGATCCCAGAAAAGATTCCTGGCACTCTTTGGAAATTCTGCTCTTTGGTACTCGTAGAGAAAACTTTTTTCACGTGATATGTGGTCTCAGAATCCCAAAATCGGATCTGGGAATTCCGGAGGTGTACCGACGAAATCACTGGAAGTGAAAAAAGGCAAAAAAACCCATACTCTTTTTTTTTTTTTTACCGAAACGACGAGGCGAATCCAACCGTGGTGATGGATTTTCGTTTCGGTCAAAGAGCTGGGCTATGAGTGGTCTTATTCAGCCAAAACGATGAATGAAGACGATGATCGAATGGACGAGTTTGCCCCTAGATAGGCGACTTTTGCTTGGGAAAAATCCAACCTATGCGAAGACGTAAGTTCCAAAGCAAAGGATGACTTGACCGAGCTTGTTCAAAAAACAAAGAATAAGTCGGCGATTTAGGGTGCTAAATCGGCGACTTTGGGAGTTTTTGAACAGAGTCGTGGACAACACTCTTAGCTTAGCAGACGATATTTCGGATCAGGCGATTCTCAAGGCTAAGTCGGCAATTTAGGAATAAATCGGACCTGGGCCGAGAATCAGCTATCGATCTAAATCGGCGACTTAGTTGACAAAGTCGGCAAACCCTCCGGGAGAGTTCGAACCGGACTTTGCAAAAAAAATCGTGATTACGACGGGATACCGGTGGTTCGGTAGTCCCACAGACGACGCTAGCTGATGAAGCACTGAATCTGCTACCAGGGCTCGCGGTGGTGCGAGGTGATGCCGGAGGCTCTGGAGTCCACGACGCGCGCTCTACGTCAAATACCTGCAAGTAGAAACTATGCGATTCTAGTGAGAATCGGCGAGTTTCTTAGTGATGCTCTGGTGAGAGTGGAACTTGTGTTCTGTCTTTGAGTGTCCCCTTGGGACCCTTTTTATAGGGTCTCGGAAGGCGCAATCATAGGCGGGCATCGCGCCTATTGCCATATATGAGAACATTTATGGCATTGGCTGGCGGCGAGTAACGGTCGTAAGTCGGCGATTCAGGTATGGAAATCGCCTATTTAGGGCATACTCACCGAGTTTCAAGGGGCAAGATGTGCAGTCTACCATACTGTCGATCTTGGCCCTAACTCGGCGACTTATCCCTAAAGTCGACGACTTGGTAGTCCAATCGTGACTTACGGGCTAACTTGACGATTTGGACGAAGAACTTGTTCCGCGCCGTGGGAGCTCTCCGGGGGTCCGGCCTAAAGCGACGGAACCCTAGTCCTTGTTGAAAGGCGTTGCTGGGAGTGACTGTCGTAATCAGGCATGTCTCACCAACGCCGACTTCGGTTTTGGGTGTTCCTCTCGCATGGCGTGTGGTAACCCCTCGTCTGAGGTCATCACTTCTCCTACTGAGTTGAAGTAGCACTCCCGTACCTTCTTCTGGGACCCCCTCACCGTGCACACCCCCGCTTTTGTTGAGAACTTCATGCACTGGTGGAGGGATGACGTCACAACCTGAAATGCGTGCAACGCTGCTCTCTCCAGGATGGCGTTGTAACTCGAGGTAAAGTTCATTACCTTGAAGCTAACCTCAACCGTCTTTGTCTGGGCGTGGCGGCCCAACGTTACTGGGATCGCTATTACACCTGCCACCGGGACCTCCGCGTACCCGAAGCTTCTATGGAGGCGAGGCCGAGGTCGATGAAGGCGTTCCAATACAGAATGTCCACTGATGCCCCCGTGTCGACCAGTACTCTATGCAATTGTACATTGGTTTGGTCACCCTTTCGGAAAACAGGGGTAACTACCAAGGGGTCATCGTGGGTGGTGGTGACGTCCTTCATATCTTCCTTCGTGAACGTGATTTCCGCCCCTAGGCGCGGGCGTTTCTCTCTGGTTGTTCGGTCGACGTTCGCGGCATACCGACGCCCCTCCCATGGGTCCGCGCCGCGCGACGCGTCGCCCCCTGCTATTGTTAAAATATCCCACACTGCCTCCTCTACCGGTTCCTGCTTTGGCGTCCGGTGTCCTGTTGGGATGACTGCCGCCCTTCTTGCAGGTGGGGCCGGGGATTCTTCCGACACGGCGCTCAGCTTGCCCAATACCTTGGCCAGGTTCAGGCACTCTTCTGCCGTGTGGCCTTTGTCCTGGTGGTACTCGCAGAACCTGTTTGCGTCTCTGTACGCCGCCGTGTCCTTCCTCATAGGCCTTACCGCTGGGAGGTTCTCGACTCCCCCCAGGGTAAGGAAGACCTGCCTCTGGTTCGCGGCCGGGGCCGGCTCGGCTTCCCGTTGGCCCCCTCCGCTGGCCGTGGCAGTTCTGCAAGTCGCTGCTTGCAGTGCTTTCGGGGCCTTTGGTTGTTGTTGCCCCCCTCTCCCGGACGGGGGGGCCTTTGGGTTTTTGCCGACGCTTGTTGTATTCCTGCGTCTTTGCTCCCAAGTATTCCTCTACATTGGCCTCCCCGTGGGACCTTTCCATGGCCTCCGCGAAAGTTTTCGAGGGCTTGCTCACGAGGTCCCCTGCGAAAAACGTGGGCCTCAGGCTCGTGCTGAGGGTGTACAAGACCGTTTGTTCGTGTAATCCCTCAATTTTTTGCACCTCGCTAGCGAAGCGCTCCATGAACTCGCACGTGCTTTTGAAGTCCTTCTGCTTCGTGGCGCTGAGGGTAGCCTGATTCCTGGGCCTCCTCCGCTTGTGCGCGAAAGCTGCTAAGAAAATTCTCTCCAGGTCCTCAAAAGTGTGGACTGACCCCGCGGGGAGTGTTCTGTATCACGCGATTGCGTCCCCCGTGAGTGCTTTTCGGAACATTCGGCACCAAATGTCCTTCCGGCCTGTCCGATCTTCCATGTTATTTCTGAACGAGTGCAGGTGATCGTCCGGGTCAGTGTCCCCCTTGTACGCGGGGATCTTCGGGGTCCTCCAACCGAGAGGGTACTCGCCCTCTAAAAGGTGTTGTGCCAGGGCCTCCCCGCCTGCGGTTCTGGGCATTGCTACTGCCAAGGCCGCCCCGCTTTTGGGCTCTCCGCCTACCGCCCCTCCTCCTGCTCCGTCCGACTCCAAGGTATGACGGTCGGCCGCGAGTTGGAGGAGTTGCTCTTGCAACTGCAGTTGGCTGTCTTGCAGGCCGGAGACCAGCTCTGAGAGCTTCGCGTTCTCGGAATGCTTCTTCTGGTGGCGTCCCCTCCTCTCGGCGGGGGTCGGGGACCTGCTCCATCTCCTCCGCCTCCTCCGCCTGCGCCTCCTTTCCTCCTTACACCGGACCTCCTCGTTAGCTTCGGCCTTCCCCCTGCGCCGGGCGTTCTCCCGGGCCTCGAGCGTCCTGGCCGCGGGCTTCCTCCTGTACGAGAGGTTCCTTCTCTTCACGGCGCCTCGAGCTCTCTCCTACATGGTACTCACTCCCTCCGACTATCCTCTCTCCTTCTCCGGTTGCGTGTTTGTTTCACGTCAGGTTCACCACTGATGATGTGTGGGCTCGCGTTAGGGTGCTCACACACACAACTCTCTAGTATTGTTCTCATCAATTATCGACCCCCTCCCCGTTGCACCAGATGAGGTATTTATAAGATATTTCTCTGGGCCTCCTGGGCCCAATAGTCATGTTCGGCCCCTAACACAGTTCTTAAAGGTTTTTCTGACGTCTATCATTTACTATCACATATCCTCCCTCATCATACCCAAATGACATCCCTCTCATCTTTCTATTTGGGTTTTCCATATCCCACTAGTTATCTATTTGGTAGTACACATATACCTACTGTCGACGTCATTCACATTTCTATCATTTACAACATCGACCACCATACTTTTCCATTTCCTCATATTTTATTAATGTTTACAACGAAGAAAGACTCTTGGATGCTTTGAACATGCGACACATGCAACAGAATATAGATTTTTATTTATCAAATGACATGCGATACATCCAACAGAATATGGATTTCTATTAATTTATCAAATGACATGGAGTACATGTAAAATTAGTATTAAATGGTTTTCCTTAATTTTAGTTTCTATTTAAGTATTTATTTTTCTTATTAAATTGCGTCTATGTACACTAGCTAATAGCTATAATATATTATTTCTTTATGTATTAGTTTTATATTTTATGATTCAGTTTCTTATAATTAACAAGTAGTCAATGTACTTAGTACACTATCTTTGTATTAATGGAAAATCATTTATCTATATCAAGAATGTTGTTGATTTCCTAATTCCAATATATTTGAAAGTTTTTCCTCATATTAACCAACATGTGATTTAATACGAAATATCTCCGACTTAATAATTTCAATATTTCTATTACCACGGTTATTATATTTGTCTCCGTTTAAGATCATTTGAACTTTAACACATATATGTATGTCATCCTACAACAATCCTAGAGCCATCGGAGAGCAATCCGAGAGCCATCCGGAGAGCCATCATCTTATTTACATGCAATCTAAGAGCCATCATAGAACTATTTCAGAGAAAAATTTAACATCATATTTTAAGAACAAATATTATTCCTTCATAATATTTACATTTTTTGACTTTTCCCGATTTACTTGTAGGACTTATGTAAGAAACTATTCCGGATAATATTGATAATATGGAAGAAACTAATGCGAAGAAAGGTATGAAATCATGTAATTGTTATTTATATTAGCATAATGTTATTGTCCAATTTAAAGATTCTCTTCTACTAGTTTTTCTACTCCTACGAAGGACATGTCCTTCCCATCACTTAAAGAGGCCGAGAACTTCTATTACATGTATGTCGGAAATTTAGATTCTTTGTAAGGAAGAGCACAACCACTCGAAAATGTGAGGCTATTACAAGATGTACTCTAGTGTGTTCTAAACAAGGCACATCGAACGCAATTTTACCCTCGACCTCATGTTCAACTAAAATTCCGTAGAAGTTGAGGAACCCTAAAATCAGTTATGAGGCGAGGATTACATTAACAGTATTTGGTGATTCCTGGGTTGTTTGTATGTTGTATACCACATACAATCACCAACTTACCACTCCATCGAAAAAACATTTTCTAATAGTGAACAGGAAAATTGAACCGTACACTAAAAACATTTTACATGACCTGGATACCAGTAACATTGCCCCAAGTCAACAATATTCATACGTTGTGCATTACAAAACAGTGGTCTTGATCAATATCCTTTCATAAAAAACAGACTATTACAATATGAGAAGGGACAATCTTAGAAACGTAAAGTTGCATGATGTAGATCTTATTCTTGAAAAAATCATTTCAATCAAGAATGACGATCCACTATTCTATTACTCATATGTGGTTGACGATGATGATATGGTTTTATATTTAATGATCATCTTTCATTCTTCATATTTATTTTTATTTTGCTAATAATATTGATCTACAGGAGCATTGAAATACTTATTCCGAGCGGATTCAACTTGCATAGAAGACTACAAAAAATACGAGGAAGCTGTAACATTCGACACAACTTAAAACACAAATAGGTACAAATTAATATTTACAATGTTTTGTGGAGTCAATAATCATCTAAGCTCAATTCTATTCGGATCAAGAATCTTCGCAAATAAGTTTGCTGATTCATTCATATGGTTATTCGGAGAATTCAAAAAATGCATGTCCATTCCACCCGTGACCATAATATTACATATCAAGATCTTGCAATGAATGTCGCCCTTCAAATCAAACTTTCAACAATATTTCACAGACTTTGTAAGTGGCATATTACGCATAAAATGTGTGACAAAGTAGGATCAGTTTATAGAAATAAAAAGAAAATGGATAGATTCCATAAAGTTCTTAACTCTTCTGAGTCTATTATATTGAGTTTGATGAAAATTGGAACAAATGGATTGAGGACAACAAAATAGAAGATAACAAGTGGTTGAAGTCGACGATGGCACCCTATGATGACGACGCGTCGGAGGGAGGAGTGGCCATGGAGATATGAATGAAGAAGAAGAATGAAGAGAAGAAGAACAGTGTGAATTGAGATGTAATCAAGATGATTACAAATGTATTATTGAGGGGGTATATATACACTTGCAAAGAGAACAAATAACAACCACCTTAGTGGTTTGTTATACGTATAACAACAATTATAACAAGAAATATTCTTCTAGCATCTTCTAGATGTTTCTGGAATGTTAATTCAATATTCCCCTTCAAACTAGTCTGGGATCGCACACACCTAGTTTGTCTTTAATATTCAGATACTTTGATGATGAAAGGGGTTTGGTAAACCCATCGGCTAACTGTTTTCTAGTTGAGATATGACGAATAACCAGTGAGCCTTCTTTGATCAGTTCTCGAACAAATTTGAAATTTATTACCATGTGTTTCATTTTAGAATGGAAGGCTGGATTATGTGCAAGATATTTTGCACCTAAATTATCTGTCCAAATGCGTGGATTCTCACACCGATGGAAACCAATTTCTTGGAACAAGTTCTGCACCCAGATGACCTCGGCAGCTGTATCTGCCAAAATTCGAAACTCTGCCTCAGTAGACGATCTGGAAATAGTGAGTTGTTTCTTTGCCGACCATGATATAAGGTTATTGTCAAAGAATACAACGAAACCACCTGTACTTCGTTTGTCGTCTATGCATCCGGCCCAGTCTGCATCGGAGTATGCTTCTAGTGAAAAGACGTGCTTGGTGTAAACATAAGACCATGATTGCGAGTACCTTATAAGTACCTTAATTAGTACTCGTTTCACTGCAACCCAGTATACCGTAGAGGGTTGTTGCATAAACTGACAAAGTTTATTTACAACAAATGATATGTCTGGCCTTGTGTGTACCAGATATAAAAGTGCACCAACTGTTGATCTGTATAATAATTTATCTTCAAATGGTTCGCCTTGTATAGCACTTAATTTGGTGGTAGACACTATTGGTGTTGGAGCACTTTTCGAAATTTTCATCTTTGTCTGTTTTAACAGATCTGAAGCGTATCATTGTTGTGATAATATGTACTTGCCAGACTTCATTTTTGTGAGTTCCATCCCAAGGAAGAACTGCAGTGCTCCCATATCCTTGATTTTAAACTTGGACGTTAGGCTAGAGATGAGTCTTCGAACCTCATTTTCTGATGAGCCTGTGATGATTATATCATCCATGTATACCAATAAGAATATTGAGAAGTTGTTCCTCTGATAACAGAAGAGAGATGAATCTGAGCTTGTGCGTTGAAACCCAATAGAGCCTAAGAAACTGCTGAGCTTTTCATACCAAGCCCTTGGGGACTGTTTCAGACCATACAACGATTTATTTAACCGACATACCTTATGAGGATACTTCTGGTTTATGAATCATGGAGGTTGAGTCATAAATATTAACTCTTTGAGGTTTCCATTCAAAAAAGCGTTATCTACATCAAGCTGGTGTAGATTCCATCCTTGTGAGATTTCCAATGTGATAATAACTCGAATGGTTGGAAATTTGACCACCGGACTGTATGTCTCATCAAAATATATCTCCTCAACCTGAGAGAATCCTCGGGCCACCAATCTTGCCTTCTTACGTTCAATTGATCCATCTAAATTCTTTTTGACTTTATAAACCCATCGACATGATACAATATTAGTATTTAATGGAGGGTCGATGAGGGTCCACGTATTATTTTTTACAAGGGCTTGCACTTCAAGTTCCATTGCATGAACCCAATCAGCAGATGTAGCAGCTTGCTTGAAAGTGTTGGGTTCGGTCATATCATCAAATGTTGTGAGTTAAAGACCAGCTAAGGCCTTGTAGTCAACTATTGGAACATTACGCCGCGATCGTCCAGATGGGTGTAATAATGGAGGATCAGGTGGTGGTGGTAGAGAATCAGCCTGAATTGAGGGTGATGATGAGTTTGAGGTGGTGGGACTTATATCTGGTGACGGTGATCTGTTTGTGCCTGGTCTTTGACTTACGATAGATGATGAAGCATGAAATCTGCTATCAGGGGCTCGCGGAGGTGCGAGGTGATGTCAGAGGCTTTGGAGTCCACGACGCGTGCTCTACGTCAAATCCTGCAGGGAGGGGAGTAGACGACTCAGGTGTAGGAGTCGACGATTCCGCTCCGAAAGTGCTCTGGTTTGAGTGGGAAATGTAAGGTGCTTTGGAAGGACCCCTAGGGACCCCTTTTATAGGGTCCTTGGGGGCGTTACCAAGGCGGGCATCGTGCCCTTGTCATTATGGCACTGGTTAATGGTGTAGGCCAGCCACAAGTAACGCTTGGGAGTCGGTGACTCAGGTATAGGAATCGTCGATCCAGGGGTGGAGTCGGCGAGTCTAAGGAACAAGGTCGTCAGCTTACCAATGCTGACTAACTCGGTCTCAACTCGGCCGATTCACCGTTAGACTCGGCGACTTGGTAGTCCCAATCGGCGACTCCGAGGTGTTGACTTGAGAACTTGACGACGATCTTTGTTCCGTAACCGTGGAGCTCTCCGGAGGTCCGACATAAAACGACGGAACCCTAGTCTTTGTTGAAGGACGTTGCTGGGAGTGATTGACGTAATCAGACATGTCTCACCAATAGACAAAGACTGATTTATATCAGGTGGACTTGAGCGTAGATCACTTGATCACTGACAGGTGGATCATTTTGTTTGTAAAATTGATCCAGGACAACCACCTCATTATACGTCTGATGTTACTTTGTTTGTACCTGTAAATTTGCAAATTGGAAGGACTCCTCCAACTTACAGTGACGAGCAATATCAAAACGATGTGATTGTATATTTAGACAGATATAATCCATATGAGACAAGCTATATTCTAAGAAAACACAAGAGACTGAGCGGAAGTTGAATTTATTCAGATTGTAAGGTCGAAGTAATGGGAACACCTCGCACCCAAAGACTTTTAAAAAGGAGTGTTTAGGTTTCTCACCGAATAATTTTTCTAATGGTGGTAAACCATGAGTTATAGACGGCACACAATTAATAGTAAAGGCAGAAGCTAAAAAGGCATAATTCCAGAAGTGGAAAGGAATGTGCCAGGAGTGTCAATCCTGTATCGACTATTTGCTTTATTTTGCATTCAGCAGGGCCATTTTGCTCGTGTGTATGGGGGCACGATCTTCTATGGTGAATTCCATTGGAGACAAAATACGAGGAAAGAGCTTGAAATTCATCTCCAAAATCTGATTGAAAATTTTTGATTTTATAATTTAACTGTTTTTCAATCATGATATGGGAATTTTTAAATATTTGAAAAACTTCGGATTTCAATTTAATTGGAAATAACCAAATAAATCGGGAATAATCATCAATAAAGAAAACAAAGTAGCGATGGCCATGCAAAGATGAAATTGGAGCCGACCCCCAGACATCATTATGAAATAATTCTAAGGGAGCCTTGCTCTTTGAAAAAGTGGATGGAAGATGATTTCTACTTAATTTTTCAAGAAAACAAGAACTACAACCATTTAATTTAGAAGAAATAACCGGTAATTTATTTTTAGAAATGATCTGACGAACGACTGATTCATTAAGATGTCCTAGTCGTTGGTGCCACATAGATCAAAAGACACCCGCGTAGACAAGCAAATTGGGATGGTTGTAGTTTGAAGTTTGTAGAGGCTCACCGTTATGCGTTCCTCGAAATTGAACTTGATGAGTGACCTGGTCCTTGACAAAAATATTAAAAATGTCAAAAACGAAATAACATCGATTATCCTTGCAAAACTGATGAACGGATAAAAATGAAGTGTTGAGGGTTGGAACATGAATAACGTCACAAAGAATAAAAGAGGAGGTCCCATTTGCAATTTTACCGTTGCTAATATTTTTAATTTTAATTTTAGATCCATTATTACCTAGCTAGACCTAGCCTGATCCAATATATGCCCTTGGTGTGGTAATTGCCTGGACACTTGGGGTGAAGTGATGAGTTGCCAAGTTGGCTCGCTTTCGGCGTAACGGTGATCAGGAGCGTAACAGACCGGTTGTGGGAAATATTGAGGCTCTTGGGCTGCAGTTATATGCATTAGAGGCCTACGATGAATTTCACCATTATTGCTGCTAGTGGGCTGGACCCAGTAGTTGCATTTATATGGGATGTGCCCATATACTCCACATACAGGGCACGAGTCCCGTCTTTCTCCACCGCGTCCCCGACGTCCTCTTCCACGCGTCGGCGACTTGAAATCTCGGATCCCAGATGGTCGAAGATCGCGGGAAGCTGAAGGCGTCGTCCTATTGTCGGTTGAATCGAAGACCGACGATGTCGTTTCGGTGAGATTCGCCGTGATGACCACCGATGACCTCATCCGCAGTTGGATCTCGTGACTGCTCAACACCTCGACGAGTTCGTTGAATTCCACCGGGCTGCGTTTTACTGACAGGGCGGTGACCACTTCACTGTACTCGCCGGCGAGATTGATAAAAATGATTGCGTTGAAGATTCGCATCGGAATAGACGTGCATGTGGACTTCAGTTCATCGGCTAATAATTTGGCACGTCGGAGGTAAGATGTGACGTCGTATGTGTCCCCTTTGCGCAGGTTGTGGAATTACATCTGCAATTGGATGATGCGCGATTCGAATGGACGACCGTAGGCTGTCTCAAGCGTCGTTCAGATTGCATTCGATGATGTCATTCCTACCACAAATGGTAGAATGCTCTCGGACAGGGATGAGATGATCCAGCTTAACAGTAGCTGGTCTTTCCTCCACCACAGGATGTAATCATCGCTCGCCGGATTGGCGACTGGGATTTCATCGACATTGATGAATGACTGAAGATTGAAGCAATTTAGAAGCGGCATGAATTGCATCTTCCACACGATGTAGTTTGTTGTGGTTAGCTTCACTTGCAGAAAAGACTGTATCGAGCCAAAAGACGGCATCGACTTGAAGAAGTTGGGGGTGGCCAGGGGATCAACATGCGAATTGAGGGCGCCGGAACCAACTTGCTCTAATAACATGTCGACGATGACACCCTTTGATGACGATGCGCCGGAGGGAGGAGTGGCAATGGAGATATGAATGAAGAAGAATAATGAAGAGAGGAAGAACAGTGTGAATTAAGATGTCATCGAGATGATTACAAATGTATTATTGAGGGGGTATATATACACTTACAAAGGGAACAAATAACAACTACCTTAGTGGTTTGTTATACGTATAACAATAATTATAACAAGAAATATTCTTCTAGCATCTTCTAGAAGTTTCTGGAATATTGATTCAATAGTTGAAAAGTATGTTTACTTTGAAGCACAAGTGGTATCCAATATATATGAGAGAATCTTTTTTTGCGGAAATGCAAAGCACACAAAGAAGTGAAATGAATGCATTGATTAAGTCTAAGGTTCGTCGTTTCTCAACCTTATACGAATTCGTTAGTTCCCTAGAGAGTGTTACTAAAGGTCAACGAAATAGATAAGAAGAACTTGATCATAAAGATATTGATGCCCCTCCAATGCTTATAACTAAACTTCAAATTGAAGGGTCATTATTGAAAAAATATACATCTCTATCATTAAATCTATATCAACATCAAGCACAAAAGATTTTAACGTACTTCATAAGACCTGGGGCAGATGTATGAATTCCCTAGGATAACGACTAGTTCAAAAAACTTCTTATTTTGTTTTGTTGCAAAATCTTTTCATTATCAACAATTTCAATATTGATACCGTCCTAATACTGGTGACCTGGCTGCGAGCATTTGCTACTAGAACTACGCTGTTTTTTTGTAATGTGTCCTCGAGTTCGTGATGAACGATATTTTTTTCTTCATCCGGCTCATGTACCAGAATTTGATTGTATCCTGAGTGAACATCCATCATAGAAAGGAGCTCATAACCTAACGCTCCATCGACAAGAGGGCAGTGGGTAAATGCTTTATTGAGATATGTGAAATCAATGCACATGCGCCACTTGCCATTGAGTTTCTTGAATAGGACAGGATTTGCTAGTCATCGTGGATATCGTATCTCTTGAATATGTCCAGCATTCAGAAGCTTAGATATTTTCTCGTTGGCCGCCACTCGCCTGTCCGCAGTGAGTACCCGACGTTTCTAACGTCGGACTGGGATGGATGGGTCGACATTAAGTTTGTGCATCATAATTTGACCTGTAACCTGTGTCGGTGTCTCACCCTCTCAAACAAACCTGTCTTGGTGCTCCTCTAGGACAGTGATTAGTTTGGCTCTTAGGACAGAAGGGATTTCTCTGCCTAAGGCCACGTGTCCCTTCTCCAGTTGGAAGACCTCTGTCTCGTCCACAGGTTCTAACTTTTCCCTTTCCGTGATGTCAGGCGGGGCGTGGACGAGCATATTGTCTTGCCTGATCAACTGGGTCATCTTTCTATACCCCTGTTTGGATTCTTTTTGAGATCCTTTGACAGTTGCGATAATCTCGTTGATTGGATATCACATGCACTGGTGATAGGAAGACGAGACTGCCTTGATCCCATGAATGAAGGGTCGTCTTAATATTCCGTGAAAAGTGGAGTCTACTTCTACCACTATAAAATGGTATGTTCGGTTAACTCTTCCTTTCTTGGAACCGATGGATACTTTCAACTCAATATAATCGGCCACCGAGGCGGCGATGTTAGCGAACCCGTATATGGCTTCCTTACAGGGAGATAAATCCTCCCATTTAAGGCCCATGCGAGTGAAAGTATCCATGTAGAGGATATCTACTGAACTTCCGGTGTCGACGATCATCCTCTCGACGTGGGAATCAGGACCGATGCCTACTTGAATCACGAGTGGTTCCTCGTGAGGTTGCATGACACCGTCCAGGTCCTCTTCTGAGAAGTAAGTAGCCTTCTCTTCGCGGATCCGTTTTCCGTTGTCTTGAGGTGTTGATGTCGACATTATCACCTTCCGTGAGTATCCTCTGTTTTGGCTTAGCGAACCACCACCAAATATTACATTGATGGTTTTTCGATGCTGGTTCTCTCTATCGTCGTTGTCTGGAGATGGGGAGCATGAATGCTTCCCCTTTTGATCAGACTTGCAGTTGTCACGACCTCGGGGTCCATTGACAAAATTGTCAAGTTCTCCCTTGGTGATCTACCGCTCGGCGTAGGCTGAGAACTCTCTGCAATGATCCGTTGTGTGACCATGGTCCTTGTGGAATTTACAGTATTTTCCACCTTTGACAAGTTACTCTTGGTTGCAGAGTCTAAGGAGCGGGGAAGTCTGCTCGGTTCCTTATCTTCTCGAACAAGTCACTTCTGCTTATTGTTAGTGGAGTGAGACCCGTCCATTGTTTGGGTAAATTTCCTCCTTTGGCAGACTTGGGTGGTGCTTGCTCCTTCAAGGTATGGTACATCTTATTATCGTGTTTGGGTCTCCAGTCTCTCCTTGAGGTTTCTGCCGCTTGATTGGTGTACTTCCTTGAAATACTATCGAAATTATCCTTTCCATTGTATTTCTTCTTCTCGAGCTTGGATTTTTTGAAGCTGGGGGTCTCAAGTTCCACCAACTTGTTATCATCCTTTTCTTCCATCTCAATGTACAATTGA
Organism: Zostera marina; assembly: GCA_001185155.1. Taxonomy (NCBI): domain Eukaryota; kingdom Viridiplantae; phylum Streptophyta; class Magnoliopsida; order Alismatales; family Zosteraceae; genus Zostera; species Zostera marina. The sequence continues at coordinate 97,506 of LFYR01000830.1, forward strand.
GCCCTTTGGAAGAGTTGCGTGAAGGTTTTCACTTTTTGAACCTTCAGACTCTCGTCCAGAGGGGAGTAGGGTATTAATCCCTTGATGTATCCCGCAATGGCCATGCTTGGGATTAACTCATTCACCTCTGTCATCATTGAGGTGGATTTTATTGTGTAATCTCAGAGGGACATGTCCTCCTGTCGTAGCGTTGTGTTTGATCCTTATCATCCCCACGTGTTGGGTGATGGATTTCAGCGATAAGTCCGCAAAGTTGGTGATCGACCCAGCTGGCATGCTAGAAAACCACCGATAAGTGTTGTCCTTGAGAGTATCGGGGAATGCCCGGCACAACAACCCATTATTGGTGGTCTGCGGTTCTAAGATATTCAAGTAGAGGTTGACATGATTCTCTAGATCAGTCGTCCCATCATACGAGTCTATCTTAGGGCACCACCAAAATCTCGGGAAGGGTTTCTTCAAAAGGTCCTTATGGAAGGGAGCCTTCTTAGCCCTCATAAATTCGTTGGGGCTACCAATGACGTATTCATCGACCAGCTTTCGACGGACTTCCTCCGCGATCCGAGCAGCCAAGGTTGCGTCATACTCAGTGTTACGACTCTTGGCAGGTCTCGAATCAGATCTAGGATGTGAGCTCATCTTTGTTTTCCCTGCAGATGGGGAATGGTGTAACTCAGACTCACTCGTCACATCTTGGGTGGTAGTCAATCGGCTCCTCGAAGTCTTCAGATTGTTGACCTCTCTCCCTAGGTCTAATAGGAGGGTTTGCATCTGCGCAAGTTTCTCCTGCATGGTTGGGGTGGGTGGTGGTTCATTATGAGGAGCGCGTGTATGCTCTGCCTCGCTCTGTGTAGGTGGCATTTCAGCATTGCGAGCTGATTCATTATTGTTGGCCGATGTCGTGCTAGCACCAACCCTCTTGCTGCCAGTTGCTGCCTCAGGGACGACAGCGGAAGATGCAGCTCTCTTACTTTTCGTGACTGGAGCCATTGAGACACCGAGTGAGTCGAATCTGACTCGGTTGGGCCTAATGAGTAGAAAGACTCTATAGTTTCTCTAAGAAACCTTGAATCAGCGTGAAATTAAGACTTGACGAAGTCGCAAAAAACCAAGTAAAAAATCGACGATTTGTGCTTCGGGGATTTTGGCAAAGCTTCGCGATCAGTGCCTACGGCGGTAGACAATTTTTAAAAAATCGAAGATTTCTAATGCAAATTCGACGATTTCTAACGAAGAAAAATCAAGCCGGATCTTAACAAAGAAAAAACGGCGATTTGTATAGGGAAATCAATGAATCCGATGTCCCACAGACGGCGCCAGCTGATGAAGCACAGAAAGTCTCACCAGCGCTCGCGGTGGTGCGAGCGGCTACCTTAGCGTGCAAGAGGCTCTGAGATCCACGACGTGCGTTCTACGTCAAGTCTTCCGAGAGGGAATCGGCGATATCAATATGAGAATCAATGATTTCTCTGTGTTTTACGCTCTGGAAAGGGAGGAACTGATGCCTTTGGAGTGAGCCCGAGGTTCCCTTTTATAGGACCTCTGGGGTTGTAATCCGTGGCGGTGATCGAGCTCGGTCATAATGGCGACCGTTATGACCATTATGGCTCGAGTTGGACACGAGTAACCGACGAAATCGGCAATTTGGGGGCGAAGTCGGCGAGTTCAAAGGGGAAGATCGGCAGTCTACCAGACTTTGGCGATCTTGTCCTTAACTCGGCGCCAAATCGACGATTTGAAGAGTTGACTCGGGTCTACGATAAAGACTTTAGTTACGCTTTCGTGGAAGCCTTCCATGGGTCTGACATCTAGCGATCGAAACCCTAGTCCTTGTTGACGGGAGTGACTGGTGTACAATCATGTGTCAGTAGTATTCCCCCCTAAAAGGGGCTTGTGACAAGGCGTATACCGCCAAGGAGAAAACGAAATTTTAAAATCCCTAGATGGACAGCTGGACGAGTAAATGACTAATTGGGGCAAATACTAAATAGTAAGATTTATAAACAAAATTACAGTTTACCTTTAAAGTTTATAAAAAAAATATTATAAATTTTAAATAGTTATAAAAATAATATATACATATACATATGTATTTTTATTTTTATGTATTATAAGTATATGTATATATTATTATTATTATTTTTTTTTTGAGGGGGGGGTCAAGTCCCCCAAGCCCCCTTACGTGGTACCAAACCGACATATGATTATCTAACGTAGAGACGTAATTAGCCGAGATTGGAGCTGTATTATTGGAGCCGATACCAGTGACCACCAACTTCCTGTTATGTGTAGGAGGGAATCGTTGAGCATTGAAGCGATTATAGCAATTAATCGCTCCATACCCGGGACGATTACAAATCTGACACGAATTCTTCCGCGTGTTCGACACGCCTCCTTTGGAAGATGAAGTCGTGACCACATTCGCCGCAATAGGCGCCATTACCACCTCAACCGAAGCATCATTCAACTCCAGATCCATCAATATCGACTGAAAATCAATAAACTACATGTTGTGGTCGAACTTGGTGGTGACCGATGTCACAAACGAAGAGTACTCCGGTCTGAGACCTCCAAGAACCGCGAGAATAATTTCCGAATCGCTCAGAACCTCCCCAACAACTATTAGGTTATCAACCATTGACCGAGCGTGATCAACATACGCCGTCATAGTCATAGTTCCCTTTTTCATTGACAAAAACTGTCGACGGAGAAATAAAACAGACAACGCCTTCCCGACCGCAACAGAAGAGGTAAGATTTGCCACCTACGAAAGGGCCGAAAAAAGACACCCAAGAATCAACTGATCCCGACGAGTGAGAATCGAACCGTTCGTGAGGTCGACATCGCTCTCCACGAATTTTAGCAGATCAACGAAGCACCGCCGTGGCCTGAGCCTTCCATGAGACATAGTTGTCTCTGTTGAGGGTGATGAATTGCAGCTTCTTGACATGGAGCGTCTGCAATTGTTCACCGGAGGACATTCCCGTGATCTTGCTTGCGGAAACCTGATCGTCTAGCGATGATACCATATTGTTGTTTGTAGAAGACAATATATTGGTGTTTGTAGAAGACAAGATTTATGAGAGAATCGTGATCTTGTTTCACCTATTCTATGACTATTTAACGTGTATAAAATACATAACAGACAATCATGGAATTGCTAATTACAGAAATGTTAACTAATTAAATACAAAATGTTACTAATTAAATACAAAACGTTACTAATTAATTAAATTCAAAACGTTAAATGTAACATTTAGAATCAATAATATGTTTGGGTGAAACTGAGCCGTTCGTATATAAATAAGTGACATGTCGTATTGTACAACATGTAAAAAAAGATCTCCTGCCTGTGTTGTACTTTGGTATATTTTTTTTTCGAAATTCACACCCATCGTCGTACCGGTAATAGTGTTGTGTGTATAACATTAAATCTACCAATAGATTAAATACGACTGATTAGGATTGGATGACGCACCATGAAGTATTGAATGTGATGACCGAATCTAATTGTGTTTTTTTATTCTTATTTTTTCAGAAAATGATGTGGTGGAGAGAAAAAAAATTTAAATGTATTTTTATTTATTTTTTAAACGTTTAGTTTTAAAGTTTGTTCAGTAATTCGGTATATGCAATGAAATGCAAAAAAGAGGGTTTGAAATGAAAATGAATAGAATCCAGGGAAAATATGGTAATTTAATCTTGGCCCTCTTCTGACTTCTCTCCTTTGATAAACGAGGACGACGACGATTACGTAACTAACGTCTCCTTTCTTCTCCCGACTACCTCCAATTGTTCTTCGTTCTGTTCCGGATTACCGTGCGGATCGATTCCCCAGGGAATCTGGGCTCATGGAGCGAGTCGTCGGAGGGAAGTACAAGCTAGGCCGTAAGATCGGGAGCGGCTCATTCGGGGAGATCTACCTCGGTGAGTGTTTTCGATTCATTAGATTTGGTTTATCTTTTTCTTTGAATCGCGCGTTCTTACTTTTTTTTATTGCCAATTCTATCGTTTCTGTAGCTACTGACGTCAACACGTTCGAGATCGTCGCTGCTAAGATCGTGAGTTCTGTTTCTCTAGTTTTTTTATTGGATTCTGTTGGAATAGTTTTGGATTGGTTTTTATTTGAATATTTATTTGGTGCACTGAATTTGGTTTTTCCTCGGATTATGTTTTTGTGTGTGTGTGTTTGTTCATCTTTTTCTTCTTGAATTATCACTCATGTTTTGTTCACGAGAATAACTCTTGATTGTTGAGTGTTGCCTCAGTGTTGCAGAGGTCACAAAGGTCTTGAATTTTTAATCTTTTGTTTTTTGTAGGTCTTGGCATGTGATGTAAACATGTAGTTATCCATTTTTTTTGTGGTGGTTGTTTTAGTACGTAGATCCTGTAAACTATTTAGTAGTTTGCAATGTAATGTAATAATCGATCTTACTCAATAGTCACTACTCACTATAATGTAAAGTATTTTCTAATACATTTGTTTGTTGAATCTTGACGGTTGATGGTTAGGAGAACGTCAAAACGAAACACCCTCAGTTGCTGTATGAAGCAAAACTCTATAATAGTCTTCAGGGGGCAAGTGGGTACTGCGTACCATATTGCTATCTATTACTGTGTACTTTTGTATTATTAAGTTAGGGAATTCTGAATGTGTTATTGATTCTTCAGCTGGCATTCCTGCAATAAAATGGTGTGGTGTTGATGGGGAGGACAGTATATTGATCTTAGAATTGCTTGGGCCTAGTCTTGAAGATTTGTTTGTCTACTGTGGGAGGAAATTTTCATTGAAGGCGGTATTAATGTTAGCTGACCAGATGGTAATTCATTTTCTTATTTGAATTAACTAGTTAAGTTACGACTATCAATTATCGTCCTTATTTGGTTGCATGACCATCATATTTTTTGGCAAAAGGTAAATTTTGATTTTCATTAAGAAACCAACTAAGGTACATAGCCTAATTCTTTGTAAAACTTGGCAATGTCCACAATGGAAAATAATTTCTAATGATACTTTAACTTAATAAAAAAAATACTACCAATATTCTCAAAGCTATTTAATTATAAATATATAAATAACATATTTAAAAGCTAAGTAGAGGTCAACTAAAGGACCAAGGGGTTCTATCACGGTCCATGGAATATATAGGATTTTCTTATGACTTAGATTTACTTTGAACTTAACATTGTTGAAGATAACAATAATTCTTTCCCTTAGACGAGGAATACAAAGCTACTCATGAAATTTTAACACATCATTAACTCTAGACATGCTAAACTACTATTTGAAAGATTAGCTCATATAGAAGAGTAGAAGACTTCTTGGTGAAGATTCTCTCTATACCTTTTTTTTTGCAACTATTAAAAGTTTTCATTAAAAATAATGAAGGGTAATGCCCTGAAATACAATTGAATAGGAAAATAAAAATGCGGTGGGGTTGATATTGTGATTTCCACTATATCGACCTTCTTCTATGTAGCTATCCTTCCTAGTGTTCTAACTAAGAATTGGCCTCAGGAGGGTTGTCTCCCAAACCTGCATAATAGTCCTTTCCAATTGTGAACCACATTCTTTCTTAAAGATATCAGCTTTAAAAGATATTCTTCAGTCCTTTACTATATCAGCTAGAACGATTTCTGGGGGTCTGAGCGGGTGCTGGTGGAGCCTCCTGTTTCGTTTAGACCAAATGTGCCATGTGAGGCTACCAATAGCATTCCAATGTAGGCCCCATGGAGGAGCCTGATGCGTTAGTTTTTAACATGATTCTAATACATCTCCAATTCTAATATCTGGATGTGTGAGGGTCGGAATGGGGGAGTTTGATATTTTCCAGAGGGCCTGGTTGAGATGTTCAGAGAGTTGTAGAAAAAGTTTTCTAGTATAGGGGCAATTAAAAAATAGATGGTTGATGGTCTCAATTCCCTGATCACAAAGGAGGCATGTTGGTTGTATGGGGACACTCCATGCGTCGAGCGTCTGTAGAGTTTTGATTTGTTTATTCTTGATCCTTCACAACAGTACTGAGAATTTTGTCGGCATATGAGACCATATGCCTTTGGCTAGAGGATCCTTTGGGGCCTTGGTTTTTAAGGTTTCAATGATGGTTCCTAAGTTCTGTTTTCCATTTCCAATTTTCCAAATCAGAGAATTTCCGGCTCTGCATTCCAAGCATTGGTTGATTTTCCCTTTGGAGTCTAAAATTTCTTTCCATTGGGCAGAGTTAATGGAGTGTTTAAGGCTAATGTTGTTAAGAGCCATGCCTTTGGTGTATCTTCTCTGCATCTATTGTGCAAATATAGATTGCTTACCCCATATTGTAGCTGTTTTTTTAATAGAGGCAGCAGAAGCTATCATTTGGAGGTTTCTAATCCCTAATCCTCCCTCCTCCTTAGGTAGAATTATTAATGACCATGGTATCCCTCTCCTTCCATCCCAAATGAACTGGTAGGCCAGCCTTTGAACTTTTTTGTGGACAGAGGAAGGTAGGTTGATGCCTTGGGCCCAATATGTGTATTTTCCAACTAGTATCCAGTTTACTAGTTGGATTCTACCTCCATAGGAGAGGCATTTACCGCTCCATTTAGCTAACAAGCCTTCTATGGGTTGTATTAGCTTCCAACATTGGTTGTATGATTTCTTCTTCCCTGTTATGGGGAGGCCTAGATAAACTATGGGGAGTTTAGAAACTGGCAAATCAAGGATCTGTTGGATTTATGTGGAGCTTTTACATATTTTGGAGAAAGTGATAGAACTTTTTTGAAGGTTGATCGTTAGGCCTGTGAAGGCTGAGAATGTCTCTAGTATGCTTTTGACGACCTTTAGAGATTTGGGATTGGCTTTAGAGAAGAGCAGGATATCATCTGCATACGTTAAGTGAGTTACGGATGTCGCTCCATTGACTATATATGAGTCATATTTTCTTTCTATTACCTCCTTTTCAATTAGTCTACTTAGTATATCCCAAGGTTTAAAAACCGACAGTTAACCGGCTGACCGGTAAAAAATCCAAAACCGGTAGCCGATTAGTTGGAGCGGGTTTGTGGGTCTATGGGTCGGGTCTGACCCGTACCCGACCCAAATATCCGACCCATTTTTTAAAACCAAAAATTTATTTTAAGACCAAAAATTTATACATTGGTCCATGAAAAAAGCTATATTATTTTTAATAAAAGCTCCTCTCACTCTTAAGACTTCATATTTGTTTTAGACAAAATGAATCTTTATTTATAGACCAACCTTCTTTGTGTTTTTTGAATTCTATCGATGTGAGACTAAAAAAGTGCAGTTAAAAATATTATAAAATATTCTTTGTACTTTTTATGAATGTGGGACTAAATAAAGTGTACATGCATGTATTATTATTAAAAAACACAAAGAAGGTTGGTTTATAAATAAAAATTCATTTTGTCTAAAACAAATATGAAGTCTGGAGGAGCTTTTATTAAAAATAATATAGTTCATTTCATGGACCAATGTATAAATTTTTGGCATAAAAATATATTTTTGGCCTTAGTGAATTTATGAAGAAAAAAAATTACGAAAATACCCCCACCGGTTAACCACTGGTTAACCGGCCTAACCGGAAAACCGGTCAGCCAGAACCGGTTACCGGTTAACCGGTTTTTAAACCTTGGTATATCCATCACCATGTCAAAGAGAATGGGGGAGAGAGGGTCTCCTCGTCTAATGCCTCTTTGACTCTTGAATGGAGGGGTGGGGGTGCCTTCAATTAATACTGAGAAGGAAGCTGAGGAGATACAGTTCCAGATAATCTTACAGAATAGGTTGGAGAAGCCATACGCTTGTAATGTGGCAATTAGGACCTCCCATCTCATCGTGTCAAAAGCTTTCCTTAGGTCAATGTTGATACAACATCTCTTAGGGGTTCTTTTCCTGCAGAACCCATAGAGCATCTCATCAGCCAACATGGTGTTGTCAGAGATGTTTCTTCCTTTTATAAAAGCAGCTTGGTTGGGTGATATCATTTCACTTGAGACCTTTGATATTCTATCCGGTAGTATTTTGGTGAGAAGCTTGTACATGAAGTTTACACAGGATATGGGTGTGAAATCCCCCAGCTCAGAGGGCAGTTGGGATTTTGGGGATTAGGGTAATGAAGGTGGTTGCTTTCAACAGTGGTTTTCCTTTAAAGAATTGTTTTATATACTGTAGCACAGTTGCTTTGGTTTCAGGCCAAAGTTTTTTAAAGAACTCTGAGATGAAGCCATCAGGGCCCGAGGAATTTCCTGATTGGAAGGAAAAGAGAGTAGCCCTAACCTCTTCTTCATAGGGAATTTGGGTGAGTCAAGTATTCATTAAAGGGGAGACCAGTTTTGGGAAGATCACTGGGAAGGTAGGTAGGGGGTTAGTGTGTGAGCTGAACAGGTTTTTAAAATAGTCCATACTATTAGACTCTAGCTGGGATCTAGTTAGGTTCCTGGACCCATCCCTGTTCAAAACTTTCAATGTGGAGTTTTTGGCTCTTCTGATCTTGGTAGCTTGTGATATATTTGTTGTGTGAAGTGTGAACTATAAATAATCCAGTTCTCCATGGAGGTCACACAGTCGGCCTAGATCTTCCCTGGATAAGAGCACTCAAAAGATGGGTGATTGATATCCTCATCTTCAGCTGTACATGAGGTGATTCATATAATCATACCCTCATTTGATTGATTATCATCAAAATTTCCCAATAATTAGTTGTGTTTCAATGCACATTCTCTTAGCTTTACACGGTTACATCCACTAAATAATATACACCATAGACACAATTGCTTTGCTACACTATCACTGTCACTGTGAATATGCAGTGAAATTCTTGTGTTTCTTTTGATTCTTCAGCTTACAAGAATTGAATATGTGCATTCAAAAGGATTCTTACACAGGGACATCAAACCTGATAACTTTCTCATGGGTCTTGGAAGAAGAGCAAACCAGGTAGAAATGCGTCGTCCTTTATAAAACGTTTTTTATACAAAACAATAACATTCAAAGAATCGCAATTATGCTATATTCTAACCAATCACATTTTACAGGTATATATCATTGATTTTGGACTTGCAAAGAGATATCGTGATGCGACGACCAATCATCATATTGTATACAGGTAAAATATTAAATATTTAATTGAAAATTTGAAATATGGTGTATTCTCTCTTGGTTCAAAAAAATCCAGAGCTGATTCATTAGCTTGCTAGGTTTGGAAATACTATATATATTATTGTTTGGGTCATTGACTGAATTTTAATATAGTTTAGTTCTTTTGATCATTGATATTGTTAATAGTTTTCCTAATTTGTCATTGCCAGTTTTTTATGTTTTACAGTGATTTTTTTCATTTATAGAAGAAAAAAACAGCAAAGTTGCCTAAGAATTATGTAACTTGAAATTAATATCTAGATATTTATAGTCCATGGAATTAAACCTATTGTACTCTTAGTCTAGTAGTATTTACTAACATAGCTACAATGTGTGGACCTTCACTACTTTGCAAGGTTTAAAATACCTTGAGACACGGGACGCCAGGGAGTTAGGGACCTGTGCCACATATAATTTTAAAAAAATACAGATATTGCTACAAATAATAGTTTGTAACAACCTTAAGCGGCCTTTGGAGAAAGTCACCCATTTTCTAACTATTAGAAGAAAAAAAGCCTTTTGATACTGGTTCCCTAAAAAACTGGAAGTACAATGTTCTGGAAGCAGAGTTCATTAAAAAATAATGATTGACCTTTTCCGAGGCCCAAGGGTGACAATTGATCCAATCTTCATCGTGTCAAAGTCTTTTTCCAATGAGAATCTCACCCATTAGCGATACAAATATCAGCCCAAGAAGTCTTCAAGGATGTCCTCTGTTCCTGAATTTCTCCCTTTGCAGGAAATGTGCTTGTTCTTTCATTCACTTCCAGCATCTTAGCCTCTTAGGAAATGCTTGCATAGGGTGGACTGGTACCCTGCACTCTTGTTTTCTGGCACCTCCACTTTTCTTATTCTTCTTCCAATGAAGATACTCCCCCACAGGTTTTTTTACGGAGTACCTCAAGGAAGGATCCTGAGGGATGATAGACTGGACCTTGGCTCCAAATTCGCCGAAGAGGACAGATCTCACTTGCCAAGATAAGAAATTCTCTGACAGAATCTAATGTCCCTGTTCATCTGTCTGAGGGTTAAGTACCTCAAGTCTACTGGTGAGGAGCACCTACGAGTGGCTAGAAGATTCACTGGATACTTTCTGACCTTCAAGATAGTGAACAGTATTTCGCAATCGTGAACAATGGCTAATTCTTAATTGATTAATTTTGTAAATAACTAAATATATATTTCATTATCTCTCTTTTTTTTTGAAAATAATTGAATAAATCATAATTTTTTTTTGAAGCAGTTAAATATTTTCATTAATCATAATGAAGGACATTGCCCTGATTACATTGGGGATAAGCATAATCATAAATAAGTATAAATAAATAGAATATGGTAAAGAGTACAAGACTCATTTGACACTTTCCACACAACCATAATACCTAGTGTTGGGTACTAGGTTATCTGCCTCCGGAGGATGACCTCCCATATTTGTATCGTGCTATGCCCCAATGGGTGACAAGTGACAACAACTCTTCTTAAAACTCTCAGGGTTGAAGGAAAAGCTTGTCATTTATGACCTCGTTGAGTACTGTTTCCGGTGGTCTGAGGGAGTGTTGCTGCAATCTTCTATTTCTTTCTGCCCATATGTGCCAACTTAAGGCTCCAGTCGTGTTCCATAATAAACCCCAAATTGGAGAGTGATGTGTTAGCTTTTGGCATGCCTTGGCTAGGTCTCCTAGCCTAATGTCTGGGTGTGTGGTTGTGGGTGTTGGTATTTTCATGATTTTCCAGAATATGCTGTCTAGTTTTTCTATTAGGGGTAATAGAATGGCTCTAGTGTAAGTGCAGTTGAAAAATAGGTGACATCTCGTTTCATTTTCAGTGTTGCATAATAGGCATGTGGCTTGGTTTAGCATGTTCCATCCATTTAGTCCGGTGAAAGTGTTTATAATTTATATGTCCCCATTTTATTCTCTAGAGGAGTATGGAGAATTTTGTGGGTTTGTTTGACCATATTCCTTCTGCAAGCTTGTCGCTATGGCTTTTATCCCTAATTATCTCGGTTATTTTTGCAAGTTTCTTGTTTGGGGTTCCATTTTTCCACAGGATTGTATAATTTGGGCCGCACTCAATTAATGCATCTGCCTTGGGGATATCCCCCATTACAAATTTCCAGAAATGAGAGTCTAGGGTGTTTTTTATCTGGATACTTGAAAGGGCCCTTCCGTTTATCTATCTCCCTTGGATCCATGTATCTAGTATTGAGTCTGATTTTTCCTAGAAGTTTGCAATTTTTTTGATGTTTATGGCAGGTGCTATGATGTCTAGGTTTCTTACCTCTAATCCTCCTTCTGCTTTGGGTAGGATCATTTGTTTCCAGGGTATTCCTTTTCTCCCATCCCATATGAAGTTATATGCTAGTTTCCTTACCTTTTTTAATATAGATTCTGGCAGGGCTGTGCTCTGGGCCCAGTAGGTGTATTTTTCTGTAAGAATCCAATTTACTAGCTGAATTCTTCCCCCTATAGGAGAGACATTTCCCACTCCATTTTGCTAGCATGTTCTCTATTGGTTGTATCCAACACTGATTATAAGATTTTTTCTTCCCTGTTATTGGTAGACCTAGGTATATGAGGGGGAGGGCTTTGATGGGGAAGCCAAGAATGGCTTGTAGTGTTTGATTTTCAGCACAGACCTTGGATAATGTCATTGAGCTTTTTGTAGCATTAATTTCTAGCCCAGAGAAGGTGGAGAACTTTGCTAGGGTTCTCTTAATTGTATTTAGGGATTAATTTTTAATTTGTTGTTTTCAAACTTTTCATAAGTTCGATATTTGATTGCAATTCACAAACTATTCTATATTTCTTCCTTGATAACTTTCATAAAATTTTGATTTTGACTAATCATTATCTCTTTTAATTAGAGAAAATAAAAATTTAACCGGCACTGCACGCTATGCTAGCTGCAACACTCATTTGGGTATCGGTAAGTAGGGTTTCGTTAGATAGCTAATTGCATTCTCAAAAAAATTCACTGAATTGATTTCTCTCTTGCATTTACCACCAGAACAAAGTAGACGCGATGATTTGGAATCTCTTGGATATCTTCTTCTATATTTTCTAAGAGGGAGGTATTTTCTTTTCTTAAGAATTTACAATCCTTTGGATATTGGCATAATTGAATAGAAATATGGTCCGTGCATGTAACAAAAATCATAGTGGATTTTTTGATAATATTTAAATAAGTTAATAGAACAATACCTCTTTTATATGTTGCTTTATCTTCAATTTCAGTAGCATTTATATTTCTTGGCCTGTAGTCTTCCATGGCAGGGTCTTAAAGCTGCCACAAAAAAGCAAAAATATGATAAGATATGTGAGAAAAAACTCGCAACGCCTATTGAGGTAGGTAAAATGTCTTGTACTCATTTAGCAAATTAGTTATTATGTATATTTACTATTTGTTTCTTTTTTTAGGTTCTTTGTAAATCCCATCCAGTGGAATTTGCATCTTACTTCCATTATTGTCATTCTTTGACATTTGATCAACGTCCTGATTATGGGTTTTTGAAGCGGCTTTTTCGTGACTTGTTTGCCCATGAAGGTATGTTGTATTAACATGCCATAACTTGTTTTGGTGTTTTAATTGGTTTTAATATTAGAGTTGTTATTATTGTTGTCTTAGGATATTGCAAGAATTATCAGTAAGATAGTAATATGTAACGGTTAATGTATTCGTTTGGGGTTTAATAACATTTCATTAGTATATTTGTCACCAAACACATCATTTATCTCTTACACGAAATGTGCAATCTTTCTTAGTTATTCAACCATTTTAGAGCTTTATCTAAAATTTTGCATATTTGTTGATTTTTCAATCATTTTACTTCATTGCTCGTCATTTTTGTCCTTGATGAACAGTTTGTAGATAATTAGAAACTATCTCAGGTCTAGTTTAATTGAAATATTTTGTTCATCCTTTTTCACGAGTTTGTTCCTTTTACAGGATGCAAACTTGACTATGTCTTTGATTGGACAACATTGAAGTATCAGCATCAGCAGTCACACAAGGCAAAGCAACAGATGGTAGATATTTTTAGTAATTTTATTAGGAAAAATATGTTTTTGAAATTCAAACGTATTATAGAGTACAATTCATGGGAAAATATTAGTTCAGTTGACGATCCTTTTGGTTTTGAAATTAATTGTAACAGTCATTCGCTAGATTGAAAATTTGAAATCTTTTGCAAATATAAAAGTTTTGGAATTTCTATGATTGTTTTCTCTCATTTGAGTCATTAATTGTAAGTTGTAACAAACATGTTTTATTTTGTGGACTTATAAGTGTGCAATCCGTGCATATGCGGTGCTTATGCGGACTCACATACTTTTTTGTATGCGGTATGTGATGGGTAAACGGATCTGGGTTAGGATCCACTTAATTCACCCAAATAGAAGTATTTAAATGAGGGTAAAAAAAGAAAAATCCAAAAACGAGGTTTTACCTTTTAAATGAAGATCATCTGAATGGATGGAGACTGAATGTGTTTGCTAGTTGCTACTTTAGATTTTAGATTTTAGAACCTCATTTGCTATGTTTTAAAATTAGAAGTTTACACATTTAATAGTATTAGATAACTTGCATGTACAATAAAAATAAAAATAAATACCCTGCATAATTCTGTTTAAGCTAACGTATGTGTGCGGAAATGTCAATCACAAGAATGCTATATCAGCTTAATTTATATAATTACATGAATTTCCCTTATTGCTAAGTTCTCTTTTGTTTTATGAATTGCTTAATTTGCTAAATGGTGGATAATGTGCTAAATGTGCAGCAAGCTTCAACCAGTCAGTTAATTCCAAAGGATTCTAGAATGCGTCAAGGTAAATCTAACTAATTCCTAGATTATCCAAAACTGCTGCTTTCTTTATTTCCAGAAAATTCCTGGTAAACTTATTAGTGAAACAGTAAAGAGTTTATCGGAAATGGGGGAGAACAAATGATCGATCCCTCCTAAAATGTCATTAAACACTTTATATATAATTTAGGGGGATTAGATCTTAACAAAATCGTACTAACAGATTCTGTTAAGTCGTATCAATTTAGAAAGTTTTAGAATTAATCTAATTAGCTAGCTAATTATATTAGTTAGAGTAATAACTAGCTAATTACATATTACACCATTATAATGATAATACTAATAAAACTATTTGAACATTAATATTCTTCTGGTTATTTTTTGGTTGTTCCTTGACAATTGCTAGTGGAATTCTTTTATGTGGTTTTAAATTTTGATAGTTCAGAAAAAACAAAATAGCTCTACTTACAGAATACAAAATTATAATTTTTCTTTTCAACTGAAAAAAAATGGATTAAAATGAATGTTTTAGAATTAATAATAACAACTGAAGCAAAAATAATAATTATGAGTCAAAACTTAAAAAAGAAAGGATTATATTTCACTCTGTGTTTATAATACAAATATCAACACCTGGAAAATTAAATTGTGTTTTTTTATAAAATGATATAATAGAGCTTGTAAGTGTTATATTTAAGTTCGTGGTTTATGTTAATCTTTGTGTCCTACAGATCGCAATGTAACAACCCCTGCCAACCAAATCGGAATCAGAAGGCCATCTAAACAAGCTGAGAAGAATATGAACACCGATAATTTCCATTTTGACTCAATGGCAAGTTACATAAAACATTAATTTAGTCATGTCAAGTTGACTAAGCATACAGTTATAATTTTTGTTGTTGTTGCAGTTATATATTATCAACCGATTTTGTATTTATTATGCCATGCATTGAGATTAACTGTAAATTAGTTGCATAATTTGTACCTAGGACCTAGGTTAAATTTCTGTTTTTTAGTTTTCTTAAATTTAATTACAAAAGGAAAAAAATTCCAATGCAAAATTAGTAGGTATAGCCATACAGTTATAAAGATCTTAGTTTAGTGTTTACATACTAGATAGATCATTGAAGATATGTTTTACTTAAATGTAGTAGATGCTTGTAAGCTAAACTTGTGTATTGAAACTTTTTTCTTAATTTTTTGCATAATTTTGAATTGATAGTTAGTTTATTTGGCTTAACTTATTACAGAGAGCAGGGGAAAGTTCCAGTGGTATGCATGGTCCATCTCCAAGAAAAAAACCATCACCTACGTCAAATCCTGGGCATGGTAAAAACCCTGCACTTCCAACAAGGCTGAGACAGGATTGAATTGCTGTTTTTCTTCTGGAAAGTGCCGAGGTATGTGTACATAATCTTCCTCTTTTTAATGAATCCCTACTACTAACAAGTAAAGACGGTTCCAGGAATTCATCTATATGATTATGAGTCCTGCAGAAACCGATCTCCTTCCTGGACCGTAATTAGTATTGTGGGCGGTGGCTGTTGTATGCAATGTTTTAAACCACCGAAGTTTATGATTCAAATTACGAGTCATTAGGTGTCATGTAAAATCTTCACTTTTGTTTCTATGACAATAAACAAACCATACAGTCAAGTTCGCTTTATTTAAATTAGCTAGTTTTAGATGGTCTTCAGGAATTCTGTAGGATCACTCCAAAAAAAACATTGTATGGCATTCATATGGTGGCAGATTTCCTTTTTTTTGTTACATTTATATTTATTTAGTTAAGATGGATTTTATCCAAACATCTAGTATTATAATAATATAAAATAAGTGTTAGTATCCTTAACTTTATCTTAAAGTTGGAAGTTTCGTATAATCATGTTCTTTTGAACATTTTCATAGTTAGTTTTATTATCGTGTTATCTTAAAGTTGGATTTTGATATTTGGATGTGTTTGAGTCTCTACATGTATAAACTCATTAGATCGGAATAATATTTAATCATTAACATATCATAGTTGATTACAAAAGAATTTTGTAGGGTATCTTTGTTTGGTCATCCCTTGAGAAGGAGGTGAAATTAGTGCTTTGTTTCTTTTTTCTTTAAGAAGTTTTGTCTTGAGCTCAAGTCTACATCATGGAGTGTGTTAATTTTTTCAAGGAAACATTCCTTGAAGTCACTAACCATAACTTCACCATCCTTTATTTTATACAAGTCTTTAATTCTCTACCTTCTTCTTTAGGTCAATCTCTTGTTTTAATTTTATCTCTTGAGATCATTGTTGGTAGAATCTGTCTCCTCCAACCTAACAATCTTTTTGTAGATGAAATACTTCATGAATTTAGAAGGGCTCGTATCATAAATAGTTGTCTAAATTTGGATTTTAGAAAATCATAATACTTTGAGGTGGGATGCCATATATAATTACACCCTTGAAGGTCATAGGTTATATATATGTCCCCCTTTTTGAGGATTATTGAGAATCATATTCAATCTGCTTCCTTGTTAAAATATAGTGAGGGGTTCCTTATCAAAACCATTCAAGAATCAAAAGAGTTTGGAGTAGGGTTATCAATGTAGTAGTGTTATCATATTCAATGGCGAACCTGTTTGCTACGATTCTGCCCCAAATTGATTTTGCTCCCAATTGAGACAGATGGGATTGTCAATGGAGAGGATTTGCTTCTTAATTAATTGTTCGATTCAGACCTTAAAGATTTTCGTAACCTCTGCAATCAAGATTCTAGAGATTTGATCTTGGCCCGACCCTACAGGTAGAAAGATATCATTCATTATGAATAAGAAAAGTCAAGAAAATCACTCTGGTCTAAGATGAATATCACAATTAGGGATTTTCAAACTGTTGTGATTTCTCTCGACTCCACAAGAATTATGATTGGATTTTGATGAATGTCGAATTTAACGATATTCGAGAATCCAGGCAGTAGTCGTATTAGCTTGAGATCGACTTTCGATCGTAATTACGCTCTACTTTAAGTAAAGAATGATTCATATGAATGTGATCTCTTTTATGGGGATAACTCATCCTTATTTATAAGGATTTGTAGAGGTATTTTGGTAACTTCATAGTTGTTTACTTGTTTATGGGTTGGGGGTGGTTGTAGCCCCGATTGCAGCCCAGTAGCTTGCTAGAGAGGTTGTGAAGCCTACTTTCATGTGGAAGTCGTCGTGGAAGGCTTCTGTTGTGGTTTTGGACCTGAAAATTTTCGATCCTTTTGGTACCTATCAATGACAATAATGTATCATTTGATTAACATTTTTATATTACAAATAAAGAATTCCACAAGCTCAGGCTTGTGAGCCCAGACTTGAGCTCGGTGAGCTCTCTTTAAAATCGCAACCTACAAGCAATTTAACCATAAAATAAAATTTAAATATTATTTTACAATGTGAGTGTGTGATTCAAATTCAAGACCTTTAACTTATTTTTTTGAACTTGCATTAAAAAAAAAAATTAGCTACTTACGTTGCTAACTCTCGGTCCACAAAGGACTGTCTAAATGTTTACATTGGTTCATAAATACTTGGTATGTTAACTACATGATTAACATACTACATATAACCTAATCGAACTATTACAACCAATTAAAATTAACATATACAGCTACAATTACTGAACTCACCCGACTTTTAGGATCTTGATTTAAGTTAATTGATTTGATAGTAGAGTGAAAAACTCAGGTGGGATACTTAATTTTGCTCATTTTTTCTAATTTCTCTGAAAAAACTCATTCCATTAAACCAATTTACTCCATCAACCAAGTCCTAAAACCAAGGAAACAATCATGTTATACATCATCTGGATTCATACATGCATGTGCAAACCAATCTTGAACTCTCACTACCGCTTCTAAACATCATTGTTTTTGAAATTTTCATGTTGAAAAGAAGCAACCACATTTATGAAGATTCGTCTTTTAATCTCTCCAGTCGTTACAAATTTATTATCACGGTTTCTTCTATTCCGTTCTGCCCATATTTGTCACACCGTTGTCCTAAGAATGGACCAATACAACCCCCAAAATGGTGTATAAGTTTCAATATGATTTGCCCTTTTGTACACTTCTTCTAACCTGGTTTCAAAATCATCAATTAAATGTATAACTCCCCTCCATACCTCTTGCGAATAAGGATACTCAAAAAATAAATGTTGAACTTCTTCCACTCCATCCATGCAAAGAAAGCATTGGGTTGTAGGTACATATCTCAATCTTTTTCTTCGTGCTATTTTTCCGTGTGTAGGTAGAAACTTTCAATGAACTCTTCATAACACAAGTGAATACTTACTAACTGATGATGTCCATATGCCTTTAGTAGCATTATCAATGGGTTTCTTTTTACGAATCGTATCCTATACATTATAAAAAGAGAAACAACCAACTTTCATGGCCAACCCATTCATGAGTAACTCCATCACAACATCGAAGCACCTCTTCTTTTGCATCTACCATCTCACACCATACAAACGAATCAAATCCCACCTTCTTTTTGATGTCGCATAACCTATCATCATGCATATACCACCGCATCATCCATACACTCCAAATCGTTCGTCATTACATATCCTCTACATCCTCTTAATAACTGTGGCCCTTTGAATCTCTAGCAATTGTCTTAAGCCAAGACCACCCTCCTCTTTGGGTAATGCCATATGATCTCCTAATACATCCTGTCTTTCATTCCACATAAATTGATAAATGCGACTCTGAATGCTCTTTGACACCTCATCTGGTAGTCGGCACGACGAGCTTCAAAACATAAAATTCCCCATAACCCCCATTTGACTAATTGCAACCGACCTGCATATGACATCGACCTTGTTTTTCATCTAGCCATCATATTATCCACAATACGTAATAGTTTTTCACAGTCTCGGACTGTTAACATTCTTGGGGCAAGTGGTAAACCAAGGTATCTAGTCAAAAATTCCCCAATAGGTTTAACATTTAAATAAATAAACAATTATACCAGAACCTCTTTAATCTTTATGAAACTTAAATGAAAATATGTTATATAATATTATAATCGATCTTATTGAGCCGAGTTCGAATCTAAAAGCTCGCGAGCGTGCTTAACGAGCCAAGCTCGAATTAAGCCCAACGAGGCGAGTTAAACTTGATACTTTAGGCATAATTAAATAAATAAACGAAATGCAAAAATTTGAAAAGTAAACAACATATCTTTATCTTGCCGATCTTGCCGATCTTCCACAACCTCTTTATTTTTTCACGATCTTAATCTCTCTTCGATATTGATCTCAAGCTATTTCTTGATCTTTCACAACCTCGTTGATCTGTCGTCAACAACCTTATCAATCTATAACTAACAATCTCAACGTCTGCAATAAACAATCTATACAACCGACTAGCAACCAAAATATTTTGATCTTGATCCGTTCGATCTTAAATTCGTTCTCATCATTTGTTTTGAAAAATGAGTTATAAACCTGAGTATGTAACTACCTGAATATATTGCTGATACTCATTTTGGATTTGTCGTCGTATTCCAATTGTTCCTCTCTATTCTTCGATGAGCTTCATTGCTTAAATACCACTCCAAGTTAACTTCCTGTCGACACTTGTTGCTACATGTGTTTCCTTTGTCTTGACACTTGGTCTTTAACCTGTCGTGACATCATTGGATGGTGGTTATAAACCTAAATAGGTAAATAATTCTAAACTAAATATACCATTAATTATAAACCTTAACATGTACGTATAACTTGAACAATATTCAAACAAATATAAATCTGAACATATATACAACTAGCTAGTTATAAATTAAAAATATACTACCACTTAAAAATTCTAAATATGCAACTATTTAAAATTCTTATTTTTACTGGATCTTATTTTTCTTATACTAAGATCCTCGTAATTTGTCTTCTCGTATTATATTAGGTTTATTCTTTTATAATCTTTTCTTCTTAGTTACATTTGTAGTTTGCAGATTTTCTATAGTCTTATCTTAGAGATCAGTATTTATAATTTGTTTTTTTCCTTTAATAGTTAATCATCAAAATAACTTTTCATTTATAATTTATAATTTTTCCGTTCGTAATTTAATTTTAAATAACTTTTTATTTATTTATAGAAAATGACAAAGAAAAAATAATTTAAATTCAAATGTTTGATAGGAGTAGACTGTAAACTCTTATTTTAATCAATGAAATGATCTTTAACCAAAAAAAAAACTGACCAATTGAACTTCATCACAGTATAACTTCCTTTTCCATATGCCAATTTCTGGGGTTTTCGAATCCGGCCCATCCATGAATAAAAAACACAACAAATCTGGTCTAAAAAAATTAAGACTCAGAATCGGACTTGAGCCATGGGTCTTGGTGTGGGGGTCACATGGATCTATTGATAATAACCATAACGTCGATACTTTCATTTCATATTTATACCCCTATTTCCAAGGCTAAAATCGCAATTATTTTCGAACACAACTACACGACCCAAAGACACGATCGGACCAAGCGCAGACAGTGAACACCAACTTCAAACGCCGTCTCTCGCTGATATCTTCGGCAATCCCATCCAACTCTCCTCCGTCCTCACAAAACTTCGCGCGCGCATTTTCTGCTATACGGACGACGGGGAAGGGTTTGTTCGAATGAAGGGTTTTAATAGGAAACGATCTGAAGGGTGCGATGGCGTGATGAAGAAAAACCTGAAGTTGAAGGTTCGGAAGCTGGACCCTGTCAACACCACATGCTATGTTCAGGTAAGAAGCGAATTACATGTTTTGTTGCTGTTTTCTGTTTTTTTTGAGAAATTAAAGTTTTTCATTAGCTAATACATTAAATGTAAAACAATGTCTATCTTTTTTTTTGAGAAATTAAAGCTTAATTTACTGAAAAGGAGGTTGGGCCCCAAGATTACAGATATAGGGAAATGCAAGTAAAGTAAATGTAAAAACAGTAAATGTAAAATATTGCATATCTCTTATACAGCTACGACCTTGACTAACTAGGCAAGAACTGAAGCCTCAAGAAGTTGGACTCTCATGAGCGTATAACTTATATTTCAATCTGTGAAAGATTGTGCTTCTTATAGGATGTAGATTCATATGCAATGCTCACATCCTTTATAATTTCTCTGCTGATAATTTCTGAAGGCCTTAGGATGTGCTGTTTTAATCTCCTATTCCTTTTGTTGGAGAATGAATGTGATTGATCGTGAGATGATGAGAGAAAGAGGAGGAGGTAATGTTGAATCTGGAACCGTTGTTAATCCCATCGGCTTCCTGTTTATTGATAATCCCAAATGATAGATCTTAACAACCCAATGTGGACACTACCTGACTGATTTTGTTTTTACAATTTACAATTTATCATTTACACTAATACGCCCCCTCAATCCTGTGAGAATGGTCTCACAAGATTGATTCGTTGTTGTAAGAACACTTTCGGAGACAAAGCTTTAGTGAGCGAATCCGCTTTTTGTATTGTTCCCGGGATATGAAATATGTGCACCGAGCCTGCCTCAATTCTTTCTCTAACGTACTTGAGGTCGATTGCAACGTGCTTTAGTTTGGAATGACATGCCGAATTAATGGCTAGAAACACCGCACCTCGATTGTCCGATTTAAGTGTAATTGGGGTTTTTACACTAACTCCCAATTCTACTAGTACGTTCTTGACCCATTCTAATTCTTGTATGGTTGTAGCGATAGCTCTATACTCTGATTCGGTGCTTGAGCGTGACACCGTGCTTTGTTTACGAGAGCTCCACGCAACTAATGTATCACCAATATATATCAAGTATCCTGTTTGACTTTTTCGATCAATTTTATCTCCGGCCCAATCGGTATCGCAATATCCTGTAATCGAAAATTCAGCAATTTTCCCAAGTGTGATACCCCAAGATTGAGTACCCGACAGATATCTAAGCACTTTCTTTACCGCCATCCAACGAAGAGGCTTTGGAGATGCCATAAATTGTGACAATTTATTTACCGCAAATTGAATATCCGGTCTTGTCAATGTAAGGTATTGAAGTGAGCCAACGATGCGTCGATAATCTTTAACTTGTTCTATCGGAGTCTCATCGGAGTGAAGATCCTGATTGGTTAACATGGGGGAGCTTGATGGCTTCATATTGTCGAGATTGATTCCCTTGAGCAAGTTGACAAGATATTGGGTTTGGCATAGATGTAGTCCATTTTCTACTTTCCTTACTTGAATTCCCAAAAAATATAAGATATCCCCAAGCTTTCGTACCGCAAATTCTTCCCCAAGTCTGTCCATAATTTCCTCCACAATAGCCTCATTTGAGCCGGTGATAACGATATCATCGACGTATACAAATAAAAATATCCTGTATTCAATTGGATCAGTTTTGTTTAATAAAAACAAGGATGGATCTGAGCAACTTTGAACAAACCCCAAATTGATCAAAACTTGTCGGAGACGTTTGAACCACATCCTTGACGCTTGTTTCAGTCCGTACAATGCCTTATTAAGTAGACATACATGATTTGGAAATTCACGGTCGACAAATCCTATAGGTTGCTGAATGACAATTCTCTCCTCAATGTCCCCATGTAAAAATGCGTTAGAGATATCGAGTTGAGATAATTTCCACGAATTTGAGACTGCAATGGTGAGGACTAACCGAATAGATACCGGATTCACTACTGGACTGAAGGTCTCGTTGTATTCCGATCCCTCTATCTGCCGAAGGCCATTGGCCACTAATCGTGCTTTTAATCTTTCTACTGATCCATCTTCTTTTTGTTTCACCTTAAAAATCCATAACGAATTGATAACATTATCATCTGGATTTCTTGAAATTAATTTCCAGGTATTATTCCTCTAGAGTGCTTCGAATTCTTGAGTCATTGTCGCTTTCCATTCTGGGACCATAAGTGCCTGTTTAGGTGATTTTGGTACCAAAATATTGCTTGGTGAAACAGAGAGAATATACTTGGGGTTGGGCTTGACGATCCCGTATTTTGCTCGAGTGACTACTTTATTTTCTGGAATCTTTATCCCTGATGAAGACTCTGTACTGCCTGATGATTCCGTGCTCATCTGAGAATCAGCGCTAGGTGAACCCATTCCGGATGACGGGAAGAAATCAGATTGGGAATTGTTACACGGATCCCTGCCCGATTGTAAGTTAAGGCTTTCACCAGATTGTGAACTATAATTTGGACTTTCCTGCAAAACTTCCAAGTTATTTTCCTCGACCGGGCCTGATGGATTAATTGTCCCAATGTAATCACTTGGAACTGGGCCTGATGGATTAATTCACCCAACATCAATATTCGGAGCTGGGACTGATGGATTAATTCCCCTAACACCCATATTCGGAACTGGGCCTGGAATTGTTTTTGGGCTTTCAACAAATATATCAAATTCATAAGATTTAGGAGAAATATCACCATTATCCTTCTCTAACAAATTATTTAGAGAAAAATCATCTCTTCAAACCTGACATCCCTTGAAATATACAGCTTTCCAATGGCCGGGTCTAGGCATATGTATCCTTCATAGTTGGCCGGATACCCCAGGAAGATACATGGTGCTGATTTCCGATCTAATTTCGAAGATCGATAGGGTCGTAGACACGGGTAACATTTGCACCCAAAAACCTTCAGTTTATCATAATTTGGTTTCTTTCCAAGTAACTCTTCCATGGGAGATTTACCTGCATGTATAACCGACGGATTATGATTATATAAGTATGTGACAGATAATATTGCAAAATCCCATTATTTATCTGGTAGAGATGCATGTTGAAGAAGTGTAACTGCAGTATCGACCAGTTGTCTATGACGACGTTCAACTGCCTCCATTTGTTGATGACTGTAAGGGCACGAAAACCGATGTATAATGCCAAAATTTTCTAACATAGGTGTCACTTAAACTCCAACGCATTATCCGTTTGGAATTCTTTAATGGAGCATCCTGTTTGATTTTCAGCAATTTTCTTAAATTTGAGAAATACTTCTCCAACTTGTGATTTTCTAATAAGCGGAAAAACCCAATTATAATTCGTTTTAGCATCCACGTAATTTACGTAATATCGATACCCTTCAAATGAGACGCATGGTGCTGGTCCCCATATATCGGTCAGAATTAAAGACAATGTTTTTTCATATATTATTGTTTTAACCTTGTAAGGTAAGGCTGATGATTTCCCTACCCTACATGAGTTACAACAATTCATATCTTTACCAGAAACTTGAATTACTTTTTCCTTTACTAATTTGTCAACTGCTTTTTGATGCAAATGTCCCAATCGGCAGTGCCAAGTTTTATTTGAAGTTCTTTCTCCTAATAATGCCGTAGGACCCCGACTGATATTTACCGGTGACCGGTATAGACTATCCTTCTGAGTCCCTTCCAAGAGCACTTCCTTAGTGATCACATCCTTGACTTTTACATTATGAGAATTGAATTCCAAAAATACGTTATTATTAACACAAAATTGATAAACTGATAATAAATTTTTGGAAGCCGTAGGGACTAATAGCAATTCATCAAGAATAAAATTTTTCTGTCCATTCGAGAATTCAGATTTTCCTGAATGTGAAATGTGTATCTCTTCTCCACTAGCTGTGGCGATAGTTGTCGAACCAACATAGGGTACAACTATCCGTAAATTGTCTCTCATACCTGTAACGTGAGTAGAAGCCCCATAATCTGGATACCAGATCGATGATACCCCTTCAGTTTGTTTGGAAGCAAAGTTGGCCGAAGGTGAAGCCATTCCCACTGCGACTAATTTCCTGTTGTGTGTGTGGGCAATTTTTTTGGCATTAAATCGGTCAAAGCAGTTGAGTGCCCCATGCCCCTTGCGATTACAAATTTGGCATGGGTAGTTCTTTGCCCCTGTAGACGTGTTTGATTTGGGGAAATTTGGTGGGTTTGTTGCTGCAACGTTCACAGGTGAGATTGATTTTCTGCACATACTTTTGAGAAGGTGGAGGAGCTTTTGCTCGCATTTACTTCCAATCCCGAGAATAATGAGAATTTCTCAAGCACCGTTTTAATTGCATTAAGCGATTTCGGATTTGCCTTTGAAAATATGAGGATATCATCCGCATACATGAGGTGAGATATAGAAGTAGCACCATTCACCTGATAAGTGTCTATTTTTTTGTTCTTTACTCCATTCTGTATCAA
>LFYR01000830.1:125654-141599 GCA_001185155.1 Zostera marina
GCCGGCCGTTGGGTGGTTGAATTACTGAACAAAGTTTTAAAGTACCTAACACTATTCTCCTCTAATAGAGCCTTAGAGGTGGTTTGAATTCCATTTGTATTGAGAATTTTAGAGGTTGAATTTTTAGATCTCCTTAGCTTTGTGGCGATACTAAAGAATCTGTTGTTTTTGTCTCCTAATTTTAACCAAGAGACCTTACTCCTTTGTTTCAGATCTGCCTCCTCTTTTGCCATAAGCTCCTTTAATCTTCCCCTTATTTTTTTACTCTCCTCTTGGAGCGGGATAGATGAAGGATTCTTTTCCAAAGCTTCAACTGAGCTATTCAGATCAATCCTTGTCTGGGCTACCCTCTTCGCTGAATGCCCTTTTTCTGCTGCCCATTGCTTAAAAAGTACCTTAACTTCCTTAAGTTTTTGCTGTAAGTTATACAATCCAGTTCCATGTATTTGCTTTGTTAGGCCTGTCTTAACTATCTCTACATACGAGGGATCCTCCAGCCAAGAGTTAAATAGCCTAAACGGCTTAGCTCCTTTTTCCACCTGAGATAATGTGATTAGCATAGCTTTGTGGTCACTGGTTCCATTGTGAAATTCCACCCTTGCTTCAGGCCAGGTATCAATCCAAATTTGGTTTGCAAAAGCCCTATCCAACTTTGTTTGAGTGAAATTTGGCCCTGGGGAGTTATTCGTCCAAGTATACTATCCACCTATTGAATTTAGCTCCAATAACTGAGCTATATCCGTAGCCTGTATAAACTCAGCAGGCCCCCCATGATTATATGCTCCAGATCCTTGCCTTTCCTCAAGTGATCTTATTTCATTATCACGAACAGTTCACTCGCGCAAATCACTAGTGGTCATTATCACGAACAGTTCACCCTAATCGCAGTTTGAATCGAAGGTTTGAAGATCAAGAACGTGAGCATAAGAAGATCAAGAAACCAAAAATCACCAAATCGAGACTACAAGCAGGGACCGATTGCTGGATGATTGCAGGTCATTGGCTCACTAAATCGCAGAAAATCGCAGGAACGCAAAATCCCTAATCATCCAAAAATCAGGAACGCAATCTTCTTGCTTGAATGTCATGTAACTGAATGAAGAGTGAAAAAGGATCAGGGATTTGACATGAGAGATATATGCTGCCATGGACATCGTCGCCTCCTTCACGGTTAGAAATTGACGACGCAAGAAGAGGACGCGCGTGACAGAACCGGACGAATACAGCTTGGCCAGAGCCTTCCACACCTCTGCCGACGACGTGAGGCTTGCGACCTGCGACAGAATGTTGGGTGCCATCGCTTGGAACAACCATCCCAGGAGCAGCTGGTCCTGTCGCCTATACACTGATGATTCATTGAGATCAACGTCACCTTCCACAAATTTCAGAAGATCTGTGCCAATGAGGACATAGGTGGCCTGAGCCTTCCACGCGACAAAGTTTTCCTTGGTGAGAGTAACGAATGAAAGCTTCTTCACATGAAGCGCTTGCCTCCCGATCGAGTGATGGTTCCATCGGAGTTTGCGGAAGCATCGGAACCGGGCGATGATACCATGTTGGAGAATGAATGTGATTGATCGTGAGATGATGAGAGGAAGAGGAGGAGGTAATGTTGAATCTGGAACCGTTGTTAATCCCATCGGCTTCCTGTTTATTTATAATTCCAAATGATAGATCTTGACAACCCAATGTGGGCACTACCTAACTGATTCTGTTTTTACAATTTACAATTTATCATTTACACTAATACCTTTCACATCATATGTGCCAGAAAAGGGATGCTCACATCCAGTGTACCCCCAACAACTGGACTTGTGGGTGAATTTTTGTATTGTTTCCATAATATCGCCTACCCTGATATAACTGTGACTATGACTATCTAGTCAAGGACTGAAGCCTCAAGAGGTTGGACTCCCATGAGCGTATAGCTTGTATTTCAATCTGTAAAAGATTGTGCTTCTTATATGATGTAGATTCATATGCAATGCTCACATCACTTCATATGTTGCTGTTCTTTTGTTTGAACATTTTGGAAATGTTGATTTTTTTATATTATGGATTATAATCTGATTTGTTATGTTTTCATTACTGAAATTGTTTTGTGGAATCTCACAGATTTTGGGGACTGGAATGGACACACAAGACACATCTCCATCTGTATTGCTATTTTTCGATCAGCAGAGAATAATATTCAATGCCGGTGAGGTAATTCAATAATTTAGTAATTCAGTAAATATAAGTGAATACAACTTTTTCCCCTTGCCTAATGGTTGAAGAAACTATCAAAGAGTTTTTGAAATTTATTCGCATAACTTCATTACTCATTATAAAAATCAGAAATTATCATTTCCTTCTTTATGGCCACATTTACATTTTTCAAACAAAATACTTTGTAAAGTTGAATTGGTCGTACATTGCTATATTTCATTGGTTATCTATTGTTATAAACTTATAATAGCATAAACCTATGTCTTGTAAGTTGTAAGAAATTTTTGCACTCAACAGATCAAATGACTTTTTTCAACAGGGGTTGCAGCGTTTTTGCACGGAACACAAGATAAAACTGTCAAAAGTATGTTATTGTTTTTATAGGACTAGAGTTTTCATTTTTTTCAATAGTTAATTGAAATTTACTTCTTTCAATGAATTTCAGATTGATCATATGCTTTTGACTCGTGTTTGTTCACAAACTGCTGGTGGACTTCCAGGCAAGTATACCTTATGTTGGAAAATTATTTTGGTGGTGTAATACCAACTACCAACTACCAACTACCTAAATGGCTAAATGCATTATTTTTTTTACTATGTGATACTAAATTATCAAATTTTCATGAAATTCAAAGTAGTTTGATGAACTTTGCTGTACTAAACGATATATATACACATTTATATGTCATTATCACATATACAAACTACAAAGTGAATAAAGTCTAGATGTTGTTAACATTTGGTACTTCAAGGGACAATCTCTTTCTCGCATACACCCTAAGGCCCCCAGAAATTGTTAGCAGAGAAATTATAAATGATGTGAGCATTGTTTATGATTCTACATCCTATAAGAAGCACAATCTTTCACAGATTGAAATACAAGCTATACGCTCACGGGAGTCCAACCGCTTGAGGCTTCAGTCCTTGGCCAGTTAGTCAGGGTCATAGTTGTGTAAGAGATAGACAATGTTTTTACATTTACTGTACTTGCATTTCCCTATATTCTGTAATCTTGGGCTATGCCCAATCTCTTTTTCAGTAATGAAAGTTTTAATTTCTCAAAAAAGAAAAGAAAAAAGAATCAACCATGTGGTGAAAACTGATACATTGCAACTCTGATATTTCTGTGGTCATGAACTGCATTATGGACTATGTGCTTGTATAGGGAAGTCTACAAAGTGCATATTTGACTCCTTACAAATTACAATCCCCATATCCAAAGGATTGATCTAGCTCAGGGAATCTCGTCACATCACTAGATCAGCCAACCAAGTTCTTGATATTCTACTGGCAGATGCAATGGGGTTTTCAAATATTGTATTCATGTTTAGAACACTGCATCAATGTGGCTCACTAGTTTCAGAGGCATGCTTTTTTGTGGAGATTATAAAGAGACCATTGGAAATCTGTACCTCAATTGCACCTTCTCCAGGACAATCCTCATCTCTGTATTTGGGCAAATGGGCCTTGAACTGTGGTGACAATCGAATCCCCCCAATACGAAGTGTCGATCCGGGAAACATACAAGAAATAATCAAATTTCTCCTGTTTGGTCCTAGAAGTCGAACTATTGAAGATAGCATAGTTTTAAAAAGCATAAAGCGCTCCCAATTTCCAGGGAAAAGCGATAGTGGCATTTTCGTAAATATTTGCAATTTTTCGAAAATTGCATATATACCCCTGAGATTATAATTGCATATATATGTAGGATAGGCTGTATAATTGCAAATATACAGAATGTATATAATTTTTTATATACAGGACAGGCTGTAACCACGTACTCCAAAATCAGATTTCTATAGCACTTTAATGTTTTGAACACATATACATTCAGACTGTAGATGAGTATAGCGATGATGTGAAGTTGTGAGCTGGCTATTAACAAGCTATGACAGATAGAATCGTGCTCATGTAGTCTAGCTGTCGTCTTCGTAGCTCATAATTAAGCACAAAAACACACCTCTCTTCTGCTCATCGAAACAGAGCTCCTGGGGAAAGATGGAGATGTATACAGCTATAGCAGCGGCGTTCTGCTATTCTTCTTCTTCGACTTCATCGTCTTCTTCTTCTTCTTCTTCTTGTTGTTGGACCGGGAAGAGGAGGAAATCGTTTTCGAGGTGGCGGTTTGGAAGGAGCTGTCTGTGTTCTGACAAGAGATCTGTGGACGTCGGCGCCAAAATTACAGACTCCAACCTTCACCTATACTCGAGGGTGAGTTTGGTTCTCCACCCTTCTTCCACTGTTGCGGTTCTCCACCGCCCACTTCAATTATTATTATTATTCTCTCCCCCCTCTATCCATCCATCCATCCATCTAACTACCCGACCTGACCCGACCCACTTACCCACCCAAAAAAAGCGATTTGGAAAGCGCTCCTTCAGGAGCGCTTTTCCGCTTCAACCGCTTTAAGCGACTCTTTAAGCGCCGCTTTTAAATCTATGGAAGATAGTGTGGTCTTTTTTTTTTTTTTTGAAGCAATATAGTGTGGTCTTCCAGAGCCCAATTTTACATCAATATTGGCAACCATGTTTAGTCTTAGAAGTCGGACCATTAGTTGTCTGGAGCACTCCACCCAAGCCCAGTCTTACTTCAATCTAGCAACCATCTTTGGTCCTTGTAGTTGGACGGACCATTGAACATAAGGCTGCATTGGGCTATACTTGGAGAAAAAGCATGTCATAATAGCATATTTAATTTGAGTGCAAATGGCACCTTAAGAAAAATATTAATGACGAGGTCTCCTCAACCTATTAATGCATAAGAGCTCGGGGGACTTTGATGATGAGGTCTCCCCAACCTACAGGAGTACTAGGGTAGTGGACGAAGAGCAAGTCTCTCTCTACAGTTGGGAGGACAGAGCTGCCTCTGAAAAAGCAATATCTGAGGGTGAGGAAATAATTCAGGACAAAAGAAAAACACTCCGATGGATCGTGAGCCCGAGAATATTATTACAGCCCAAACTGCTATAGACATACCTAGGGTAATATTTAACGGTGAACAAAATGTAGAAAGAAGAGGTAGACCCAAGAAAAATGGGACCCAAGATCCAACTAAAGGCCTAAATTAAAAGAATTACACAACTAATAAGGGGAAGAGGAAGAGGATAGACCTCCCCCCCACAGTATTTAGAACTGTGCACAACAAACTCCTAATGATCAGGGCGGTTACTCCTAAAAATCCAGCCCTAAGTAGAGAGGCTAGAATAAGAAAGAGAAGGTTGTACATGGGATATGCCACCTCCTCGAATGCTTCATCGAGTAAAAAATCTTCCCCAATTGCAGAGGTGGCAAAGGCCACCCGGGCAATTAACTAGTCTAAATCATCCCATCACCGCCATAGCCCCAAACAATGGCGCTAATGACCTGGAATGTTAGAGGGCTTAACTCCCCTCTAATCCAAAATGAAGTAAAAAATGTGATGCTTAAAAAGAACTTAGACATAGTAGCGCTACTAGAAACTAGAGTTAAAACCAAACAATTCCAAACAGTAAGAGACAAGTTTTCGGAGGAGTGGGAGGTAATTTCAAACAACATCCCATAGGACCCAGAATATTTAGACTCAATCTGGATTTTATGGAAAAAAGACCAATGGAAGGTGGTGTCAATCTTGTTGGATAGGCATATACTTCATGCTAAGGTATGCAACAAGGGCGGATTGATGTTCTTTATCTCAGTAGCATATGCAAACAACACAAGGGAAGTTAGGAGACCGCTGTGGAACACAATTAAGAACATCCAACCTAATATCATCTCCCACCCATGGTTAGTGCTGGGTGATTTCAATGAAATAAGAACTCCAGAGGAAAGGAGAGGACCAGGGGCTGGGGTTTATACTCATGGAGGGCCTGCTGAATTCATCGAAGCTACCGACCTAGCAGAGTTAATTGAGGTCCCCTCAATAGGGGGGAATTTACATGGAATAATAAGCAGGCAGGAGATAGGTTTGTACAATCCAGACTGGACAGAGCATTCTCGAATCAAGATTGGATTTCACTCTTTCCAGAGATAAGGGTAGAGTTTTGGAATGGCTCGCATAGTGACCATGCTGCAATGCTCATCTCAATTGCGCAAATGGCACAGAAACCAAAGCCTTTCAGATTATTCGATTCATGGTTGAAGGAGCAAGAGTTCCTCGATCTAGCCAGGAGAGGACTAGCTAAACCAATTTGCGGCAATGGGCTATATTGCCTACAACAGAAATTAAAAGAGGTCAAATTACTCACAAAGGAATGGGCGGTGGCCAAGGGTAGTGATACAAAACAGATCACAACCACTAGGGAGGAACTCGATTCCTTGGTGAAGCAACTAAACACTAGCCCACTAGCCCCTTCTATCCAAGAAGAGGTCAAAAAGAAGCAGGAGGAGTTAGTCAATAAACTCAGAATAGAGGAGGCTAACCAAAAACAGAGGAGCAGGGTTAGTTGGATTAGATTAGGAGACTCAAACACTAAGTTCTTTAGTCTTGCTACAAAGATAAGAAAGGCAAAGAACTCAACTCTGAAATTAATAAATGGAGAGGGTAGGGTAGTCATCTCAAGAGCCCAATTAGAATAAAGGAGTATGAATTACTTTAAGGATATCTGCAAGAGTTCTCCCTTCCCAGATATACCATCCCCCGTTATTTTCCCTAGGATTGTATCTCAAGATATGAACACACGGTTGACTCAACAACCCACAGAAGAGGAGGTTAAATCCACCTTGTTCGTATTTCAAATGGGGAAATCCCCAGGACCTGATGGTTTTACAATGGGTTTCTTCAAAGTTCTCTGGACGGAACTAAAGCACACAGTCTTAACTTGTGTCAGACAGTTCTTCAACGGCAAACCCATATTGAAGTCAATTAATCACACATTTATCACTCTTATCCCAAAAAACCCACAGCTATCGAACTATCGGACTTTAGGCCAATCTCCTGTGTCAACTTAATTTATAAACTTCTCATCAAAATCTCGGCTGACAGAATCTCCAAGGTCTCCTCCGAGTTAATATCTCCTCACCAAACAATTTTCATAACAGGAAGAAACATCTCAGATAACACCATCTTGGCAGACGAGATGGAACATGGCTTCGGGAGAATTAGAACCTCCAAAAGATGTTGTTTAAGTATAGATCTCAAAAAGGCTTTCGATACAGTGAAATGGCAATCAATCACACACACCCTTGACGCAATGAGATTCAACCCTCTGTTGTGCAAATTGGTACATAACTGTATATCTACAGCCTCCTTCTCGGTACTGGTGGAAGGATCCCCCGCTCCCCTCTTCGCTAACTTTAGAGGAATCAGGCAGGGGGACCCATTGTCTCCTATCTTATTCGACCTGGTAATGGATAATCTTAGTAGACTAATAGAGAAAGAGATCAAAGATAAGAGGATGGATACTTATAATGTGAATGGAGTGGTTTCCATCTCGCACCTCATCTACGCAGATGATGTGTTGATCTTCTCAAAAGCAAATCCCAAGTCTTTAGAAACAATCAAGAAAATCCTAGAGACTTTTTCCAAATTCTCAGGCCTCGAGATTAATCAGGAGAAGAGCTCGGCAACCTACTCAAAAGTATGCATGAATGACCATTATCTGCATAACATTCTCAACTTTCCAATTAAATCCCTCCCTATCAACTATCTTGGTCTCCCAATAACGGGAAGAAAGAAATCTCACGCGACATGTTGGAAGTTAATAAATCCAATAGAAAAAATGTTAGCAAGATGGAAAGGGAGATGTTTGTCTTACGCAGGCAGAACCCAATTAGTAAATTGGGTCTTACAAGGTAAGTTTCAATACTGGGCAAACGGAACCACACTGCCATGCACAGTTATTAAGAAGATCCAGAGCCTAGCTTACAATTTCATTTGGGACGGGAGAAGAGGGAGTAGTTGGGAAAAAATGGGCGGAATAGGGGTCAGGGATTTCTTTGCAACTAATGCTTCAGCTTTGGTTAAAAGAACAAAGAGAATGTGGAGTCCTAATAACTCCATACTAGCAGACTGGATAAAAATTAGGTACATCAAAGGAAGAAGCATTGGGGAGATAGAGTGTAGGCCTACTCTGGACTCTCACATGTGGAAAACTATACTAGCTAATAAGAAAACAATAAGGAAATTTATAAACTGCTTGAGTAACTATAGGGTCACACAAATTGCCCCCTCCAAGCACTCAGAAACATTAAGGCCCAAAGACATCTTACAAGAGATAAATCTAGGGACCTGGGCCAAAAAGCCTCCTAAATTCTCTATGTTGTTGTGGAGAATTAAGGTCAAGAGTCTGAACACTTTAACTAGACTGCAAAGCTGGGGACTCAACATAAATACGTCCTGCCCACTATGCGGAAATGAGAAAGAAACATTACAATACCTATACTTTAACTGCCATTACATTAGATCCCTATTGCTAGAGACCACTAGCTGTCTTAATAATGCTGTTTGGACACTTAGTGGGCAAAATCCCCCATCTCCCGCAATAGATATTAGGATAGGAGACATTACGGAAACAATACAAAAATTCACCCATAAGTCCAGTTGTTGGGGAGTACACTGGACTATGCTAGCATCTCTTTCCTGGCACATATGATGTAAAAGGAACATGAGATTAAAACAACACACCCTAAGGCCCCCAGAAATTGTCAGCAGAGAAATTATAAAGGATGTGAGCATTGCATATGATTCTACATCCTATAAGAAGCACAATCTTTCACAGATTGAAATACAAGCTATACGCTCATGGGAGTCCAACCTCTTGAGGCTTCAATCCTTGGCCAGTTAGTTAGGGTCATAGCTGCATAAGAGATAGACAATGTTTTTACATTTACTGTACTTGTATTTCCCTATATTATTCTATAATCTTGGGCTTTGCCCAACCTCTTTTTCAGTAATGAAAGTTTTAATTTCTCAAAAAAAAAAAAAAACTAAAATATTTGATCTCTAGACGTAGTTTCCAAAGAGATCTTAAGAGATGTGCACTTAAGTTTGATGAAAAGTTTCATAGGACCCCAAACAAAAATTCTATTTAGCTAAATACTATAACATTTTGGAACTCTAATTTTAAGCTTTAGCTTAGTTTCTTCAACTGATGTAGGGTTAGAGGATAGGATGATTCCAATCTTTATCATTATGTAACACTGGGAAACGTCTGCTTCATTTTACCAATGAAAATATACTTCTATCAAAAAGGTCTGGATGTTGTTTAATTTCATATTTATTTTATAACTTTATCTTTATATAATTTACACTTAAATTATTTATGCAAGTATAAAATAAAGTACATAACTATGCTAAGTGAGCATTGGTGTCTGCTAATCATTTTCTTTTTAACTGGTTTCTGGAATGAAGTTTTTTTTACTTTGGATTTATATAGGTCTTTTGTTAACTTTAGCTGGAATCGGTGAGGAAGGCATGTCGGTAAGTAATGACTAATCCTGCAAACTATCTAGTACACTAGTATAATCCACCTCCTTTATTTTCTTTTTACTTTTCTATCTTCAGTGCAATCAGGGAAATTTCCTTCATTTCATGAAAAAAATCATTTACTATTTCTTTTTGTTCAACCTAAAATTTAAAATTAAAAGGCATGTCTATAAGTAACGAATACTTCATTTTTATTCCAAATCAACCTGAAATTTAGAATTTAAAATGTGTTTTATGACTGTTTCATTTATTATACAACCTTGATTTACTAAGTTATTTAAAATTTTCAATCAGTTTTTTTAATGAAATTAATTTTTTTCACCAATGCCCTCAAGTTACATGATAGAGGATATATTGAAATAAAAATAAGGGAGATGAGTACTCACGATACTTTTCTATATTTAATATAGGTTATATAAGCATACATAAATCGTCTGTCATGTGAGCTGAAATATCTGTAATTTGAATTAGAAATGGTTGTGATATTTGCCATCAGCCTGTTATGCAGTATATATTGCGTATCTATATTTTTTACATAAGCTATTTGAAAATAAGTATTTTTAGCAACTACAGGTAAATGCATATGTATATCTTGTAATTTCCTTAATTAGGCACACACCAGTTCAATTGTTAATTAGTCATTGCACTCATGCACATCTATTTTATTTCTATTTTTTATAGGTCAATATCTGGGGTCCCTCTGATTTTAAATATATGGTTGATGCCATGCGGTCTTTTATTCCTAATGCAGCAATGGTTCACAGTCATAGTTTTGGTGAAACAACAAAAGGAGATAGCTCCATATTTACTGATCCAATTGTTCTCATTGATGATGAATTGGTTAAAATATCTGCTATTCTTCTGCACCCAAGATTTTCTACACAGTCGGATAAGGGAATTGATTCTCAGATTCCAGACACAAATCCTTTTTCTGATTTTGGAAGCTCAATGAGAAAAGCACGTTCAAAGCCAGGTGATATCGCTGTGGTATATGTTTGTGAATTACCTGATATCAAGGGAAAGTTTGATCCTTCAAAAGCCACTTCTTTAGGACTAAAACCTGGACCAAAATACCGTGAACTTCAACTTGGAAACTCAGTTAAATCAGATACTTCAGACATTATTGTGCGTAGTGTATTGTGTGCTGTTATATTTTTCTGTGTTTTTGAAGTCCTGGTATTTGACTATGTTAAATATATAATAGGCAGAGTTTTCTTCTTTTTATTAATCTTTTGTTATCATGTGCAGATTCATCCAATTGATGTACTTGATCCATCAATCTCTGGCCCTATAGTACTTCTTGTCGACTGTCCCACTTCATCCCATTTTTTGGAGCTACTTTCTGTTCAATCTCTCAACAGTTATTATTCAAATATTACTAACCACCAATCAGACAAGACCTCAAAGTCTGTTACTTGCATAATACACTTGGGTCCAGCTTCTATTACAAAAAATTCCGACTATCAGAATTGGATGAGACGATTTGTTGGTGCAAAACACATTATGGCTGGTCATCAAATGTGAGTTTTGATATTTTAAAACATGGGTTTTTAAAGTATAAAATTAGCCATACCAGTCAAAATGATCGATCTAGCCCTATATATTTGTGATTGATATGAGTTTGCAAGTTTTATATTTTTGAAATTTAAAAGCCGAAATATCTTGTATATTTGTATTTAATCTAGAGTCGAAATATCTTGTATCTTTTAAAAATATCTCTGAGCAATCTATAGAGTCGAAGTTCATCCTATAGGATCTTTGGCCAGTTTCATGTCTGAATAACTAATAAAATAGAGACATTAGGAAATTTTTCTCTCCACAAACAATGGAATTTTAGTTCCTCCTAGGATTTCTTGAAAACGTTAATGATGCTTTAATTTAAGTATTCTATATCTGAAATTCTCTATTATACTTTGATTATGTTGCTTTTTTTAAAAATTACAAAAGGCTGCTGCTTATTTAGCTCACTCTATAAGTGAAATGAGCAGGATGTGAATCTGAAAATGGGGGAGAACAAACGTTCGATCCCTCCTAAAATGTATTCAATTAGCTTATATACATTTGGAGAGATTAGATCTAACAGAATTCACTAACAATTCTGTTAGATCTGATCCATTGGATTATTCTAGAAACAATTAGGTAATTAACGTAATTACCTACATAGCTAATAAAAGTAACTAGCTATTTACAATAATACCCATTTTATAACTCTAATAGCCCTCCTCAAACTCATCTATAATCATCGATGAGGCTGGCTTTGAGTTCCAAGAAAGATGTTGGCCTTAATGCTTTGATCAACATCTGCCCTTTGCTTGGTGTTTGAAATATGAACAACTTCTAGAATTCTTTTCTCAACCCTTTCCCTCACAAAATTAAAATCAACAGCCGCATGCTTGATCTTTGTGTGGAAAACAGGGTTAGCAGCTAATTATGTGGAACCTAAGTTATCACACCATAACTTGTAGGGTTTATCAATCTTTATACCCATATCACATAGAAAATTAGCCAACCAATCCATATCTGCAGCTGCAGGCTGCAACAGTGATTGCCCTGAATTCAGACTCAGTACTTGATCTGGACACTGTAGGTTGCTTCTGGGAACACCATATTACCAAGGACGAGTCCATATTAACCATGTAGCCAGTTTGACTTTTCCTATCAGTTACATCAGAAGCCCAATCAGCATCACTGTATGTTGATATATTACAATTCATAGATTTTTTAAGAACAATTCCCATAGTCTGAGTGTCAGTCTGACAAATTGGGCCACCTTATTTACAGAATAGACAATATCTGGCCTTGTCATTGTCAAGTACTGTAGTGAGCCAATGATCCTTCTGTAATCAGTGTGCTTCTTAATCACCTCAGCATCAGAAAAAAATGGTTGATCATGCTGCATTGGAGTAGATATGGGCTTCAGGTTCTGAAAGTCATGTTTGTTCAAAAAATTCAGGTTCTATAAGACCGTTGGAGTGACAGACAAAATGAGATCTGATCTTCCCTCCTTTATCACTCTCCTTGTTATTGGAACATGATTACCATCTCCCAAGGTTTTTCAGGCAGCCATGCAGTCATGCGATGGCCATGACCGCATGGCCGCATAGAGAGCCTAGGCGAATAAATATATAATATATACCCTAAGTTTATAAATATATACCCTAAGTTTATAAAATATATATATTTTACAATATATACCCTAAGTTTATAAAATATATATATAATATTCACTAATATTTATAATAAATCGGGAATAGAAGGTGGGAAATCGGGATTTCTAATCTGGAAATCGCGAGCTAGGGTTTGCAGAAGAACAAGAAGGACAAGAAGAACGCTGGAAGAAGAACAAGAAGGAGATTTGGCTTCAAGTTACGTATCATCCGAACACAACTTTCACTTGGTCACACAGAAGTAGACTGGAATCTGGACTGACTTCTTGGTGTCGATTCTGATTTTCTTTGGAGACGATTCTTGATTTGGATTTCTGCATTCTTGGTGCGATTTCTGCATACGTTTCTGACCTCTGTGATTTCTGATTTCACAAGTCTTGAGCGCGATTCTACATAATCATAAGTCATAGCGACTGACTTCTTGGTGTCGATTCTGATTTCTTTGGAGGCGATTCTTGATTTGGATTTCTTTGGAGACGATTCTTGATTTGGATTTCTGCATTCTTGGTGCGATTTCTGCATACGCTATTTCTGCATTCTTGGAGACGACGTGACCTGAAGATCTCCTTCGTCGTTCTTGGCATATGCTATTTCTTGCACGATTCTCTGCAAGTTGTGCATTTTTGGACAGCAAGTCTTCCAAATCGACTCTTCCCAAATCGACAGCGGATTTTCTTCAAATCGCAAATTTGTTCAATTTCATTCTTGGAGCATTCTTTATGATTGGAGCATTCACTTCTTGGAATTTCAGACTTGGATTAATTCATTTTTCTTGAATTTCCAGACTTGGATCAGCTGCAGCAGTGACTGAAACACTGCTCTATTGATTACTGAGATTTCCAGATCCGATACATTTCTGATCATCGGATCAGATTGGAGGATTCACGATTCTTTCTGCTCGCGATCTGATTGGAGGACACTTCTTGCGATCTAGTTTTGGCGATTCTTGAGTACAATTCTTGCGTGTTCTGTTCTTACACGCGACTCTGCTCGAGGCTCACGTTGCTGCGATTCTTTGGCTTGCTGATTGGACGGGACTGGAGGGGAAATTCTGGAGGCTGAAATCCAGATATTTTTTATTTTTATTTTTTGCTCTCTTCTATTTAGACTTTTATTTTGCTTGCATTGGTTGTTGTGTCTCCCTATTCGTCTCCATACAAACTTAGCTAGAGACACTCTGAAGAGAGGGTCACTAACTTAGAGTTTAAGAACACATAAAATATAGAAATACAAGGTAGGAATTGACCCAAGAGCAGGGTTTTTCCCGGAGAAAGATGGCATAGACCACAATTCAAAAGATGGCATAGACCACACCCGGGTTTTTTACACCCACCTCAATTTCTCCTTGTGTAGTATAGGTTGTGTGTTGTTAAACCTTAAGGAGGTAACTCTCTTACTCCTTGTTCTTGATGGGCGGCGCAGCGGCGCTCTGGAGACATTTCAGGAGAAATGAGATGTTTGGAAAAAACTTGGAAAGAAAAAGGAATATATTCAGAGGGTCTGGGAAGCAACCTAGGGGTGGGAGTTATATAAGGAAGGGGGGTAGGAAGAAAGAGGCTTTTGACTTAGGAATGATAGACAACTGGAAGTTGTCCACTCCTGATTCTGGAGATCTGAGGAGACTCCAGTTTGTACAACCTTCAGAGAGGGAGGACTTTGCTTGTGCTTCCATGCGGAGATCTCAGCTTCTCCCCCCTAAGTCAGAGGGAGCACTCAGGATTTCACTCAGAGTAATGGGTGATGTTCCGTCCATAAGAGCCATGACCTGTCTATTAAGGAAAAAATGGGGGGTTAATGGAGATATTCAAATCGTAAGATTCAGGGATGCTACTTTTGACATTAGGTTTAGGGAGGCGGCGGATTATTTCCGTTCGTGTGATCGAACATGGGATAGATTTTGTGACACTCCGTTCAAAGTTAGCAAGCTCCCTCCGGATGTTATCCATAATGAATGTTATGAAACGATGTTCCAATGGGCAATAATTGGAAATCTTCTCCCAGGAATGTTTTCGAAAGATGCAGTAAACAGGATAACGAGTGTCTTAGGTATTCCTTTATATGGAGAGCTTATGGATACGATATCTCATCCAAAATCTCTTAGAATTTGTTTCCAAAGTAAACCGAATTTCAGATTTCCTGGACAAGTTAAAATGATGATTCGAGAAGAAAATGGGGAGGAAACATGTCATATGCTGACAGTGAAATACAGATCAAAGCCACAAAAGTGTCGGACGTGCGGTTTTTTCGGTCATTGGTCGGAAAAATGTTGTCGACCACTTATAGAAAAAGTCCCTCCTCCTCCCCCCATCTCAAAAGCGGAAGCCACTGTAATAATCCCTCATGATAGGGAAGGGGACTGGAGCCAAGGACGGAGCAAGCTTAAGACTGTAAGTTCGCTTCCGATATCTGTATCCAACAGATGGGTGGAGTTGGGGAAGGTTGGGGATGTCCCCCATTGTATGAGTAGGGAAAGGAGAGTTACTATGGAAAAGGGAGGACAAGGAAGAACTGATGTTTCCCAAGGTGAAGGGGGAAATGTTGAGATAATACAGAAGTTGTTAGAAAGTGGGGCGGTAGACAAAGTGGAGGATGTGCTCCCTGCGAGTAGGAGGGGTTCGGTACAATCTTCCTCTAGCAAGGGTCCTCTGGTAGGGGGAACGCATCTTGAGGAAAATGTTTCTAAAGATGAAGCTGTCTGGGGACAAGGGCAGCTAGAAAGGGTGGGTAAGGGAGATGCTCATTCGGCTGTTATAGGATCCCGATCAATAGAAAGGGATGCACATGTCTCTGAAATCTCCAGTAAGGGGAGGGGCATGATTATGGATAAGATTATGGTTGCTGGTCCCCAACTGGGGGGTGCAGGGAGAGGAAGAGAAGGAGCTAGTTCTCCTAGTATAGTACGGGAGAATGACCCCCAGGAATTGGAGTTTAGGAAAGGGGAACATGCTATGATAAGACAGGAACTGTTAGAAAATGGGGTGATAAATGAAATGGAGATTGTGATCCCTATGAGTATGAGGGGTGGAGAAGGGGGGGGATGCCTTCTACTATACAAATTTCCTATGAGTATGAGTATGAAACTATCCGGAGACAGGGGCAGATGGAAGAAGTTGATAAGAGAGCCTGGTTAATAAAACGGGTTGCGCAGGTATCGGAAGGCCCTACCGGG
>LFYR01000830.1:145049-165913 GCA_001185155.1 Zostera marina
AGTTCCCTGCGTGAATCTTCGCCAGTGTTTCAGATTGAGAGATACTTGACATTCTCTTGTGGAGGGTGAAATGGGATCATCTAAACACGTTCAGGAAATTAAGAAATTGGAGAGTACAAGTACCTCCTGCTTGCTTATTGTGTAATCTGGAAGATGAAACTAGGAGTCATCTTTTCTTTAACTGTTCTTATTCCAGATCTCTCTTAATTTCGTTGGCGGAACAGCTGAATTTCGCTTTCTGGAAAATAATGAATATTCCAGTTCCTACCCAATCAAGTCCAGATATTAGATTGGGGGATCTGACGGAAGCAGCACAAAAGATTACGTGCCACTCCCCCTCTTGGGGGTTAATATGGAATGCTATTGGGTGCTTGTCGTGGCATATATGGACGGAAAGAAATAAAAGGTATAGGCAGCACATTAGTAGACCTCCTGAGGTAGTCCTTAAGGAGGTCATTAAAG
Source organism: Zostera marina (assembly GCA_001185155.1). Lineage (NCBI taxonomy): Eukaryota > Viridiplantae > Streptophyta > Magnoliopsida > Alismatales > Zosteraceae > Zostera > Zostera marina. The sequence continues at coordinate 145,512 of LFYR01000830.1, forward strand.
ACATCAGTCTCTCCTTTGATTCAGTGTATTACAAGAAGAGCTATTGTCACCCTTTGAAGATATCTATGATGGAAGTATGAGAGACCAACCTTCTGAGGCAGCGTATCTAGTTACTGTATAACTAGACTACATAGCTAATGGGAGAGAGTCAATGAGAATTTTGCTCATTTCTTTTTTACTTCTATTTTATTCCTATTCTCTATTTTGTAAACTTGGCATTAGCCTTATTCTAATGAAATTTAATTGCTTCAAAAAAAAAAAAAAAAAAAAAGAACAAGAAGGAGACGGAGCTAGGGTTTGCAGACGTGTGAGTGCAGATCTGCGAGCGTCCTTGGGTTTTTTTTGGGTAAATGGGTGCCGTCTGCAGAATATTGTGTTTTTTTTTTAGGTAAATGGGTTAGGCGGATCCAACCGGATCTGCCTAACCCGGCCAGCGCATGAAGGCAATCACCTACATGCGTTGGACCGCATGATGGCATATGCGACTCCTAGGCGTCGCATAAAAAACACTGCTATCTCCTTCTTCATCAGATTCATTAGGATAATATTCCTCATCTGATGAATCTTCTGAATTTAAACAATCATTATCATTCATTAGGTACTGATCTTCAACTGCCTGTTGTTCATCTATCACATCTGACAGAACTTCAGATATTTCAATATTAGGAACCACTGCATCAGAGACCTTCTTTCTTCCAGCATATGTCTGATTCACTTGATCACATAGTATAGGTTGATTTGGAACATTTTCTGATGTTGCTTAAAACAGTCCTCAACTTCAGACTTTTTATCAAAAATATCCAATTGAAGCTAGTAGATGCATCAACAAAATTGATGTAATATCTATAGCCTTCAGAGGATTCAGGGGGTGCAGGACCTCATACATCAGCAAATACAAGCTCTAGTGGATGTTCATAAATAGTGGATCTTTTCGAATTTTTTAACTTCTTAGATTTAGTTACACAATAGTTCTTACATGGAACATGAATCTGCTTAACATCAATAACTACAATCTTCTTATTTTTATTTAAATCCTCTACTGCTTTAGAATTCAGATGCTTCAGTAATGCAGCAACAATCTAATGCGAGTGGATGAGTGAAGAAGAGATGAGAGATCCTTCACTAATGCAGGAAGAGATTCTTGGAGTCCACCAAGAATAGAATGAAAGCAAAGAAACCAGATCTGAGATGCACGAAAGTAGAAAGAAATGAAGAAAGTAGAAAAGAGAATAATACCTGGATTGGCACAATAAACAAAGCTGATCTCCTGCCAGCTGGGCCCATTGTATTTATACTCACACTAATGGTAATGGACAGTCTATTTAGTGTGAGTTAAAACCTCTTAATAAGAGGTAGGGCTGGTCTGACCTTGGTCAGACCCTTGGTGGACCAGATCAGGAGATCCATCCTCATTAGCTTCAATCTTAGAGTTGAAATAACTCTTAAGCTCTTAATCTTAGAGGTAGCCTTCTTGTATGTTGAAGTTCTGAGAATTCTGCCCATTCTGACAGGCTGCCCAATGATTGCTGAAATTTTCATCTGTTGCATATAATTCTTTGATTCTTTCAAAATCAGTTACTTTGGCTCTCAATATTGTTAGAAGTGTATTTTTTCTACTTAGGGCATCAACCATCCTATTAGTGATTCCTGACTTATGCTTCAAGGTAAAATGAAATTTTTGCAGGCAAGATATCCATCTAGCATGCATCCTATTTGTGCTCCTTGAACTGTTGACCTTTTTTAGGGCCATGTGATCAGTCTGTATCACGAATTCATTCTGTAATAAGTAAGGTTCCCAGACTTTACATGCTCTCACAACAACATATAACTCTTGTTCATATGTTGTCTAATTTCTTCTACTCAAGCTTAATTTTTCACTATGAAACGCTATGGGATGACCATCTTGGCTTAAAACTGCTCCCACCCCCATAATTAGCATCACACTCAATCTGGAATATTTTACTGAAATCTGGAAGAGTGAGTACTGGTGTTCTTTGTAGCTTTTTTCAGAGTCTGAAAGGCTTTTTTTGCCTCCACTGTCCACTTGAATGTACCTTTTTTTAGACAGTCTGTAATGGGGCCTGCAATGATACTGAAATTCTTTATAAACCTTCTGTAAAAAGAGGCCAGACCAAGGAAGCTTCTTATTTCTGTAATATTTGAAGGGGTCATCCAATCATTCAGGGCTTCAGTCTTTTTTGGATCCACTTTTAGGCCCTGATGGCCTACTATGTAGCCAAGAAATGGCAGCTCATGGACCATAAACTCGCACTTCTCCAAGTTCAGCCTTAAGTTATTTGTTTCCAGTAGTTGCAACACTTTTTTAATATCTTTCAGCCTTTCAGGTGTTCATCTTTTTTTTAGCTAAATATGAGTATGTCATCAAAGTAGACAACACCACACTCATTGATGAGAGGTTTTAAAACTTCAGACATTAACCTCATGAATGTTGAAGGGGCATTAGACATGCCAAAAGGCATGACTAACCACTTATACAATCCTTTGCTTGTCTTGAATGCTGTCTTCTATTCATCTCCCTCCCTAATTCTGATTTGATGATACCCACTTTTTAAGTCCATTTTGGTGAAGTATTCAGCTCCTGCCAAGACATCTAACAATTCTTCCAATCTAGGAATAGGGAATCTGTATTTAATAGAGATTTGATTGATAGCTCTACTATCAACACACATTTTCTGATCTCCATTTTTTTTGGGCACTAATAGTGCAGGGACAGTATATGGACTTATTGATTGCCTGATCAGTCCATCTTGTAACAATTTCTCCACCTGTGCTTGTAAATCTCTGTTTCATCAGGGCTGAGTCTATAGTGTGGCAGGTTAGGAAGTGCTTCCCCATGGATAAGATCGATTCTGTGGTCAATGCTTCTGTGTGGGGGGGACAATTTCTTCACATCTTCTTCAGTTACACTAGGAAAAATTCTCAGAAGTTCTGCTATCACAGATGGAATACACATTTTTTTTGCACTTCATCAGGATGGCTAACCCTCACTTTGCACTCCCAAATTTTTTTTGAATTCTTTTTGTGACTCTACCAACAGATTTGGTTCGTTACCTTGTTTTGTGTTTTTTTCAGATATTGGTAACAATGCTACTCTCATGTCATCTACCTTGATGATGTATTGGTTAGTTCTTCCATTGTGGTTTGCATACACATCATATTGCCATGGCCTTCCTAGCAAAAGATGGGCAGCATCCATCTTAACAATATCACATTTGACTTCCTTTTTATACCTTCTTCCTATAGACAATGGCACTGTGCAACACTTGTTAACATTTACATTATCCCCACTTTGTATCCAAGATACACTGTAAGGCTTTGGGTGGTCTTCCACATGGAGTACCAATTTTTTAACTGCCTTCCACGATATTAGATTATCTATGCTGCCATTGTCTATGATTATATCACAGACTCTTCCTCTGATAGTCCCCCTTGTCCTGAATAGTCTCCATTAGAGTGTTTTGAGGCTGCAAAATAAATTACTCCTGAAATTTTCTCTTAAGACCTTGAACAAATCATGCTATGAGTTGTTCCTCTGTCTCATTAAGGTTGTTTCTAGACGACAACCTGTGGAATTCTTTAGCATATTCAGAAACACTTCTATTACCTTAGCAACATTGATGATACTGTGTATATAAAATCCCTTCAAAGTCACTTGGTAGAAATCTTTGTTTGAGCAGCCTTTTGAGCTTGTCTCAGCTTTGGACGGGCCTCTGGTTGAATTTTCTTCTATTATGTACAGTCTGGTCCTACCATGCTGAAGTAATTCTTTTGAATCTCAAAACTACCAATTTAACTTGTTGGTCCTCATCAATGTCCATGTAATCAAAAAATCGTTCCACTTCAGTTACCCATTCAAGGAAGTCTTCGATATGAAGAGCTCCATTAAATATGGAGATATCCATTCTCAACTTGGACTGACCATGGCCTCTATTGTAATATCTCTGTTGGGGCTCTTGGAAATCATTCTCGTCGGAAATTTCTCTTCTAGTCCTTTGATATCTAGGCCTTCTTTGGTAGGTAATATTTTGCAGTCCACCTTGGAAGTCTAGTTCCTCATCTAGCATGTCTTCATACTGTTCCAGGGCTCCCCCAACTCGACGGTGATATGTGATGATCGGAGTCTCTGCCAGCCAGCGCTGGTATGTCCGATGGTCCACCTCCGGTGAACGTCGGGTTTGCCTTTGCTCTTCCACTGGCTCTCGAGGTCGCCTCTGATAGGTCTTGATTGGTACCTTGGGAGCTCTCCGTTGATAAGTTACTGGAATTCTGTCCAGTAGCTCGGATCCTTGTACTGGTTGCCGTGGATCAGGTGGATCCGGTGGTTGAATGACTCTTCTCAGGTCCGAGAATCCCTCTCATTGCGGTTGTTAGATCCGCAATAGTTTTTTGAGTGGCTTCCCACTCCTGCCGACTTACATTATCATCTGCCATGTTGCTGCAAGAAAAAAAAATCCATTGTCCCAACACCATGCTCTGATACCACCTAATGTAACAACAATCCAACTTGAGTGGATGAGTGAAGAAGAAATGAAAGATCTCCTTCACTAATGCAGGGAATGAAGAGATTCTTGGAGTCCACCAAGAATAGAATGAAGGCAAAGAAACCAGATCTGAGATGCACGAAAGTAGAAAGAAATGAGGAAAGTAGAAGAGAGAATAATACCTGGATTGGCACAATAAACGAAGCTGATCTCCTGCCAACTGGGTTCATTGTATTTATACTCACACTAATGGTAATAGACAGTCCATTTAGTGCCTCTTATTGAGAGGTAGGGCTGGTCTGACCTTGGTCAGACCCTTGGTGGACCAGATCAAGATCAGACCCTTGGTGGACCAGATCAGGAGATCCATCCACATTAGCTTCAATCTTAGAGTTGAAATAACTCTTAAGTTTTACATCACCCAACCTCATATGCCATGTTCTAGCTGTTGCCTTCATACCAGCCTCCACTAAATAGTAAATTCACCTGCATTCCAGACTTTCTGATGTTCACAGGAATCTCATACAGCCCATCACCTTCTGTTCCATGGATCAACACTTCTTTAAAGATCAAGTCCTTCACAATCAGTGAATCAAATTCCATTGAGACTTTGTTATCAACACAAAATCTCTTAACAAAGATTAAATTCTTTGATGCTGAAGGAACATAAAGCATTTGATCCAAATTAAAAATTCTATTATTGACTGAAAAAATAGAATTACCATAATGTGTGATTTTCATAGGTCTACCATATGCAGTGTTGATAGACCTGACACACTTTAAATTTTGTTGCACATTGCTCTGAGTTTTTGTAACATGGTTTGTGGCCCCCGAATCTGCATACCGTGAATCTGATTTATTCTTTGCACCTGAATTTACTCCATTCACAGACTGTTCTGTCTCTTCATCTTCAATTGCAACCACATTGATTGAGAGCTCATCCACAGTTTCTGTTTCAGGGTACCAAACAGATCTAGAAGCATTATTATAGGTAATATTTGCAGTCATCTTGCTTGTGGGAAATGACAATGTCCTGCTATGAGTTGGGGGATATTTAGTGATGTTGAGACAATTGTAGCAATTCAGAGATCCATGTCCCTTGATAGTGCATATTTGACATGGAATGCTCTTGAGATTAATTTTCCCTTGCTTGTGACTATTTTTCTCTGTCTCAACCACATTAGCACTTAAAGAATTGCTAATGCTAGATCTAGACTTCCTTATCTCAATATCCATGAACATAACTTTCACTTCCTTGTATGTGATCAGATCTCTCCTCACTGTGATGTTCTGAATTAGAGATTCATATTCATCTCCTAACCCTGCCACCACTAGTAGGATTAGATATTCATCTTCAATTTTCTTCCTTGCCACAGACAACCCTTCCACCAAGCTATTTATCTAGCAATGTATTCCGGAAATGATTTTCCTCCCTTCCTTAAATTCTGCAATTTTTGTTGAATTGCAAGAATTTGTGATCTGGAAGAAGATGCAAACTCTTCCTGCAGAGTCTTCCAACAGTCCGCAAAACTTTCACAACTACTTCTGCGATCACAGATGGCGTCATCGATGGCAAGATCCAACCTAAGATTAGTTGATCTTGTCGGATTGCCTCTGGTGTGTTCAGCACAGCCTGACCAAGGAGATATGGTAGTAATCCATTACCTCTCAATGCACCAATGAACCGTGTTCTCCAAGCAAAGTAATCACAAGAGATGAATCTAGGGATCTGGTTCAAAAAGCCTCCCAAATTCTCCATATTGTTGTGGAAAATTAAGGTCAAGAATCTCAACACACAAATTAGTCTACAAAGTTAGGGACTCAACATAAATACAACCTGCCTCTATGTGGACAGGAGGAAGAAACATTGCAACATCCATACTTTAACTGTCATTACACTAGATCCCTCTAGCTAGAGTTTACTAGCTGTCTTAATAATGTTGTTTGGACACTTAGTGGACCAAAATCCCTCATCTCCCGTAAAGACATTAGGATACACTCCATTGGATTATAATTTATAAATATAACGATGGCTTAATCAAACCAAATAGGGTCCCCAGGGTTTTGGAGCTTTGGAGTCAGCAGACTTATCCATGCTTGCTGTTGTTTACAAAAGAGGGAAAGGGATGAATGAATCATCAGACTCCTCTTCTCACCTACTTACATATGTCGATTGACGCAGGGACCGCACAATTCATTGATTGATTACAATAAATTTCACTGGACTATGCTAGCATCCCTTTCCTGGCACATATGGTGTGAAAGGAATAGGAGATTAAAACAACACACCTTAAAGCCCTTAGAAATTGTCAACAGAGAAATTATAAAGGATGTGAGCATTGCATATGAATCTACATCCTATAAGAAATTAAGAAGCACAATCTTTCACAGATTGAAATATAAGCTATACGCTCATGGGAGTCCAACCTTTTGAGGCTTTAGTCCTTGGCTAGTTAGTCAGGGACTCAGGGCCACAGCTATATAAGAGATATACAATGTTTTACATTTACTGTATTTGCATTTCCCTATATCTGTAATCTTGGACGCTGTCCAACCTCCTTTTTCAGTAATGTAAACTTTAATTTCTCAAAAAAAAAACTCAATCTGAAAATGCCTTTTACTTTAGCTCATTTTAAAGTTTGAGTGCATTATCGAGTCTTTCTTTTTATGGGGGATTTAGTTATTTTATATTTCATTTTTTAAAATTATTTTTTAGGATTATTTTTTAACTCTGCTATTTGAATTTATAAGGCAGTTCAATTTTTTTAAAATTTGGTAAATGCTTAAGTTTTCTTATTGGTGACCCTGAGAATTAATCCCTCAATCTGTTCAATTTACACAGAGAAAATATTAAAGTTCCTATTCTCAGATCCAGTGCACGAATTGCAGGACGACTAAACTATGTCTGTCCTCGTCTGTTCCCGTCTCCAGAGATTATCTCACAACCAAAAATTATGAATTCCCGTCCAGGATTCAATTCTTCAAATAAGGTTTTTTATTATTTATTTTATTGCTAAACTCGTTTTCAATTGTTTAAGATGAATTCTTTTTACAGGACTTTTCGTCATATGAATGTATTTTAGCCGAAAACCTTTTAAAGGTGATTAATTCCTTGTATTTCTCATTCATTTTATGTATAACTAACCACCTCTCGTCTGTTTACTTATCTTTTCATTGTTCTGGCATTTCAGTTTCAGTTGCGTCCTTATTCTCAAATTGGTTTGGACAGATCCTCAATCCCATGCTTGCAAACTTCTTCCCAGCTTATTAGTGAGCTTCTTTTAGAAATTCCTGAAATTCAGAATGCTTCTGAACATGTTACTAGCTTGTGGTATGGTTCAACTGTAGTCAAAACTATTACATCACCATTAGACAATGATGGATATGGAAACACACCCACACTGAATGATACAGAATGTCAGATAGATCTCCCTAGTTGTTTGGAGAACATATCGAGGGAAGACATGGAAATTGTTCTTCTAGGAACAGGTTCTTCACAACCATCTAAATATCGTAATGTGACTTCTATCCTTGTCAATCTTTTTTCAAAAGGAACTATAATAATAGATTGTGGGGAAGGAACACTTGGACAACTTAAGCGAAGGTATGTAATGACTAATCAATCCACTTTCCTGAATCCATATGTTTATTGACTATTTTACTTTTCCTTACCATAGATTTGGTCTGGAGGGTGCAGATGATGTTGTGAAAGCTTTGCGGTTTATTTGGATATCCCATATTCACGCCGATCATCACACTGGTCTGGCAAGGATACTTGCCCTACGGCGTGACTTGCTACGAGATTTTCCTCATGAGCCCTTAATTGTCGTCGGACCTAAACCATTGCAAAGGTTCTTGGATGCATATTCAAGGCTTGAAGATCTTGACATGCAGTTCTTAGACTGCAGTCACACAGTTGATGTTTCATGGATCACCCTTGCAGACATAAAAGATACAGATTCCCAAGATTCATGGGAGAGTATAGAAGGGTGCACTATTTTAGCAAAATGCAATAATGAAATGACAAGTAACTGTAAATACCCAGGAAGTCCAGTCGATACTGTCATGGCTCTACCAATTCTAAGCAGGTTGAAAAAAGCGCTATATTATGCAGGCTTGGAGTCTCTGTATAGTGTTCCTGTTATACACTGCCCACATTCCTTTGCAATTGTTCTAAAGGCCACTGAAAGAATGAATACCATCAGTAAGCTTATTCCTGGATGGAAACTTGTGTATTCTGGTGATACAAGACCTTGTCAAGCACTAGTAGATGCATCTCATGATGCAACAGTTCTTATACATGAGGTATTATGTATATTTTTCAATTCAAACGAGAGTATTAAAAAAAATGATAATGGAATATCTCTGTTTCAGGCAACTTTCGAAGATGGAATGGAAAAAGAAGCACAGATTAAGAACCACAGCACCACTATGGAAGCAATCGAAGTCGGCACAGCTGCAGACGCTTATCGTATAATCCTTACACATTTCAGTCAGAGGTACCCAAAGATACCCATTTTTGATGATACCCACATGAGCAAAACTTGCATTGGATTCGACTTGATGAGTGTTAATGCCGCTGATTTACCTGTCATCCCCAAAGTTCTACCTCAACTCAAGCTTCTCTTTCAGGATCATGAGAAGTCATTACATGATGATCCAAATATTGAACATTAATTAATAAATTGAAAAAAATAATTTAAAGCAATTAAGAAAAAAAAGTTTCATAGAGTATTTGAAAAAAAAAACTTTTTTAGTCATCGTCTCGTTGTAAAATAAAAAGAGTATATATATGCTATAAATGAGTCGGGTTGTATCCGTCCGACCCGATTTAAGAACTTTCCAACGTATTCCACATGTTCTGTTCTCCATCGGATCACAGAGTCGTGTCGTGATCGCCATCTCCCTCTTCTTCCGGTGGTTTCTCCGATTTCTGCCGTCAGTGTTAGGGGTTACTGTTAGGGTTCCAATTCGAATCCTAATCCAGATCTACGGATTTACCATATTCAGGTCTAGTTTGTTGTTTTGATGGATTCAAGTAGGAGAGCGGTTGAGGCGTACTGGAGGTCGAGGATGATTGACGCGGTCACCTTCGACGAAGATAAGGTGGCTCCTGTTTATAAGATAGATGAGGTATGCGATCTTCTCAGGTCTTCGGACGTTGGAATCGTCAAGGAGGTGTCTAACTACATCTTAAAACGGATTGATAACAAGAGTCCGATTGTCAAACAGAAGGTGACGATTGAGTGATTGGTTTCGGTTCTTCATTATTTCAATGTTTACTTTAGTGTGTTTACGATGTCAATCAATGGAGATTGGGTTCTTCTTGAATTTTGAGTTTTTTGGGGTGATTTGTTTGCATCTAGCCATGGGGATGAAGTCGTGAAGTCGATTAGAGTTGTACGGGATTTTGATTGTTTTTGTTTTTGTTTTTGTTTTTGTTTTTGTTTTTGTTTTTGTTTTTGTTTTTTCTAAGTAGATTTTTTGTTGTTTTGAGTGTCTTCAATGTCAGTGATGATTTAATTGGATCTTTTTTGGATTTGGAATTTTAGATTCGCATCATGCCATGGAGATGAAAACGTGAAATGGATTATGGCTTGTTTAGGGTTTTGATTGGTTTCCGTTTTTTTCTTCTAAGTTTCGTGTTTTTTAATATATTATCAAGGATAGGTAGTAATTAGATCTCGAGTTTGGGTTTGTGTGTTACATGGATACTTAGGGATGACGAAATGGGTTGGGACTGGTGAAGATTTTGATTAGATTTTAATGCTAACGAGTATTGAAAATTCGAAATATTTTTTTGTTTTTTACTTGTTTATATAGTATGTAAATGTTTTAAATTAATTTTTAAGTTTGCTTCAAATTTTTTTTTTTTTGTTTGTTTTTCTTTGCTTTGTGCTGTCTCTTACGATTTGGTAAGTACTTCATGCATATGGTGTAATTCATTATTGTTCATTTGTTCAAAGTTTACAATATGGATCTTGAAGACTAATATTTTCCTATAAATGTCTGACACATACAATAATTTCCTGTGCTCTATACATTAGATAACACCTATTAGGATAACAGTTTTTTATGATCTTATTCTCTCAGAGATGACTTGATAACTACAGTCAGCACACCATTTATCTTTGCATCCTTGTTTTAGATTTTTAGAGTAAAGATTCTACTTTTATTCCTCAAAAAAAAAGATTCTACTTTCTGGTGTATTGTAATTGTTGGATATTTTTTTTCTTACTTGTTTTACATATTTGTAGGCTTTGAGGCTAATAAAATTTTCAGTGATGAAATCTGGTGTGGAGTTCAGAAGGGAAATGCAGAGACATTCAGCTGTTATACGTGAGTTGATTCATTACAGGGGTTATCCAGATCCTCTGAAAGGAGATGCTTTGAATAAGGCAGTTCGCGAAACTGCTCAAGAAGCAATGTCAAATATCTTTACTAATAATAATGACAACAAAGCACCGGTAACAGAAAGTATAGGTAGCAGAATTCAAGGTTTTGGAAATAAAAATTATGAGATGCGGTTGGATGAAAAGAAGTCATTTTTTAGCGAGGTTGTGGATATTGGCAGAGCATCAATTGAACAAAGTTTGAGTTCGATTGCTGCAGCTCATTCAGGGAGGAAAAGTGACAATGGGAATTATAGGGGTCCAATTTTGAGTCATTCTCTTACAAATGAAAAACATTCTCGAGATAGATACGAAGGGAATAACAATCTGGAAACATGGAATTCTTCAGAAATTACAAAGAGTATGGGTTCTGCAAGTGGAAATTGGGTCCGTGTTACAGAAGATAGTGTTGCCAATGTGGCAAAAAATGAAAAAGCCCCACAGACTCATTCAGGTTGTAAGAGCCGTGAGGAAAGGTTATTAGAAACCATCGTTACTTCTGGAGGTGTACGTTTACAACCCACTCGTGATTCTATTTATATTTTTCTCACTGAGGCATCTAAGATGAGTCCAGTGCTCATGTGTCATGCTGTTGAATCAAAGCTGCAGTCTAATTTATGGAAGGTGTTCATTCTTTATCTATTATTCTCTTTTATTTCAAAGTTTCATATTACTAAAAAATCATTTGGGGCTGATCTATCCTGGTGTTTTATTTCTATGCTTGTCAGGATTGTGCATGTCTTAATATTTTTTATGATTTTTTTAGTCATTCCCTTGGCAGGTGAGAATGAAAGCGTTGTGCGTCTTAGAGGCAATGTTGAGGAAAAAGGATGATGAACAATTTTCTGACATAGCATCTTATTTTAGTGAAAACAGAGGTCATATTATAAAATGTTCTGAATCTCCACAACTCTCCTTAAGTGAAAAGGCAAACAAGGTAATTTTATAATCCATACAGTTTTTTTGCAATTGATGTGTCTGATTGATTTAAAACTTAAAACCATTTATAGATTCAAACATTTTAAAACATTTCCTCCTTTTGCCTTTCAGGTCTTGAGTTTTTTAGAAGGGGATAGTGCTAATTCTGTTTTCAACAGTCAATCTGGAGAATCATCAACCCAAAAGAATATTCTAACTTCTTCTGTTCCATTACCAGATCTAATAGACACTGACTACCCGGATGGTAGCGGAACTGATTATTCTATACAAAAACAAACATTTGAAAATCCCAGTGATCCCATGACAAATGATTCTCTAGTTGATGATCTTTTTGGTAGTAGTACTGTGACTGTTACACATTCTACTAGTAAAGATGAAAGTGATCCATTTGCTGATGTGTCTTTCCATACAAGTGAAGATAAAGAGCATGTTGATGACTTATTTTCAGGATTGACAGTTGATGAGTTAAACACTGATAATGAAATCAATAAGGTCACTGTTAATCAGACATCACAAATCATGGATCTTTTTGGTTCGGAATCTCAGAAGTTTTCTGTGACAACTCCATATCAAAGTACAGATGCACATGATTTATTCGTTCGTTTGTCCATGGATACAAATTCTCTGGAAAATAAACAACCAGGATTAACTTTTGAAGGGTCCTTTAATAATAGTTCCAACTTGAATGAAATTCTGAGTGGTGTTTCAAATCCTCAGATTGGTGGTGTAAACTCCAACATAAATCTTCCTATGGGTGGTTCTATGCCTGTACCCTATAACATCCCTCCAAGCATGATGCTTAATCAATCCTTTCCTTCATACCCTAAAAATATTCTTGAAAATCCTTATGTATCCATTTTGGTAATCCTTGTAAATTTATTATGTTAGTTTATCTAGGTAAATGGTTTATTCATGACCAATTAATTTAATTACACAGGTGATGAACTTACCTCGAAGTTGCTCGTCGGCGGACAGGAATGAACTGGAGGTGATGAAGGATTGAAATGGAATGAACGGAAGTTGTCTGGAATGAACGGAAGTTGTCTGGAATGAACGGAAGTTGCTCGTCGGCGGACAGGAAGCCTCGTCAGACAGGAAGCCGCTCGCCGGACAGGAAGATCGTCAGACAGGAAGCCGCTCGCCGGACAGGAAGATCCTCGTCGGACAGGAAGCCGCTCGCCGGACAGGAAGATCGCTCGCCGGACAGGGTTTTAACTTGAGGAAGGATTTGGGGATAACACGATTTGGGGTTTTTTTTTATTTTAAAAAAATTTAGTTTTAAAATAATTTTTATTTTAAATGAGGGGCTTGTTGACAATGTCCCAAGTTTTTATTTTAAATTATTAGTGTTATTAGTGTTATTAGCGATGATAAATTTTAAATCGTCGCTAAATGTTATATCTAGCGACGATCATCAACATATCATCGCTAATTAAACAAAAAAAAAGATAATCAGCGACGATATATTCATATCGTCGCTAATATCGCGGGTTTTCTTCAAAATCCTTCTTGTAATTTAGCGACGATCTAAAATCGTCGCTAAAATCGTCGCTGTAGACCTCTTTTCTTGTAGTGGTATATATGGACTGACATGGTAGATAGTTGGTTAAAAGAAGATTGGCAAAAAAAAATCTGAAAAAGTTAACAGAAAATCGGAAAACCAATGAAGATTACATGTCATATACTGGTGGGTCTTGTTCAATTGCGACCACTCGTCAAAAGATGGTAAAAAAAATCTTTCATGTAATTTACGTTTACGTACCATTCTAAGTTTTTGTGTATGAGAATCAGAATGAAAAAACTGGTCATGAAGTTGGCCATTGTTAGATTTACAAGAAAACACATAATTTGGCTAGGACAAACGATTGGACTCATCCAAAGAGAGGATGTTTCGTTGTAAGAAACTTCGTTAGAAATACTTCGTTGTAAGTATTTTAACAAATTTATGTCATATTATTTATTATTTATTTTCATTTTCATAGGCTGACTATAATGAGCTCCAAAGAAATGTTATGGAAGTCGTTGGTATTGATATCAACGATCAAGTACACTCATCAAATAGATCGCACACATTGCCAGATAATCTAGAATCATGGGTGAAAGCTACTGAGGGAAAAAAGAAAGGTCGTGTGCTTAGAACAAGATCAAGTGATCCAATTTCACTACCATCAAATCTTAATATGACGACTTCACATAACACATGCAAATTCGGATATTTTTGAAATTCAACGTCGACAAACAAAAAAGTGTTTGATCTAGCAGTAAGAAGTCATTAGAAAACCAATGCCGGATATAGTTAAGTAAGGGAAGGTCTACGTCGAGAGACAGTTGAGGTAATTAGCATTTATATATATGTATTTCAAATATCGTTCATATTTCTCTTGTAATCTTAATATAATTTATTCATTTTTTTTCCATTAGGGTCAGTCGAGCCAAGGAGTTAACAACATAGTCGCGCCAATTACAAGAGATTTGAATATTGAAAATGTTGGCAATAGCACGATTGTCAACAACACATAGGTTTCTCGACTTTATTTTATGCAGGTGTTTGAATGCTTTTGAATATTTTTAGATGTCATGTATGATGTTTGTGAACATATATGTATTAATTTTAATTGTATTTTTTAAATTTATATTTATATGGATTGAAGGATTTGGATGTGTTTAAAATATGAATTTGGATTAATATATGAATTTAGGCTAATATTTGAATAGATTGATTTATAAATTGATATTTGTTAAATAAATGTTAATTTCAAGTTATATGAATGTGTAAGACCTTACAATATGAGTATCTTTCACCATTTAAAATTTTTCCTAAATATTTTAACAAATTAACCACGGCCATTAGAAGTTTAGCCACTGATTTTGGCTGTGACCGTTCACTTTTCTTTTTGTCTCAAAAAAATAGCCACGGTAAAAAAAAATAGCCATTGATTTATGCTGTGGTTTTTCACTTTTCTTACTATCTCAAAAATTTAGCCATGATAAAAAAAAAATAACCATTGAATTATGCCATGGTTACTTTTTTAAAAAATTTACCCAATTAACAAAAACAACGTCCACGGCATAATGCGTAGTTAAATTAAATGGCTGTGGCTAATATTTAGCTAAAGAAAATCAATTTTGTGGCTAAAAATCAGTAGCCACAAAACCTACATCCACGACCGCTCCCGTGGTTAATTCCCGTGGCTAAATCTAACCACGGATTTGATCAAATGGTCACTGATCTTGACCGGGTTGTTTTCCTGTTTTCTTGTAGTGTGACCCGGCTCATTTACACCCTTACTCAATTCGGATGATATATGCATCAAAATCACATAATATATATCATCGATTATATCATGATCGATGAAAATTAAATAAAAATTACTTACAAAACGAGGCTAAAGTGATTATATCACCGACATAAGCAATCTTAATTAACAGTTACTGATCAGTTGAGTTAATTTAATTAAATACTACGAGAGTTACGGTTAAGTAGTTATTAAATATTAATGGAATTAGTTAGTTAATTTCGGGTCTTATAGTATAAATTGACTACATTTTACCCAAGTGATTATTTATAAATACGAGGTATGCTGTATGCATTAATGAGCCAAAGAAGTTAGTTGGGCAATGCTAATTTACAGTGACCACGTCCCACTTGTCCACTACGACACTCTAACTAACTAAATAACGAACAAAAAATTGTTTATTAAGTTGACGTAAATATCTAATTTAATTCTACCTAGAATTGCATGTTGTATCATCTAAAAATTGCATGTGCTGATGCCTGATGGACCCTAAATTAAACACTATAAATAGCTGTGGATATCTCGACGTTCATATCATCCATCTATCTCCCCCGTCTCCCAATTCCCAAAAAATGGGGAACAAGCAAGGGGGTTCTAATCATGTTTTTAGCCTTATCGTCACCTATGGCTTCCTCCTGACCTCTGCAAACACCGATAGCCACAATGTTGTGAAATTCATCGGTGTTAGTGAATGCTCGGACTGTGGGAACGACGATTCTTTCAAAGGTACTTGTATAGGAATACGTAATTGAATGAATAATGGATAATGAATTGTATCTGATTCCGATCGATTGCGCGCATGCAGGGATTCAGGTGGCCGTAGTCTGCAAATCCGAAGATAAGTCTACCTACGATTTAGTGGGAGTTGGGGAGTCGAGTAAAGATGGGAAATTCAGCGTGCAACTTCCAGCATCACTTCTGAAAAAGGACGGCACTCAACTCACCAGACAATGCTTTGCGCAACTTCACTCCAAATCAAAGAACGCGCCTTGCCCGATCGAAAACCACCCTGACAGTCTCATGCTGTCCCTCGCCTCCACCTTCAAATCGGAAGGCGAAGCTGCACTTCACGTCTTTGCCACTGCTACTGGAAAACTCGCCTTCTCGAGATCTGTATGTGCTCAGAAGAACTGGTTCGAATGTTCTAATGACATATTCCCTTGGTTTAAGTTTTTCAAATTTTGTTCACATCACAAAAGAGAGAAATCACCACCGCCGCCAAAATACTATCAACCTTCACCACCGCCGCCAGAATACTATCAACCTCCACCACCGACCGAATGCAAGCCACCTTCACCACCTCCATACGAGAGTCCAAAATACGAGCCATCTCCGCCCAAACCACCCCCATACCACCCTCCAAGATACGAACGACCAACATACAAACGACGTCCCAAGTACACGACACCTTCACCACCGACCGAATACAAGCCACCTCCATACGAGAGTCCAAAATACGAGCCATCTCCGCACAAACCACCCCCATACCACCCTCCAAGATACGAACGACCAACACACAAACGACGTCCCAAATACACACCACCACCAACTGAGTATAAATCTCCACCAAAACATGAGCCATTCCCGTACCACCCTCCAAGATATGAACCTCCAACACACAAACGACGTCCTAAACACAAGCCATATACGCCCAGGACACCCACGTACCACCCTCCAAGATATGAACCTCCAACACACAAACGACGTCCGAAATACGCACCAAAACCAAACAAGCCATGTCCAGATCCATACCAGCCTCCAATCCACATCTAGCTAGTCTTCTAGAATCTAGATCCAATATTATTCAATCATCCATCCATGCAAGACCAATTTGAATTTCCTAGTGCGTACGAAATAATTCTGTCATTTTAATTTAATCATTACTTTTTCAATCAATTAATTAATTAATTAATCGTGTTTATGTAGTTATATATGTTTGAATTTTAATAAAGAATATTGGATCTTTTGAATCTAAAAATGGAGGAATGAATTGATTATATTAATTGAAAGCACTTTAGTTCCGTCCCGTCCCGTCCCGTGTGAGATAATTAATATTTAAATCAATGGTTAAAATAACGTATTACATAAAATACTAACACATGTACGACATAAAGTAATGTACTGTGCAAAACACTAACACATGTACGACGTAAAATCGATTTAATGAATAAGATTAACTTGACATATATAACATTTGCATTGTACGTATGGTGTAAAGGAATTGAAGTGATAAAATCACTGGAATTAAAATGATAATCTTTATTCATAATTACAGGACTTATGTGAAATTATTTCCTTAAGATTTCTATACAGTAAATATCGTTGCAACTCGAGAGTCTACCGAACCGAATACCTAAGTATTAGTTCGGTTCGTTTAAATAAACGAGTCTACTCTTGGGTTTGGGTTCGGTTCGTTTAATAACCGAACCTAACCTAACCGAATACCTAATATTAGTTCGGTTCGTTTAAATAAACGAGTCTACTCTTGGGTTTGGGTTCGGTTCGTTTCGTTTAATAACCGAACCGAACCTAACCGAACCCGAACTCGAATTCGAACCGAATTGAATAGTTCGTCGAATATTGAATTTTTTTAAATCATCTTAAAAATTAACATTAAAAAAAATAAACATGTTCATCTAAACATCTTTAAAAAATAAACAATAAAAAAAACATTGTTTGTAATGTATTTTCTTTTGTTGAGTCAATCTTTCGTCATCTTTTCTTTTTGTTGTTTAAAAACCAACTGAAAAATTATAAAAATATACATAAGTTATAAAATATATAATATAAATTTATAATAAAAAATTATATAATATAAGTTTCTAATATTATTAGAGATACACCCTTACATTAAATTAAATCACGCATACATATAACATTACAATAAATATTATAATTAAACCCTCTTATTTCATCATAACTCTTCATATTCAATTATTCATATTCCTATATCAAATATTCCATTATATATTAATTTTATATTTTATATTTCATATTCTCATATTCATTAATTACTATAATTAAACACACCCAACCAACATAGCCTTTGGGTGTTCTTCTATATAAACACACCTAGACTATATTGATAAACACACAATCACATACTCTGTAATATAATTACAGTCACTGTTTGATTAATCTCGATTTACAACTTCCATAGTCTCCAAACGCTTCCGCAACACATCAACTTGAATCATAGATTCAACATCCAATCATCTTCAATTCACTTCAACAAGCTGTGAATCATCGCTTCATCAATCCTTGATCAATCGATCATCCTACAGTATCAGTTTACATTCATTATCATTATCAATATCATTATATATATTGATCAGCATACATCACATTCATAAACATTTTTCATATCATATATATTTATATTTGCATATCAAATATAACTTTTATCAAATATAAATATAAAATAATAAAATATAATAAAAATGTTAAACGAACCGAACCGTTCGTCGAACCTCAACCAAGGTTTGGATTCGGTTCGTTTAATTAAACGAATCTATTTTAAGGTTTGAGTTCGGTTCATTTAATAACTGAAATGAATAGTTCGTCGAATACCGAAATTTTGTTGCAACGCAAACAGAAAATAATAAAAAACTTGAGGCGTGTAATGCAAAAGTTTCAGCTAGAATCAGCTAACTATAAGATTAATTAGTATTATGTATAGATCTAGTTAGTTAATGATTAGTCCAAATCGTATTATAAATAAACTATGTATTATTAAGATTAAAGATATCAATGTGATATAGATTTAACTCAAATCTTCCTCCTAATCCTCCAACGGTTCTAGGTGAACAGTTAAGTCGACTAAACCAGCTTTCTTTCCCTATACTCGATCCAGCCAACGATTTCGTTCAGTTCCGGCCATCCACCGGACAGAGTTTCAAGACGGTGCACCTGAATACTATTATATATTGATTTATCTTAAACCCGACTGTTTAAGATCGATTAATTACATGCATTTAGCCTCATTTGATGAAATGGATCTGGATGTCCAAACCGGAATATAGCTAAGTATTATCCAATAACCAAATACACTAATCGCGCAATTACACAAATAAGAACACCATATCTGAACCTTCTGAGCAATGTCGCGTCTAGTTGGATTTGGTCTGCCACGCTTGCGCATCTCTGGTACACGTGTCCTAGTCACGTGATCGACTAGATCGAGCCCAATAATCTGGATATATATCATCATTTACAATATTAGAAAAAAAATTGACATCGATTTGTGCTCGTCCGTTTCTTATTTCTTGGATGATTGGATCATTTGGATGAATGAATGATGTCGTTGGTAGATTGATTGGTCAGAAGCCCTGCGATCTTCCAACTCTTTCTGCAATATTCGACAGTTTTCATTGCTTAAATTGTCATGCACAGTATGTCAGTATCTCTTCCCAAACTTCTTCCAGCTTTCTGAACTTCCTCTTTGTCTTGATCGGAGTTTCAAATACCACATTAATTTCCATGGTCCTGAATTGATCAGCTAATTAATTTTTTTATCTGGCAACACCGTAGATGGTCCAATATTCCGGCCATTAATCTGGGTTCTATATATATCATCAATCAAGGGTTTTGAACACATGAGACCCGCATTGTTGAAGAATTAATCAAATGCAATTACTCTTAATCAAGTCTTTATTCTCTTAATCACAAATCCCAAAAGTTGAGTAATACATGATATCACATGTTATTATTTATAGGAATACAAAAATTACTTAACTAACTATATCTAACAAGTCATAAGATTGAATCCATTTGACATCCTCTCCCAATCTTTGTATGTTTTGTTTCCTTAAGTGTAGTATGGCAAAAGAGGGATTAAAAACCCAGCGTGCTTCTCATTCTTTTGCATCTTTATTTTGATTCTGGGAAAACCTTTCCTTGCTTAACTGTCCACTAAAAAATATAAGGAAAATTTCAAGCAAACAAACAAACTTGTTATAGCCATCTTTTAAAGTATTCTTAGTAGACGAGCATCTGCTAGAATCCTCTCAATCGTCTGTAAATACAACAATTTATAGCAGTATCAGAGTTTTTTTTTTATAGCATAAAATATTAGAAAACAGAATTCGTAGATCATCACAAAGAATTCTTAGAGTATTATTATGATATTCCGAAACAACTAAACAACAAAACAAAACAAAACAAAAAAAAACAAAAAAAAAATAAGATATTTATTTCATAGAGAGAAAATCATAGAGTAAATTTCATTTTTAATCTTCTACAAAGATTTAGAAAAATATCATAAGATACTGCTT
>LFYR01000830.1:171549-241010 GCA_001185155.1 Zostera marina
TTGGGACAAACGAGGATTACCCACAGCAAAATCGTCGATATCACAGAGGTGCTGAAGAAGATCATCTGGCCAAACACCTCGCTGACGTGCCAACTCGTATCCCAGTTCCTGCAACAAATCATCAAGAGAAGACATGGTAAATGAGGAGAAAGTGAATCAAATAAAAGAAAGCAACCTATTTATAGGATAAGAAGAGGGGGGGAGTACTGATGGTACCCCCAAGTTACCAGCCCAGGCCCACAAAGGAGTCCAGAAGCAAGACCCAGCGAGATGAATGAAGAAAGCCCAAGTCGTCCCAAGGACACTCGCCCGTTCAAAACGGCCGGGCGGACCCGTTAGCCCCACGAACACTCGCCCGACCGGGT
The DNA here is from genome assembly GCA_001185155.1 of Zostera marina. Classification (NCBI taxonomy): domain Eukaryota; kingdom Viridiplantae; phylum Streptophyta; class Magnoliopsida; order Alismatales; family Zosteraceae; genus Zostera; species Zostera marina. Next base: position 171,915 of record LFYR01000830.1, read on the forward strand.
CGGCTAGAAGGACCCGTCAGCCCGAGCGGTTAACTTCCCAAAGATGGCGTCCCAAGTATGTTGGATCCGTTATACCGGACCCTAATCCGAAAGCATAGGACCCAGAGTCCGATAGGAAATTGTATAAATACCTCTAGGGGTGAAGTGTAAAAGGGGGATCACTTGTAATACACTTAGAATATACTTGTAAGATACTTGTGATTATACGGGAATAGAGAAGATCAGCCACCTTTCCAAAGGGACACGATCATTGCCATTGCAGCCTCATGCCCGTCGTTGGAAGCTTCGTCAAATCGACGTGTGCAACACCTTTTTAAATGGCGAACTACAAGAACAATTTTTTATGAAACAACCAGCTGGTTTCGTTGATCCACGTTTTCCTAATCATGTATGCAAGTTGGAAAAGGCATCGTATGGCTTGAAGCAAGCACCTTTGGCTTGGTACAAACGCCTTGCTCAGTTTCTTGTTCGAAATGGATTCAAAAATAGCAAAACAGATCCCTCACTTTTCACAATGATCTCTTCAAATTTCAGCTTATATGTTCTTGTGTATGTAGATGACTTGATTGTCACCGGAGACGATGAATCGAAAATCAATGGGTTCATAAAAGGGGTGTGCAAAGAATTTCATTGCCGAGATTTGGGTATATTGAAGTTCTTCTTAAGGCTGGAAATTACTTACTCGGATTTTGTGTGAGTCAACAACAATATGCAAATGATATTTTGAAGAAATTCAAAATGGAAGATTGTCATGCGATTACAAATCCAATTTGTCCAGGTAGAAAAATGTCAAAAATAGATGGAAATAAATTGATTGATCCTTCTATTTTTCGCAACATGATAGGTTCTCTTCAATACCTTACTATAACTCGGCCGGATCTTACATTTGCGGTTGGCCAAGTGGCACAATTCTAAAGCGAATCAACAGACACACACTTGAAGGCTGCCAAAAGAATTCTACGCTATGTCAAAGGAACTTCCAAATTTGGACTTTAGTACTCTTCTTCAAATGATTGGTCAACAAGGTTGTTCACAGATGTTGCTACCACGTTCACTCCAGATAACATCAACGCATTCTCAGATGTTGATTGGGTCGGTAATCCAGATGATCGAAGGTCTATCACCAACGTGTGTCTATTTGTGGGACAAAATCTAATCAGTTGGCGTTCAAAGAAACAAACATCTGCATCTCGGTAAGCACGGAAGTTGAGTACTGGGCTCTAGCAAATGCAGCAGCAGAGGTCAAATGGCTATGTCTTATTTTTTGTGATTTAGGCATCAAAATTACAAAGGCACCAATGATTTACTACGATAATCAATCTTCAATTTTTATGACTTCAAATCCTACAGCTAAGAGTCGCACATGCCATGTAGATACAAATTTTCATTTTATCCGTGAACTTGTGGAAAAAGGAGCAATAGAAATCGATTATATTCCAACAAATTTACAAGTTGTTGATATTTTTATCAAAGGTCTCTCTAATCAATTTAATATTCTCATAAGAAAATTCAAACTTCAACCAAGTAGTTCAGTTTGAAGGGGGAGTGTGAGAATATAGTTAGTTATTTAGTTGTAAAACTAATTCTTGTTAGTAACTAATTGTTAGATAGTAGTATAGTAGCTTATAAATAAGAATTGTATTAGATCACAAAGTTAATGAAATGAGATTGATCTTCACTTGACCAAAAGAGTGTGCACGTTTCATAGGTATTATGCTTGACTTCGAAGTAGATGGAATGTTCGTCAAGTCCATTCCGAAAGCTCTGAATGCTTCAGTCATCGTCAGACTGTGGCTCTCATCGACTCCAACTCTTTGTTTAACTTGGAGAATTTTTTCTTGCTATTTTTTTCCGTATTCTAAAATTTTAAACATGAATGAGTTTGATAATATATGAAATGAATGAAATAAATAAATAAATATAAAATACCTTCATTTTCTCCAATTGTGTCGTCTACATCTGATGCTCGTCATTAGCAGACGTATTTTCGAAGACGACGTCCTTTCCTTTCCAATTAGGAGAATCTCATTTTTCGTTGGTTGTACTAACCATACTAGCTGCTTCTCCAATCCCCAATATCCGATTTTTCATTTATTTTGGCCAAATGTTTTGTTGACCGTCGCCTTGATAAATTGCTGTATTTTAAAAATAGATAAATAGTAAATCGAAAATATAATATGTAAAATAAAAAATAATAAAACTTACAATTGGAGTTATAGATTCCGATTCAGCCTAAGATTTTTTCTCTTGACTATTAATAAACGTGTGGCTTCTTGCTGAAAGAAAATTAAAATATTAAAATAGAAATAGAAAAATAAAAATAATTAAAAAAAAAAGATTTACAACTTTATCGTTTCTACGATATGTTATATTTAAAGTCTCGGACCAAGTTTCGACTTTACTTCTTCCTTGTTGTTTCTATATTAACATAATTAATTAATATATGAATAACTTAAATATAAAATATTAATAATTACCAATTCATAACGTCGTTGCACTATTCCTTTTAGACCAGCGTGATGTGTCATTTGATTGGATCGGTTCGTGACATTTATCTCGAAAATTTGCTGAAAATATTAAAAATAAGAAATAATAACTTAAAAATAAATTAATATCAAATAAATATATACATATATGTACCTTTCCTCTTTTCGATCGTGATTGTCTCAATTTATTCAAAAATTAAGGTTTGCTGACATGAGGTAGAAGAGTTGCTAAAATTTTTTCTTCACTCATATTTGGATCTCCGCCATATTGTTTTACCAATGAATTATGATTACTTTTCCAAAGTTTGTTCAACTTATGATTGATATAAATTTGTGCCGCTTGGCTTTCACTCAAATCATATTCATCTTACATATTCAAAACTTATAAGTTTTGAAAAATTAATAAATATTTAAATAAATATATATAATTACAGTAAATATTTTCAACACGTCTTTAAAATTCTGTTGAGGTTGATAATGCCACTCAATGTCGTACGGAAAGAGTGAATGGTCTTTTGCTAAGTGACCCATTCGTGCAACCAATTTCTTTGCTATTTCCGCAGTCGCTTGGTTTGTGTCATCGAACATAACCTTTCATTTTGTACCTGCTTCTGGATGGTTATGAAGGTGGTCTTTCGTGCGACCACGACCCTTTTTCTTTGGAGGCATATTAGATGTGGATGATGCCACATCTAATTTACATATTTAATATTTAATAAAATGATAATATTTAAATTATAAAAAATATACTAACCACCACTTTCAGAGTCCTCAAATGAACGACAGGATGTAACCATCGCTAGTGCTATAAACGGTGTGATAACACCGACGAGAAGAAAAATGTAAACATAATCTGAAATATTACAATTTCAAAATAAAATTAGTTAATTCAAATACATACCCAAACACTTATACGACAACAACCAAATATTTTTTTATTGTAATTTATATTCTTTATTATCATACACAACAAATATTCGAAGTTGTCGTAAAAAGAGTTGTATTCGATTTTGAATGAATGTATGTCTCCACAATCATCCAACACTCTTGCTTCGTATCCTAACTCTAAAACTTGACCAGTTTTCATTGTTTGAGGATTTCTCGATCATATTTTAAGACAATCGTAAAAATGATGACCGTTGACTTCGCAACGGAAATTAAACAAGCAAAACACGACAATAATAATCTATGTTTTTTTTGAAAACTACGCTGAATCCGACTTAGTCGTTCGAGTCGTTCATGTCGTTCGACGATTGCAAGTAGTTGACTTATTTTTTACTGAAAAAAGAAATTTTTTACAATCATCATTAATATTTAAAAATTTAATTACAATCATCATTATCACATCGAAAATATCTCTATTTGATATTTTACATACGAAACTCTAATCATATTCTGTTGGATCTTGAATGTAGAAACATTGTTGAGTTTGATTCGCTAAAATAAATGGTTCATTTCCAAATTTTCCTCATGACGTGTTTACAGAAACGACACCAAAATCATCGACTTTTGTATTTGATTTTCCAGGATCGTACCACTTACATTCAAACAGACAATATTTTTTCGTGTGACTGTGGCAAACTTCGTAAACATTTTCTAATAATCCATGATATTCGATTTCTACTATCAATGAGCATCATTCAGAGACTTAGTATATGTTGAAGTTGTAGTAGAAAGAAAAATATCATTATTTTATCTCGATCTACGATTTGTCAATTCTGATGTCTGAAATTTTAACTCATTCATAATGTAACCACTATAAGTTGAAGCAAAACAACTTGATCCGCGCGAAATAGTAATCAATTCTGTGTTGGATTGTTGGACTTCGGGCATGTGTTTCTTAAACCATTCTAAAATTGTTTGAAGTATAAATTTTCCAAACATAGTTGCGTGTGCATGTTTTGAAAACATAACTTTTAATTTTGTAGTCGGAATGTCCCAGTCTTCTCCCTGTCGTATTGGATGAAGTTCTTTTCGAATTCTCATCGATTGTAAATCGAACTTTGCGTTCAAATTATCTGTTGTTTTCTTATCTATTTTCAAAATCGTATTCAAAATGTTATCACATATATTTTTTTCGATGTGCATAACATCGATATTATGTCGTAGAAGCAACGTCTTTCAATACGGTAATTCAAAGAAAATACTCATTTTTTCCATCCTTTAGGCAATGATATTTTCTTTGTTCTTTTCGTCGGTCTACAATCTTTTGGTACATTCGAGGTTTTACCAAAAATTAAAGAATCACGAAATGGATAAATTCGACTATATATTTCGGAACACGTTAAACGTTTCGGTGCGACTCTAGTCTCGATCTAATTATTGATTTTTTTTTATCGCTTCTGTAATAATGTTTCAAATCTAAAAATCGACGATGCCCCATAAAATTATCTTTTTTTCATATTCTAAACGAATACTATCGGTTTCATTCTTACATACTGCACAAGGTAATTTTCTTTTAGTGCTCCAACCTTATATATCACCATATCCCGGATAATCATGTATAGTCCACAGAAATGATGCAAACATCTGAAAAGATTTTTCCGTACGCACATCAAAAGCAGTAACACCATCTGTTCATAAAATTTTCAGTTCATCAATAAGCGGTTGTAGATATACATCGATATCATTCTCTGGAGTTGGTGGACCGGAAATAAAAAGAGACAACATGAAATTCGATTGTTTCATATGCATCCATGGTGGAAGGTTGTACGGTATAACAATCACTGACTAAGTACTATGAGATAGAGATTGCTGACTAAACCAGTTGAATCCATCAGTTGCTAAACCAAGTCTGACATTACGGGTTCAGATGCAAACTTTGGATGAACCTCGTCAAATTTCTTTCATTGTAAAGAATCAGCTGGATGACGAAGAAATCCGTCGTTTTTATGTTTAAAGTGGTGTTATATCATTTTTTTCAGAAATTTTTGGAACACAAATACAATCTCTTCAAACGTGGAATCAACGGAAAATGACGAAGACATTTCGCAAGAACACGTTTCTTTTTCTGAACGCCTTCGACAACCCACCTAGACGTTCCACCATTTGAGAAAGATTCTGCATCTGCATACTCATTTCGATATAAAATACAATTGTTGCGACCTGCATCGATTTTCTTATAATTGAGCCACAAATCATGAACCACTGACTTCGCATGGTACATGGTTTTCGGAATGGTCGACTCACCATTTGGAATAGCACGACGCATGATGGATAATAATTTATGAAAACTTTTATCATTTCAGTGATTGTCGCACTTCAATTGATACAATTCCAAGATAAAATAAGAGTTTCGAAAATACTGTATAACCTGGATACAACTGTTCTTCGCTTTTTTTTAGACGTCGTAAAAATGAATCATCATATCTGTTCTCTGGATCTTCATCGACTGGATCTTCATCGACAGACTCGTATTCGAGACGTTCTTTTTCGAGAACTTCTTCTTCGACTGTATTCTCGATTATATGTTCTCCGAAAGCCGCACGAACTAATTCAATCATGTCGTTATCATTTTCTGGTACTGTCTATAGTCGTTTTATATTTTTCTCAGAATTTCTCGATAACTCTCTGTGACGCATCCAAGTGAGATAATGCTACAACCAATCGTGCATAAAAACATGCATCCTCAACTGGGTTATAGGAATCATTTCACTATTCGTGCAACGCGAGCAGGGACAAGGTAAATATTCTTCTGGGTGATTCGAATGCGCAACGGCATAATGAGTGAAAACAATTAAGCCTTCACCGTATTTTTTCGAGAACCGATCTAAAGTACTCATCCAAGATTTATCGGGTACTTTCATTTTTTATATATATATTCGATTTTCTAAAAAATAAAATTATTTTCAAATAATTAATTAGATAAAACTTAATAGACTATTACAATATAGTTCAATTAATTTTAATTTCATTTAGGGTCTAATATTAATAACTAATCTGAATCGGACTCAAAAGCAACTTTCTTCAGAGTTGCTAGTTGAGGAACGGGAGGGACCGGTGCTGGACGAGCAGGTTCTGGTGCGGGAGGGGCCGATGCTGGACGAACAGGTCCCAGTGCAGGATAAACCGAAAGATAAAACCGGAAAATATCTTGGAGATTGGGTGGCGTGGAGCCCTCTTACGAGGTAACTGCTTTACTACTGGCATTTTAACAATCTAAAAAAATATATTTAAAATTAATTAAATAATCATTAATTAATAACAAATAATTAATTTAATGCAAATTAATTAATATATTATAAATTCATGTCAATTATTTATTAATTAATTTCTACTTTATAATTTAATAATTAACAAATTTATAATTTTAATGCAAATTAATCATTATTAATTCAATTTAAAATCATTCAATTTAATAATTATTAATTAACAAATTTATAATTTCATGCAAATTAATTAAATTGCATTACAATTAATTAAATAATTTAAAAATAAAATGATTAAATAAAGATTTTTAATTCATACCGCATTATAGCTTACTTTAATTCGATTTTTACGAATTCTCGATTTCTCAAAACCTAAAACAAGTCAACAACACAATAATTAATTAAAACATTATGTAAATTATTTAAAAACAGTAAATAAAATAATTATATAATAAATAATTATATAATTATATAATAAATAAATAATTATTTATTTAAAAAATATATTAAATAATTAAATAGGTATTAAAAATTAGATAATTATATTATTTAAATGATTAATTCTATTTCATAAAATCAATTCCAAACAGAAAATAAATAAATTATATATTTACATAATTAATTATTAAAAAAATATATTAAATAATTAATTCAGAAATTAATTAAAGTATTTAATTAAAAACAAGTAATTAATTTATTAATTAAATAGTTATTTAAATTATGTAAAAACATTAATTAAATCATTAAATAGATAATTAAAATATTTGTAAAATTAATTATATAATTATTTACAAACAGTATATTAATTAATTAAATAACAAATTATTTATATAATTACAACGACATTTGACAAATTATTTAAAAACACTAAATAAAATAATTATATAATTACATAATTAACGATATTTAATTTATAAAACATTCATATATAGTATTCGAGACAATCATATAACACTCAAATATAAACATTCATTTATATTTATTTATAAAACATAAGGCTGCGATACTCATTTATAAAACATTCATATAACACTCAAATAACACTCATCCATCACATATCTGAGTTTGATTAAAAGTCATCACTTATTTGATTAAAAAATACTCAATCGACATGCTCTTCTTGGATAAATCGACAAGCCATACACACACATTAAATCTCAAAAACTTGGACAAAGATAGTTGATAGTTTAGATAACAAATAAACAAAGATAAACTAAAACAGTAGATTAGTATTAAAATCAAAAAAATTACAGTCGAGAGATGGAGACAGTAGATTAGTAGTTGATAGACTTGATCACAGGAAAATTAAAAATAATTAAAAAACAATAACAAAAACGATAGATTAATATTACAATAAACTAAAACAGTAGATTAGTATTACAATAATCCTAAATTAAAATAAACCCAATCATCAATAAATCATATTCACACCACAATCATAACCAAAACAAAAAATGAATAAAAAAAACAAAAAATGAATAAAAAAAAACAAATGATGGATCGATCATACCTTCACATACGAAGTTGCAGGAACCAGCGGGAGTTGTCGGCGACGGCGAGTGGCGATCGACGACCAGCGAGCCTGGAACCGATGGGAGACGGGAAAATCGTTGAAGAAATCGGCGGCAGCAGCAGGATTCACGATTTTTTTCAGACATACGCGTTCTGTCTGGATTTGGGGTTTTTATTAAATCCCAAAACTTACATGGCGGAAATCCGCCATGTAAGTACACTTAAGTGCCACCGATGATAAATAAAATATCAGCCCAATCGAAATTTGGACGGGCTTTTTTCCGTCTGATTCCCCGAAAACTTATCATGGCGGATTTCCGTCATGATAAGTTAATTTAATCGGGTTAATTTGGGGGGGATTCAAAATTTTGGCTGAGACTTTTTAGATGACGGATTTCCTCCATTGAAACACCGTCATTAAAAATAAATTAAAACCGTCGTCGAGCCCAACCTTTTCCTCGGCGGAATAAAACAGTTTATGATGGATTTCCGCCATCAAAAGAACTGAATTATTGATGATGGATTTCCACCATCAAAAGACCATCATCTTAGGTCTTTTTTTTGTAGTATCTGGCATTGACTGGTCCATCTGTTTTGTAGCGCAATTCATCACGAATCCCCTTTGCAAGCGCAGATACTGTTGGGGCGAGTCGCTCCTCAAGAATACGCCATGCCTCCTGAGCGGTGGTGCAATTCTGGATAAATTGATAACCGGATGAGCCTTTGGTGGTTTTAATCCATCCAAAAACAAGTCTATTACGACTTTGCCAGGTCTTATACTTCGGATTTTCCTCCAGATTCTCTCCAACCTTTATCTTCTCCGGGGGGATTTCATCCAATTCAACAATATCGGATAACCCATTCAGAAATAATACATCTTCGAAAGTCGATTTCCAGAACAGATAGTCCCCTGGTGCCATCGCTGATTGAACCAGTGGCCGGCTTTGAAAAACAAAGCTCCAATATTGGTATGTACAGAGCACTACAAAAAAAAGTAGGCAGTTCGGACGAAGCAAAGTTAACGGAATTTCCGTTACAAATACTTATTATCAAAGTTAACGGAATTTGTAACGGAATTTCCGTTAACTTTGCTATTTCCGTTACAAATACTAGAACTTATCTATTGTAACGGATTTTTTAACTATTTTTAACGGATATTCCGTTACAAATAACAATTATTTAATAATTTTCATAATTAGGGTTAGGGTAAGGTTAGGGTTAGGGTTAGGGTTAGAGTAAATGTAAATAATTATGGTTAGTGTTAAGGTTAGTGTTAGGGTTAATAGAAATTAATAAAAATAAACAAAAATTAGTAAAAATAAGTATATATACATATTTAGATAGTGTTAGGGTTAGAAGTTAGGGTTAAAAGTAAGAGTTAGAAGTTAGAAGTTAGGGTTAGAAGAAGTTAGAATATTATAGTTTTTTTAGATATTATAAATTATCAAAAATTTAAAGTTAGATTATAATTAAATAATTATAAAAATTTAAATTATAAAAATTATAAATTGAAGTTATTTTAGATATTTTAAATTTTAAAGTTAAAAAATAAATTTAAATTAAAGAAGGTATTTTAATTTTTAAAGTTAAAATTTCAATTATAAAAGTTATTTTAAATTATAAATCCTAAAAAGTAAAAATCAATTTAATAAATTAAATATTTTAAAACTTATAAAATAAGTTTATTTTACATTAAAAAAATAGAAGAAGATATAAATTAAAGTTATTTTAAATTATAAATCCTAAAAAATAAAAAATTAACAACTACTGATTTTTTTTAAAATTAATTACAACTAGTGATTTTAATATATTGTAATATTAACTTTTAAATTTTAAACTAAGTTAAATTGTAATATCATTTTAAAGTTATTTCCAAAAAGATTTTAAATTTTATTTTATAATTATTTCCCAAAAGTATTAATTTAGTTAAATTAAGTATATATTATTTCTCAAAAATATAAATTTCCCAAAACATTTCCCCCCCCTAAAATCGATTTCCCCCCAAAACCCCCCAAAACCCCCAAAACCCAAATCGATTTCACTCCGGCGATCTTGTTTTTCACCCACTCCCATGTCCGGCGATTCTTAATTCGATTTCTGACGAGCAACCTAGAGACGACCAGCGGCTTCCGTTAAAAATTTTTTTCCCTCATTTGTAACGGAATTTCCGTTAAAAATTTTTGTCCCTCATTTTTAACGGAATTTCCGTTACAAATTATTTTTCCTTATTTGTAACGGAAATTCCGTTAAAAATAACTAAAAATTTTGTAACGGATTTTTCTTTCCGTTAACTTTGACTTTGGAGTATTTGTAACGGATTTTTGTAACGGATTTGGGTATTTTTAACGGAAATTTTGTCTCGGACCAAAGTTAACGGAATTTCCGTTAAAAAGAGTATTTGTAACGGAAATTCCGTTAACTTTGCTCGTCCTAACTGCTAACTTTTTTTTGTAGTGGAGGCTGCAACAGACTGACCTGGAGTCGTCATCGATTATTCCGATGGGGTGATTAACGAACTGAATTAATTGTAGTTATTCTCAATTCGCAACTGATACTAAATGAGAATTTACAATCCTTGAAATAAAAAAACTTTAGATAACTTTATTAATGAGTATCAATGTATATTTTATATTGCCATTAGATAACTACTTGCTATTTGTGATTACTAACCACCACTAACTAATTGTCATTTGTAACTACTAATAACTACTAATAGTTATCTAGTACAGTTTTGTTATTTAACTCTTCATACAATTAAGATCTTTTGACATTGATCGAATAGACAACAAGTTCATTTTCAAGTTAGGAACACATAAATTATTTTTTAAAGAAATATTATCATTTGTAGTTTTAATTAAAGCAGTGCCTATATGTGAGATTTTAAGTCCTAAACCATTTCATATTATAATTAATTTCTTATCTGAGTACTCCTGAGTATCAGATATATTCTCGATCTCAGGAGTCATATGATTTGAAGCGTCTGAATCTAAGAGCCAACTACCCTCAGATCCATCAAAGCTATCACCAATATCAGATAATTAATGCTCTAACCTTTTTTCTGTATATCTTTGCAGAATGTCCTAGTGTATCACATAATTGACATATAATCTGTTCCTTTGATTTGAAAGTAGAATCGCATCATCTATTCTTATTATTTTCATAATTCTTTTTTATCACAATTTCAAAAACCTCTCTTATTATAATGTGTTCTTGTAATTGGCCGCAAAAGCAACTGGAGAATCAATATAATTGATACTTGTCCTTCATGCGCTTGATGTTCTGTTGAATAAGAAACTTGTCCTCTCTAACAATCATGTTAATACAATTTTTAAATAGTGTATTTGGTTGATTATGAATGCAAAAAATAAATGGTTTGTACTTTAATCCAAGACCATCAATCACAAACTCAATTTTATCTTTATCACTAATATCCTCACCAACGGAGAATAAACAATCAATAAGTGCACGAACCCTAATGACAAATTCAGTCATAGATTCTGAGTCACCCTTCTCAATATCTCACAATTGATCCCTAATAGATTGTGCATTGTAAGTTTTCCTAGAGGATAATTGTGTTTCAAGTCTTATTCAACAATCCCTTAAGGGAAAACATTGGGGTATTAACCGCGGATTGAATCCAGCCAAGCACAATTCCATTTTTCTCTTTCCAAGATCGATACTCTGGATTAGGGGAGCCATCATCTTTCTTATCAACAAGGATGAGTGCTTTTGGATCAACAATATCAAGTAAATTATGAACATATATATCAAGTAAATTATGAACATTTTCAAGTGGAACTAGCTCTAATTCAATGCCCAATAATGGATATATAACCACTCTTTCAAGCAGCAGTAAGATTTGATTTGACGGAATCACAACAAAAATACTAAAAAAATCAAGAACGTGATTTGAAGAAGTAAGATTTAACCGAGTGCGATCTTGATTTCAGCGTTGTTGGACAATTAACCAACTGTCAAGATAGTTAATTAGTTAAGCTAGTTAGTTGTTAGTAGTAAAGGGTTAATTAATAAGTAGGGTTAACTAATAAGTATAAATAATCATATTATACATGTAGAATCATTATATTGTTTTCCAATACAATTGAGTTTCCTATATGGTATCATTCGCTTAGGTTGTGCATCCGAAAAATCGCTTGACGATGGCAACTCAACACCAATTTTCCGCTGCAGTAGATGATCATGGCACTGGACATCCGGTGATCACTGGTGAGGCATTCACACAACCGATAAACACGAAGATTGTAACAAATCCCATCAGGTGTGTACTTATGGAAAAATCAAACTATTTTTCTTGGGAGACACAGTTTTCCGCGATGCTTCACGGATTTCAGTTGATGACGTGTGTATTGGGGAAGATTGAGCTATCCACACCAGCAAGAATCCAATAAGATCAACTTATCTTAAGTTGGATCTTAACTGGAGTGTCGACATCAATTCTGCCTCAAATTGCTTCTTACAAGGCGGCGTCTGGAGCTTGGTTGGCTCTTCGAAGATTGTATGCATCTAGCACACAAACGAGGCAGATATACATCCGGCGTCAACTCCAATCTGTTAAGAGAAGTGGACTCTCTATGGACGAATACATTGCAAAAGTCGTCATCCTCAGAGATTCGTTGGCTGCTACGGGTGAGAGCGTCAAAGAATCCGAGATGGTCGTGGTCACACTCGCGGAATTGGGCGACGAGTATGAGGCATTTTCCACGGAAATCACCGCTCGATACGATCCAGACTTGACATTCTTACATTTGTGCGAGTTATTGATGGATCAAGAACTCCGTCTTGAGAAATTAAGAACAACGAATGTACATGTGGCTAATTTCACAAATAAATTGACATCCGATGGCTCACAAAGTCGATCAAAATCTGGTGCAAGTTATTTCTCAAAATCAGATACGAAATGTCAAATTTGCTTGAAAAGATGCCATAATGCCATTGATTGTTATAACAGGTTTAACGCTTCTAAATTTCCTCCCACACACGGTCGCATATTATCTTCACAAGGACCGAATGGGAGCAATCGAGGGATAGTCAATGTTGGAACAGATTCTTTGAACTCAACCCCAATTACGACATGGTACCCCGATACGGGGGCAACTTCTCACATCACAGTTGCTCCAGAGAACATCCAGTATCCACGCATGTTTAATGGTAATAATAATGAATACATATATACAGACGATGGAAGCCCTCTATTAATCTCTCAGATTGGTAAAAGTATTGTTGAGACTGATAATCGTGCTTTCGTGCTTAAAGATCTTTTATTAGTACCTAATGTCACTAGAAATCTGTTATCTGTTAATAAATTTTGTATTGACAACAACGTTTATCTACGGTTTGACCCATCCAGCTCGGATTAATTGTGTTGCATCCATGTCTACTATGTCGCACTCGATATCGCTATTGAACTTTCCGCCAATGGTTAGAGGCATAATGCATTTCTCGGTGACTTTTGCTCCTTCTCCTTCTCGAATCCAGCTTATTTAATAAGGTCGATCATGCGGTATTGCTTTGAGGTCTAAACAGCCCACAACTTTTTTTGAAACCAAGTTGTCGGTGCTGCCATTATCGATCACACGAGTCCCATTCCGAGTCGATCACACGAGGAAGACTCGACGGAAACTGAGTCGATGTTTCAATCTACGGAAGCAGAGGACCCATCACCGGCACTAACATCAGTAGCAGATAAATGTCTGTCGATAAATGAAGATGATCAGCGAGACAGCCAAGAATCGAATGAGGATATCTCAACGGAAATTGAACCGTTAACAATGGTTACCCGAGGGTCTAGAGGGATTGTGAAACTAAATCCGAGGTATGCTCTAGCCGTTGCAGCAACCGATATTTGTGCTCCAAGATCAGCTAAATTTGCGATCACGGTGCCCAATGGAAGGAAGCCATGTCCGTCGAATATAAAGCATTGATGGAGAATCAAACGTGGACATTAGTTCCTTGACGAGTAAGTGACAACGTAATTAATACAAAGTGGATCTTCAAGGTGAAAGCAAAGTCGGATGGGACGATTGAACGTTATAAAGCACGGCTCGTGGGCAATGGCATGCGTCAGGTAGAAGGCTCGGATTACTTGGACACATTTAGTCCGGTAGTACGCCTATTATCAATTCGACTTGTACTCACCGTGGCGGTAACCCGAGGTTGGAAGCTCCACCAAATCGATATATCCAATGCGTTCCTACATGGCAAGTTTGAAGAACGGATAGTAATATCACAACCGTTCGAGTTTCGGGACGCGAGTCTACCAGAGAACGTTTGTCTACTCCACAGATCGCTCTATGGGCTAAAGCAATCCCCTTGATGTTGGTTCCAAAGGCTAAGCACATTTTTAGTTAAAATTCATTTCAGAGAATCGGCGGTTGATCCCTCTCTATTCATTCTAAAAGAAGAAGAATTTACGATATTTCTATTCGTGTATGTCGATGACATCGTGGTGGTGGGATCAGACGAAAAGAAGGTGAAAGAACTAATCAAAAGGCTCGTCGGAGAATTCCCAATGAGGGACTTGGGGGAGTTAAAATTTTTCTTGGGGATCCAGTTGAAATACGTTAACGATGGGATATATCTATCACAATCTCAGTACTTAGCAAATTTAATTCAAAGTACGAGATTGGATAACATGAAACCAACGAAGACTCCAATGATTGCCGATATTTAACTAAATTCAGATGAGCAACCAATCACAGACAGCTGTGAATACCGCCGAGTGATAGGCTCGTTACAATATATGACATTGACACGACCGGATATTCAAATGGCAGTAAATCGACTATCGCAATTTATGGCCTCCCTACAACCGATACATGTAGTAGCAATGAAGAGAGTGCATGCTTCGATTTCCGGAAGGTACTCAAACATTTGGAGTCATATTAAGAAAAGCAAGAGACTTCGGCGTCACCGCATACTTCAATGCAGATTGGGGAGGCGACACCATAGATCGCAAAAGCCGAACAGGAATGTTGATATATGTGGGCGGATCACTTGTGGCATGATTATCACGAAAACAAAGCACTCTTGCAAGATTTAGCACCGAGGCGGAGTACTGTGCGATTGCCACCACAACGCAAGAGATCGAGTCGGTGAGAAATACACTCTGAGAATTGGGCATAGAGGTCCCGACACCGATGAGAATATTAACTGACAACATCGGCGCATCGTTCATTGCCAAAAATCCGATAGCCCATAGCAAACTCAAACACGTTGCTATGGATCTTCATTTTGTCCGGGAAAAGTCGGAGAACGGAATAATAAGCGTCAAACACATTCCGAGAACAGAGAACCACCGGAGGTTAAGAGGGGGGCGTGTTGGACAGTTAACCAACTGTCAAGATAGTTAATTAGTTAAGCTAGTTAATTAGTTAAGCTAGTTAGTAGTAAAGGGTTAACTAATAAGTAGGGTTAACTAATAAGTATAAATAATCATGTTATACATGTAGAATCATTACATTGTTTTCTAATACAATTGAGTTTCCTATAAGCGTGAAATCAAGATCGGGAATCATATGAAGTCGTGAAATCCGGATCGGGAATCGGAGAAAATCGTCTGTGATCTTGATTCACTCGCTAGAAAATCAGGAAGTCAAGAACTCAAGTCGCTAAGAAATTTCATATTAAAAAAATCGCCAAAGCAGTCGCCAAGAAAAGAGACTAAATTTCGAAAGCAAGAAGACCTAAATCACGATCTTGAGAAACACAACTGATACCAAGTGTGAAAACTACAACTTAAAGAATGGTTACGATTGGATTTAAATGTCTAATACCCAATGAATGTTATAAAAAGAGTAACCTCTCAAAATCTAATTACAAAGTATTTATAGAGTTTATTATTAACTAATAAGTTTAACATTTTAACCACACCAAATCAATATTGACAACAAATAAACGATCTAATACTTCGGTAATTAGATATTAGGAAGCACTACAATTCAAATAAAAGAAAACAACTATAACACAATTGAAATTGGTGGCTTTGGAAGAATTTCATAGAAAGTGGCGGCAAAGCAGTTTGTGGAAATATCTGGAAACCCCCTGAATTTTTAACTCCTTTTCATCTTGATACTGTTCATATATCTTTGAAAGCCTCTCCCCACACTTCTTCCTTAGGGGAGAGAGAGAACCAGTTCCTTCCACTAATGGTGCTCCGGTTCATCCCAAGTCCAATCCCTATCTTCTCTCCACCGCCGCCTCCGGCGATACTCCACCACAACTCTCACTGCCCCACCGAAATCCGATTCTCCCGCTGGAACAACGCCAACGCGGCTCCATTCATCCACCACCAACGCCAGCAACAACAAATTGAACGCGACATCCGCCTCAACCGTCGCCACGAATCCGCCGATCGAATCACTTCGTCTCCACGCTCATCGAATCCACCGTTGGAAAAGGATGTCAACTATAGGTCATATGGCACACCCTCCTCCCCTTCTTCCCCCTCTATTCCTGGGAAGAAATCCAAGTACTCCAAGAAGCCGAAAAGAGATCCTCAATCTCCCAGAGTCCCGCAGATCTCCGATTTCTCTCATCCCGCCTTCCGTAGTGTCGACAGATGGCTTCCAGGAGATCTTCCGAACGAAGGGGAGAAGGAGAAGAGTTCATCGTCGATGGTTAAATTGGGGGAGAATGGACTCTCTTATGTTATAGAGAACGCACCGTTTGAGTACAGGTATAGTTACACAGAAACACCAAAAGCCAAACCATTGGGACACCGGGAGCCTCCGTTCTTGCCTTTTGGACCGGCAACGATGCAAAGACCTTGGACAGGGAGAGCGCCATTACCGAAGAGTAAGAAAAGCTTGCCAGAATTCGACTCGTTTAAGCCACCACCTGCAGGGAAGAAAGGTGTGAAGCCTGTGCAGAATCCAGGTCCGTTTTTGGCGGGATCAGGACCCAAGTATGGGAGTAAGAGCAGAGAGGAGGTTTTGGGGGAGCCATTAACAGAAGTAGAGGCCAAGGATATGGTTAGGGCTTGTATGAAGACTACGAGGCAACTCAATATAGGTTTGTTTTTTGGACATATTAAAGATATTGAATTCAGTTTTTTATATGTTTTGTGACTATGGTTCACTTGTTCTTCGTAGAATTCTAAGGGTTTGGGTTTAGGGATTTAGGACTTTAGCAAGAATTAATTGTGGATTGTTTGCCTTTATCTTGGATGAAATAGGTTGTTGCACAATATGCTTGATAACAGCTTAAATATGATATATTTTGATGTTCTTTACAGAATTCTTGGGGTTTTAGAATGAACTACTTTGTCATTATTTATAATTTTTTTATATAGGATGAGAGTGATTGATTGATGCATAATATGCTTGATTACATCATACATGTTATATGTCTTGTTCTTCGCATTATTCTTAGTGTTCAAGGTTTAGAAAGAATTACTTCATTATGATTTGTGGTTTATAATTTATTTCTTTTGCCTTGGGTGAGATGGTTACAGAATATGCTCCATAATCAGATATATGTGATGATTTTGTAAATTTCATAAGGTTTTAGAATTTAGAATGAACTACTTGGTCATGTTTTATGAATTTTTAGCTAGGACGAGACAGATTGATACACAATATTCTTGATTGCAAATACATGTTTTTTGTATAATTCTTAGGGTTTATAAACAATTATTTTATAATGATTTGTGGGTTCTTTCTTTTTCCTTTGGTGTGATGGATTGTTACAGAATACATGCTTGATAATAAGATATGTGTGTTATACATGATATTTGTCATAATATTTTTAGAGTTTTAGAATGAATCACTTAATCAAGATTTATTATTTGTTTTTATCTAGGACGAGATGGATTGACACACAATATGCTTGATAATATACATGCGCATTGGAAGCGAAGAAGGGTATGCAAGATAAAGTGTAAAGGCGTTTGCACAGTTGACATGCAAAATGTTATCGAAAAATTAGAGGTATATATTATAGATTACTTATTTCTCCATATTCTGTAATTCTGTATGCAACTCAGTGCTCATTATCACTTAACATAAAATTTAGAAGATTGCCTAGTTTGATGTGATCAATACCTTGTTTTTTGCTTTTAACCATCAGGATAAAACTGGAGGCAAGGTGATTCACAATAAAGGAGGCGTCATATTTCTTTTCCGCGGGCGGAACTACAATTATATGACTCGACCCAGATATCCTCTCATGCTTTGGAAACCTTCACCCCCAATCTATCCGAAATTGATTCAAAAGGTTCCTGAGGGTTTAACATTAGAAGAAGCAACTGAGTTGCGTAAAAAAGGTCGTGAACTTCCTCCAATATCCAAGCTTGGTATGTTACAAATTCTTTCATCTCTGAATTCATGTTGAAGTTAGGCAAGGCTAAGCTAATTATTACTGTTTCATCACTTGCCAAATAGGAAAAAATGGCGTCTATATCAATCTAGTAAAAAGCGTGATGGAAGCTTTTGAAGAATGTGAATTAGTACGTATCAACTGCCAAGGACTCAACAAAAGTGACATTCGTAAAATAGGTGCCAAGCTCCAGCATCTCGTTCCATGTGTCCTTATTTCATTTGAATTCGAGCATATACTTATGTGGAGAGGAAAGGATTGGACTTCTTCTCTTCCACAATCAAAAGATGAACGTTCTGTTGCTGATCCTTCACTTAATAATCAAAGTATAGTGGAAAGGACGAATCCGGTCCCATGTTCAATCAATAATACTTTTCTTGAGCCCAATTTGACTGGTTTCCAAATGGGCAGTGAAGACATTCAAGTGTGCGGAGATTCAGATGCTGCAGAGTCCATGATGACAACCAATGACAAGTCTGAAGAAGCATCATCAGCTGAAGAAAATATTCATAATAGAAATGACTCACCACCTCAAAGACGGCACACACCCTACGTGGATGGAGTCATGCTTCTCCTGAAGCAAGCCATTGACAATGGATCCGCAGTCATTCTGGATAACAACTCTTTGGATGCGAATATTGTATATGATAAAGCAGTTGATCTTGCCAAGACAGCTCCACCAGGACCTATCTTCAAGCTTCAAGCCAAGAAAAAAACCAAACATAAGGTCGCCAGAGTTCAAAGTGACAAAATTCACCTCGAGGATGACGAAGTGGAAGTAGTAGCAGTGGTTAAAAAGGCGTCCAATGAGAAGAAGAATGGAAAGCAGAAGAAGAATTATAAGGGTAGTTTAACACAAGAGTTTACTTCTGTAGCACCTCATGGGAGCTTAAAAATTGACGAACTTGCAAAGCTTTTGGCTTAAACATAATTTAATCAATGAATTTTTTGTTTTTGTTTTGATGACATATGGTACATTTCTATAAGTATATCAAGAATCATATAAGTATACGGTGCGATTTTGGAATGGTACGTGTTCGTTCCGGAGCTCTTGACGAACAATTGATCCAGCCGTCCACACCCTAGGTGAACCATAGCCGTCTATGGGAGTTGTCAGTCGGAGGTGTCCGATGAGACGCAGACCTGTCCTTCACCAATTGACTATACGATTCCCCTCCATACCGTCGACTGTCCCCTCTGTACAGTCACCCATTTAATCACTATCTGGCGCATATAAGATGGAAATCGCTGTCCATAAAAATCGCCCACCGTTCAGATACGCTATCTTCATTTCCCCCGCTCGTCGTCGTAATCACAAGGCCATTCGATCTCGTCGCCAGCGGTCAGAACTCCTAGTTCGGTCAGCATTTTTTCGCCTTCCACCCCCGGCCCCCGTAACCGAATCTAGGTTTGATTTTATCCATTGTTTCAAGACATGGTTTCCGCTAAAATAATTTTAGGGCATACCGGAAAATTTCGACCTAAGATCTACCTAAAACTGATTTTGTTTAATCTTAAATAAGCATTGCACGATTCCTGATGCTGCGTATCCCATTTTTACTACTCTTCTTAGGTTTTTTAGTCATATGAAAATATACTAAATATGATCATATGAAATAAGATCATCTTATTCGTAGAACAATAAAAAAATTAAATGAGGTAATCAGTTTGCTAATTAGTTTGTCTGAGAACAGAAATCATACATATTCCGATTGTAGTACCAAGTATCGCATTTGCTAATATCTATGCATTGTTTTTATGATGCGTGTGTGTTTAATTGTTTGTTCTTTTATTTTCATTATCCTCAGGCAGTTCTGATATCATTTTTTTTTCAACACAAGCATACGTAATGGTCATCATCACATCCATGGTTCGCTCTCTGTTACTTTTGTCTCAAGGTGTTTTCCGTTAATAGTCATTTGTATAGGTCTAATGCTATTTTTTTATTTATTGCAGATCAGTATATCTGATTCTGACACTGAGATGGAAATAACCTCTGTTTACGGTGGGCAGTCCAGTATGTACTTTACATAAGCTATAATGGGTTTGTCATTGTTGTTTGACATTTGTAAGATTTAAAATTATTAGATGATAATTTAGTGGAGGTAGACAAGTCATTAGATTTTGGAATGGCTATTGGCAGATCTTAATAACGATGTTCCTCCTGAATATGTGTTTGTTACTGGAAAGAATAGTCCCATGGCAAAATCGTCCTCATCTAATTCAATATCTCGGAAAAGGAAATGTGTAGTCGGTACTTCCAACCAAGGTAAATTCTTTTTCTTAAAATACTTATTGTTATTTTATCTTCTTATAATTATTTCTTTAACTTGATTTTTGTAATAGGCTGATCATGATTTACTGCCATAGAAAATATTTCCTGATACATATATTCGTGGTGCCAAGAATAGTAAGATAATTTTGTAATAGTAGGTTTTTTTTTAACTCAGATACTTCGACCTCCCAATGTTTTTGAATATATTGTTATTGTCTTGCAGGCCACTTTTTAGTTCAGAATCGTTGTTGCTATTCTGGATTTTTCAATACTTATTTAGCTGTTGTTGCACAAATGCCCTCAGATTTTTACGACATGGTGGGAAAACTAGGCCTAACTCATTTTCTACATAATTGTAATATTGCTGTCAATTCTTATCATTTGGACGATCTGCTTGGTCGTTACATCGGGAATCATGAGTTTAAAATCAAAGACAAGATTTTAAAACTCACAGTCAATGATGTTGGGAAAATACTTGGAGTTCCAAGTACTGGCATTCGCATTCTCGTCGGACGTGATGATGAAACGAATCATGAGACAGAATCTTAGAAAAAATATTTTGGAGTCACCCAGGTTACTAGGTGAGTAGAAATCTTTATTTATTTTACTATTTCAATATCCCCATTTATTAGTCTCATTTTTGAATTACCTAACAGTACGCTTGTTAAAGAGGTCTTTGTTCGAACTGTAACAAGGGAGAAGGGCGATGATAATTTTGGGCTTAAATGCCTTAAATTATGGTTATGTTTACTCTTCTCCTCGTTCCTCTTACCCACATCTAAGATGAACATGCCGTTAAAATTATTTCACTATATTGAAATAATCGAAGATTTCGGATGTCATAACTGGGCTCAACTAATAATGGATCAGCTCTTCGATCCGTAACATGGACTCTGCGTCAAAATCTGTTCGCCGACGCGAGAAAATTGGTGATCGTGCAGAAGAATACATACATGGATGTGTAACTGTTCTAAATGTATGTCATGTTTGAAAAAATTATTTTTTCAGCCAAATTAGTTTTTTTTAATTATTATGTCATAACATTGCAGGTATCCCTGTGGGAGAGAACAACATTATTTCCTCCATCGTCTCCCCAAAATTCTATAATTTTTCAGAGATATGAAAGATCAACTAAACGACAATCGTACCATAAGTTCACTTTCAAACGACGATGTAAGTTTTCAGGATACTAAATTTTAAAGAATTTTTAAATTTAGTATTCAACACTACGAATTCCATTACAGGTATCGGCTTTTCCTCGTTCAGTTGTTCGAGACTCGCCTCCTTCTGAGGTTCTTAGTAGTGGCCTTTGCCAAATTTAATATCATTATGTATTTATTTATGAATGACCTGTATTATTACAATAGCCGGATGATCCGAAAATATTTTTCTTTAATAATATTGATATGGGATGATGAATAAATCGAATATATTTGGCTACCATTTATTTGCACAATTTTTGCTAGGTAATGGCTACAAATATGATTCAACCAACGTTGATGGAATTCCTTCATCGACGAAGACTTCAGAAACATTATGGCAAGTATAGCCAGGTATTAGTGTGTCGTCCTTTCTAATCTAGCATAATTAATTTCTCTTATAATAATTCGTGTTTCCTTAGTTAAAAAACTCGAGGATAATTCAAGAACCAGCAAAAAAAGGTTAGTATTTAAATTTTTGTTCGGTCAAATATTAATATCTCTTATATTACCTATATATCTGGTCTAAATTAATTTTACTAGGAAATAACCATATGTCCCTTAATGTTAAATCACAGACATTCAGTAGTCCAAATACCGAATCACTTGTATATTTTCGTAATGTTGTAGATCTATGTACCCCCTCACCTATTGAAAATGCGGATGTAGACCCACCTACCAACCTTTCTAAACAACCGATATCGTGTAATCTTGAAGACCCAGAAGACCATATCATGTTTTTCGATTTATCATATCATCCAATGGATAGTCCTTACTTGATTGATGGTTTGGATTTATATGATGAAATTCTTCCTGATGCTCTTGAAAAAATCCACATTTTCCCTGACCCAGACCATATCAATGATGATCAACACTGCATAAATCCTCGCAACCCAGAGACTGATTTAGAACCAAATTCCAAACCCAAATCTAGTATTGATAACGGTGTTTGGGATCAGAATATTTGCCCTGAAATTGACACAGGAACGGGTTTCTAGAATGTCAGCGGAAATATAAAGATCCCCAAAGATTGTGAGATTTAGGTTTGATTTGCTAGGAGATTTAACCGTGGATAGTAGTGTTTTGAGGTTAGATGATTTAAACTTCCGATTAACGCTGAAAACCGACACGTACTCTTACTGGAACAGCGCAAGCCATTATTCGTATTCCAAATCAAACCTGATAATGCTTGTCGAAGAGGGCCAGTCTATGTACAATCAGATGCTTATTGACGAAAATCACGTTGAACAGAATGTCATTAGTGTAGACGGGATGGGAACTACACAATTGCTTGTTCGAAGTGAATTTTCCGCTAATTCTCATAGTTCAAACAGTTCACAGTTATTCGAAACTCCTATTCGAAAAGAGCGACATAATAAGGCTATGCCATTTGGTTCCTCCAAAAAGGGTATTTCATCCCCAGAATTTTGGGCTTGTGCGGTAGCATCTGCAGATGAAATTGAGAAAAAACTTAAAGCTAGGCCAAATCTCCAACCAGATGACCTTGCTGATGTTGTTCGGTGTTTAGATTTTTCACCTTCAAGTTCAGCAGATCCTGATTCACCCTATGTTTGTTCAATGATTAAGAGAATAAAGGACAGGAATGCCGACAAGGTAATGAATTATATTTTACGGCTCTCGCTAAGATGCACTAAGATTAGTAACGGTTTTTGGTTGTGTAGTTGGAAAGGAAAAAACTTAAAGAATCGAAAGAAGCCTCCAAGATGAAAGACAATAACGAATCGAAGAAAAATCAAACAACGAAGCGTTTAGTAATGAGACCTGAGTAAGTTGTAATTTATTAATTTTTCATAGCACTTATGAATTATTCTTGGACTGATTCAAAATTTGTTATTAATCAGTAGGTACTGTTCGTTGTTCTTCTACCTGATAGTGAATGATGTTGTGTTCTGTGCTGGTCAGGATCTTCTTGATATCATTCAGCATAAGACATATGACGCCTTGGTATGTTTTCATTTAATATCTTCTTATGTTCTCATGTTTACCTAGATTTATAGAATAATTTTCTATTTCTCCTTCTGAAATATTTCTCTTGTGTTTTAGCTGGTAAATGTGCTATTTGGCGTGATACGAGTTGAGTTGAAAGAAAAATTAGTCGTCCCTGACATGCTTCAATTTTTGAGTTCAAAAATTTTCAATGACTCGAGTGTTGATCAGTATTCTAGTGCAATACCAGAAAAATGTCCTCAAAGGCATGTCGAGATTGTTCTTGAATCTATTAATAGGTCCATGAGTGGTATTTTTAAACGCACAATGGATCATTGACATTTCGTACTATGGTCAAGGATCGAAAACACATTCACTCATTACGATTCTAACCGCATACCAAGACAGACTGTAAACCTTGGTGCAGCTAAACGTGTTGTAAGTATGTATATACAATTTGATGCTTATGGTCATGAAATGTGTTTATTATTTTAATGAAATTTCTTAATTATTTTCAGATTAAATGGTTCACTAAATGGTCTGCACAATACCCATGGTCTGATGTGCACGAAGATGACCCTATATTCATTCAATGCATTTCATATCCTCAGGAAACCAATCCCAAATTGGACGGCGGTTTGTATATGCTCTATGGCATAACATGTTTGGTTGAATATTTTCATATAGAAGACGGTGGTTTTAATGGGCACAGTCTCGACTCTACGATGAATTGGACGAAACAGCAGGTGCCTAAAATCAGAAATTCAATGTTTCGTAGACTAGCAGAGCGAATGGAATTTAGTCCTTGGCACACAAAAATGGCCAAGTTTATGCAGAAGAAAGGATGAATTTGTGTAAACGTAATCAAGTTTGTCGTTATAATGCTATACACTCTTCCACTTGCTAATTTCTTTATAATGGTTTTTTGTAAACTCATTTCGTTTAATAATCATTTGACTTATAAATGGTAATTGAAAATGGATGTCCTGTTCTGTTTATTTCCGTTTTCATAACAATAATGTGGTAGTAATTGATTAAATTGTGAACCCAAATAAGGGAAATTTGGTAGTCCCATACTACATAGTCCTGCCCTGAACATTAAATCGCCAAAAATGAAATGCAATTGCTGCCAAAAAAATTTAGAAAATTACTCGAGTTAAGTCCAATAACTAATAGCATTGATAGATATTCTAGAGGTATGTTGTCTGGAGCGAACTTGAACAATATTTTGAAAACACACACATCGCCTACCTCGAGTTCCAGTTCTTTTACGAAATGCCTCCAACCTGTCTGTACACGATACCCTGTATGGCAGTAAGGGTTGAATGTGCTGATTTTGGAAACAAATAATTTTTCAGGATTGGCCATTAGGTATATTGGATCTCCACTTTTGAAGAGTTTTTCCGGACATAATTTTTTTGGCAGTGTTTGCATTAGGTGTATTGATATTAGGTATTGAATCGCATATTCACAAAAATTATGTATTGAACATACCAGATATGGATTCCCACCCAGCACGTGGGATTTCGTTAAACTCGCAGTCCATTACATAACTTGATGAAATTCATCCTCAGCTGCGTGCTCCCCCTGCTGGTCAGATATTACCACATCCTCTTCCACTGCATTCTCATCGTCAGGCTCATTGTCACTAGATTCTTCGTTGACAGACTCTACCTTTAACTCTGTCTTTTCTTTAAGTGCAGTTGCTCGTGTCCGACTGAAAAATGATGGTAGTTTAATCGGCTTGCGTATCGTTCCGTCAATAAACGAAGCAGGTATGCCATATCTCGTAATTAGAACGATTAGACTCCTCCGTATACTAGGGTAGTATAGGAATTCCAGTACCATATCATTCATTAGGCAATTTTTTCGATAAATAAACGCCATCCCTTGCCAAACATGACATTTCGCCTATCTTCGGTGTAAATGTTCACAATGTAGGTTAACTTGGACGATTCCTCGTACAACTCAATGTCTCTCCAACCTGTTAGTCCTGTTGCTCGTAGGAATCATCTGGGGATCAGCTAGATTGCAAATATATAGTTCACAGAATATTGTATCAGAATTTGTAGAGTAGGAATAATGGTGAAAAATTGGGAAGAAGTAGCAAATCATCACATATAGACATATGTTGAAAATTTAGAGACCAAAGTAATCTACATCGTTGGGTTTGTTTAATGCAATTAATGAAAATGAAAATCGAATATATAAACAGAAATGGTTTAATCTCTGCCCACTTTCTTTTTGTTTCGTATTCTATATCTGGAAGCCAAAAAATGATAATCTGTTCAGAAACTATGTTGTTTAATTAAACGAAACCTAACTGCCACTCTATAAGAATCTATGTTGATTTGCTTCTGTGAACTAAAAAATTTCATTGATTTAGAATGTGCAGGGGATGTAAAAAACATTGTAAATACATTATAAAAAACATTATAAAAAACATTATAAATCAAACACATGGAGATGGAGAGAGAACAAGGGATGTAGAGACAACAGGGGATGTAAAAAACATTGTAAAAACTGGTAAAAAACATTGTAAAAACAATGATTGAAATAAAATCCCAAATAACCATAAGTTTTCGTTCGACAGCGATAAAACCCAAAACGGTAGTTGTCCCTATTGATCGGTGGAGTAGAAATAAAATAACCCAAAATATACCATTGCCCAGCGGTGGTTATTGAAAATACAGACGAACTCCTGATTTGTCTGTCCAGCAGCGCTACTAGAAGAATCGCCATGTTTTGATAGACTAGTCATGGTCGCCTGTGGTATTTTATGTGATCGGCAGAAAATAGGGTTTCTGACGGTTTATATAGTGTGTAATGTTGGTTGAAATTATCCAACAGATGCACCCATTCATTATTGTATCAGAAATCATAATCCTAACTCATAATATAGATGGTCATATTCACTGAGACCTCCCTTTACATAACTAGCTATGCATAAAAACATTACGAAATGTTGGGAAATTATGTAAAACCGCAGTACCACAATTTCGAATTTCCATACCTTCAGAATTACCTGGGAGCGCTATTTAGCATTCACATCTGGGTCTAGCATTTTTTGAAAAAAAAAAATCCTAAAAATGCAATGCAGAAAGAAGAATGAGGTATTCGTCGCAAGACTTAAAATTGAGGACGATATATCGACAAAAAAGAAGTCAACCTTTTGATACATATTTTCCTAGGGTTGGACAAATTATGTATCAGTACTTATCTTTTTTTAATATTCAAAATAATTTCTTGATACACACTAGTATTAAACTTAATCACAAACACACACCCTAACCCTTGCCCTGAGCCTAACCCTAACCCTGAACCTAACCATACCCTATCTTTAACCCCAAACCGCTAACCCTAAACCAAGCACAACCCTTACCCTAAACCGAAACCTAACCGTAACCCTAACACTAAACATCTAACCCTAGATGATTAACCTTAAGGTTTCTTCATTGAATTGTCCATATAAAAAAATTAATCATACCTCCAACAGAGACAATGAAAAAACAAAACATATAACTTAACCAAGACATGTAGACTTACTACAACATCTGAACAAAATTTTAGATCAAAATTGAGCACAAAACCTCAGCAATAGTGACAATAATTTTAAGAGTGCCAATGGAAAACCCCAAAATATCTAAATCATTAAACAAAACCCTAACTTTAAAATTAAATACTATGTGTTTTTTCTATGTTCTTTGTCGGATTTATTAATTTGTATTTTACCATCCAGACTTCACCACTAGCTTTTGGGTTTGATAAATTTCTTCTTTAATGTTATCCTGTAGTGATTAGAGAGTAAATAGTAGACGATTTTATATCAGTTATATCGAAAATAAATGTTATATCACTCCGACAAATAATATTCTTGAATATGAAAGACGCAAATTAGACAAGTTTTTTATGTAGTGACCACTATTGAAAATAATCACTTGCACAATTCCTTGAGTTATGACCTAGAAGGTGGCACTTTTTACAACATCTTGGCTTCTTCAGGATAATTTCCCTAGTAGATCTGAATCTAGGGTCAGCCTTACTTGGTCTACCTGTATTTTTACCGCTTCCCTTTGTTTTAACAATTTTTGGATTCTCTATAATGGGTTTGGAAGTAATTTTCTCCTCAAATCTTGTAATTGATCAAGTAAATTGGTTGAATCTTCTGTAAATTGTTGGTAGATTCAAATCCGTCCAGGAATTTCTCTAAACCATCGATGAGTTTAACCTCTGCATCCCCATTTAGATTAAGTATTTGACCACATCTGTCGAAAACCTGATTTAGTATATTTTTTCTATGATTCCGGTTGTATAGGTGTGTTGGTCTGCGGTTTCCTTGGTGTCATATTCCATCTTTTGCACATTAAATCCTCTGGCAATGAAGTTCTGCTGTTCCAAGTTAGAAAGGCTATAATGTGACGACATGGGATACCCTGCCTTGAAAAAAGATTGCAACTACATATAGGAGTGCCTTAAGATGATTGACATGTAATCTTCGCAGCTTCGGTCTGGTTGAACATTCCAATTACGCTATATTCTGTAGTGGCCTGCATTTCAATACGACAAAATGCTGCAATTAAATTGAGGAACGCATCACATTCATGAAATGAATTACTAAATCTAATAGCATACCTCTGGTTTCGCCCTAACATAATATGTCATGCTCTTCTGTACTTGTTGTTGATATAGAAGAAATACCTCAGTTGTATATACTGAATGTGCATGCCACTCAATAGTGAGAGGCGTAATTATATGTGGGGGAGCATCACGATTTCTGTGATCCAATTCCTCTAATCGATTCCTTTGAGCGCTTAATACCAACTCAAGTGAACAAATGAATTCAAATAACGTTGACGATCGCCTCACATTCAGTTTAACTAGGGCGTTCATACCTTCGCTAGGTTGAGTGCTTTGCATGCCACCAAAAAAATAGTTTGCCACATTACAAGAAATAAGACCTTGTATGGCGGTCTTTAGATGGTGGATTTCCGTCATCTAAAGTGATAGTCGGCGGAAATCCGTCATCTAAAGACCGCCATCTTGACAATCACCATTATAACCCCATAACCGCCATCTAAAGACCGTCATCTATTATTCATTTCCATTTTCCACCAAAAATTGTATAGATGACGGATTTTCGCCATCTAATCTGAAAATTTTCGCAGGAACTAAAAATTTTTAGATGGCGGACAACCTCCATCTAAAATGTGGCGCGAAAAAAGTTTGGCGTCAATTCATTGATGGCAGTTAATTTTATTGATGGCAGATGTCCGCCGACTATTTTTGTAACATTAGATGATGAATTTCCGCCATCATAAGTACATCAAACGATTACCTACGTTTATAGATGGCGGACATCCGCCATCTATAACTGGGAGAGGGCGGTTGTGCCCATATATAGATGGTGGACGTCCGCCATCTAAACCTTAGTAAAATAGTATGGATGGCGGATTTCCGCTATACAATGTTTGTGTTTTTTTTAAACAGACTATTATATTAAGCGTTCGAATCGTTGTTTTTTTAATTACAATATGATATTTGAAAAAAGTGATTTTGAAATTGAAATCGATGTTTTTTTATTAAAAGAAAACTAAATTACAGAATCGTTAAACATTTGAAGTTTGAATAAGGAAATACAAGTTACACTAATCAACACTCGTTAGAAATGGAGTCGTCTGAATCTGAAGTATCTGATACTAATACAGAAGGTATGTTGGACTTCGAAGTGGAAGGCATATTTGACAAGTCGATGTCGGAAGTCTTCAAAACTTTATCGATCTTTTTGAAATAAGATTTCATAGAAATGAACTTCTTCTATTTTAACATGTCTTTCTGACTCGCGTTACACTTGTTCTTAAAATGAAAACATAAATGAGTTCGATAATCAATAAAATTATTGAATTATATTTAAAGTACCTCCAAATCCTTAAATTTTTCCGACCAAACATCTGGTGCTGCATCAGTAGTCGTGTTTTCAAAGATAGATTCTGTTCCTTTCCAATTTGGAGAAGCTCATCTTTCGTTCGTTGTGCTCACCATACTGACAGCTTTTCCAATTCCTAATATCCTATTCTTTTTATTTTTTCCGAAGGTCTTGTTGTTCGTCGCTTCGATTAATTGCTGTATTATAAAAAAAAAATAGTAGTAAAATATGTATAAAAAAATTAATGAAACTTACCATTGGAGTCATAGATTCTACTTCAGCCAAGATTTTTCTTCTTGACTTTTGATAAATTCTGTGGTTTCAAACTGAAAAAATATAAAAATCAAACTATGATAATAGAAATTATATAATAGAAAAATATAAATAATTTAAAAAAAAAACTTATAACTTTATCACTTCCCTTATATGTCATTTGTAAAGTCTCGGATCAAGCTTTGACTTCATTCCTTCCTTGTTGCATCTATATTCACATAATTTATTAATATATAAATAAATTAAATATAAATTATGAATAAATTATCAATTCATGACATCGTTGTACTAATCCTTTTGAACCAACATAATGTATCATTTGATTCGCTCGGTTCGCGGTATTTATCTCGGAAATTATAAAAAATAATAAGTTTTAAATTTATTAATATCAAATAAATATATACATATACGTACCTGTCCTCTTTCCGATCGATATTGTCTCAATTTATTCATAAATTGAGGTTTGTTGACATACGGCGGAAGAGTTGTTAAAATATCATCTTCACTCATATTAGGATCCGAACCATATTTTTGTACCAACGAATTATGGTTGCTCCTTTAGAGTTTGTTTAACCTACCATTGATATAAGTTTGTGCTGCTTTGCTTTCACTCAAATCATATTCAGCCTACATATTCACAATTTAACTTATAAGTTTTGAAAAATTAATAAATATTTTAAAATATATATATACTTACGGATAATATTTTCAACGCGTCATGAAAATTAAGTTTCGGTTGATGACGCTACTCAATATCGTACGAGAAGAGAGTATGGTCTTTTGCTAAAAGAGCCATTCGTGCAGTTAATTTCTGTGTCATTTCATCGATATACCTATCTGGCAACTCAATTTCGTTCATTTAAAAATTCATCGATATACCTATTTGGCCGATTTGATTTTGTCTCGACATTTTGTAAAAATCGAGAACAAAACGTCATTGATTTTTCAACAAGATAACTTTTCGCAATAGATCCTTCCGAATGACTACGTACCGTCACATGATTTTTTAAAGTCAGAAGATACCTAAAATAAGAATATATATTGTATGATCAAGATATATCAATTATAAATTTATTCATAATTAATTATAATTGTATGAATATATATACCTCTCTATCGGATACATTCATCGATATTGTACCGGTCCAGCTATTTTCACTTCGGTTGTTAGATAGACCATGAGATGAACCATTACAGTAAAAAAAAATCGGGGGAAAGATTTTCTCAAGATTGCATAATGTATATATAATTCTTTTCTCCCATCGTTTCATAAGTTTGATTTCGATCACTTTCGAACAAATATCGTGAAAATATCCGCAAAGTTCAACGAGAACCGAAGTCACTACAGGTTTTGTCGATTTTTGTAATGCAATAAAAAGTAACTGTTGCATTATAACGTGATAATCGTGACTTTTCAATCCGATAAATTTTCTCTCTTTCATTTTCACGTTCCTAGAAATGTTGGAACTATATCCATCGGAAAGTCGAAGGGTTAAACACTGACAGAAATAATATCTTTTCTTTCGTCGTTAAGTTGAAACACGCAGTCGGAATGTCCCATTCTTCTCCCATTCGAATTTGATGAAGTTCTTTTCGGATTCCCATCGATTGTAAATCGAACCTCGCGTTCAAATTATCTTTTGTTTTACCATCCATTTCCAAAATCGTATTCAAAATGTTATCACATACATCTTTTCGGTGTGCATAAACTTTGTGCAACCTGGATATAACTGTTCTTCACCTTCTTTTAAACGTCGTAAGAACGAATCATCATATCTGTGCTCTGAATTTTCGTCGACTTGATCTTCATCGACAGGCTCGTATTCGAGAGGTTCTGTTTCGAGATATTCTTCGTCGACTGTATTCTCGACTACATGTTCTCCATAAACCGAACGAACCAATCGAATCATATCGTTACCAGTTTTTGACATTGTCTCTTGTTGTTTCACTTTTTTCTCATCATATCTACTCGGTAACTCTCCGTGACGCGTCCAAACGTCGTAATGTTTCAACCAACTATTTATAAAAACATGCTTACTCATCTCCTTTATAAGAATCATTTCACTATTCGTGCAGGACGAGCATGGACAAGGTGAATAACCTTCTGGGTGAATCAAATTCGAAAGGACGAAATTAATGAAAGCTGTTAAGCCTTCATCGTATTTTTTCGAAAATCGATCTAAACTCATCCAACCTTTATCGAGTACTTTCATGAAGTTCGACATTATCCTAAAAAATTAAATTTTTATCAAATTATAATTAATTAGATAAAACTTAATTTACTATTACAATATTAATTATAGTTCAATTAATATTAAGTTCAATTTTTTTTTGGAAAATCTAACTAATTAAAGGTCTAATTAACTATTCCAAATCCGTTTCATAAACGACTTTTTTCGGAGTTGCTGGTTACGGAACTGGAGGGGCCGGTGCTGGGCGAACAGGTGCCGGCAGTGTGGGAGGGGCCCGCACAGGTGTCGGTGCTGGTGCAGGAAGAACTGGGAGATAAAATCAGAAAGCATCATGGAGATTGGGTGGTAGAGCTTTCTTACGAGATAATTGCTTCACTCTACGTGACATTTTTAAAATCTAAAAAAAAAAATTAATTAATTAATTATTAAACAAATAAATAAATAATTAAATAATCATGAATTTTTAAATAAATAATCATTTTAATAATTAAAATATTTAATTTAATGACAAATTAATGATTATTATTTCAATTTAAAATCATTCAGTTTAATAATTTATAATTAACAAATTTATAATTTCATGCAAATTATTTAAATTATATTATAATAATTTAAATAATTTTAAATTAAAATGATTCAATATTAATTCATGCAAAAATTTGATTATTTACATATTATTTTCATGCAAAAAAAATTCATGCAAATTAATTATTATTTAATAATTGTTAATCAATTAATAATATACTAATTGTTATTTCAATTGATAATTAAAATGATAATTTAATCATTTCATTTTACAATAAATTTAATAATTTAAAAATTAGTTCATTAAATAATAAATTTAATTTTTTACCGCAATATAGTTTCCAAATCCGAATTTTACGAATTATCGGTTTCTCAGAACCTAGAACATACAAGTAAAAAACAAAATAATTATTATTTTTATTTTATTAAAAAACAATAAATTATTTATTTATTAAAAAAAAATTAATTATTTAATTAAAAACAGTAAATAAAATAATTAATTTTTAAATTATTTAAAAACAGTAAATTATTTATTTATTTAAAAAAATTTATTAATTATTTAATTAAAAACAGTAAATAAAATAATTAATTTTTAAATTATTTAAAATCAGTAAATTATTTAATTATTTAAAAACATTATTAATTATTTAATTATTTATTCATTAATTTAAAATCTGTATATTCAATAATAAAATAACATATTATTTAAAGTATTAATAATTAAAAAATTAATTATATTATTAATCAAATAATATTTAAATCATGTAGAAACAATAATTATTTATGTAAATTAATCAGTAATTATCTAATTAAAATTAATTATATATTTAAATAATTATTTTTTTATATTATTTATAAATTTTAAATTAAATATAAAACAGTAAAATTTATTAAAAAATAACAACAAAATAAAACTAATTTATAAAAAACGATTTCTAAAATCTTACCAAAACGAACAAGCGAAGCGAGCAAGGCAATCGAAGGCGAGCACGACTTTGTAGGCGAGAAGAGGGGACCGATCGGCTGCGGAAAAACTAACACGATACATTCAAGAATTATTAAATAATTATAAACTAAATTAACCCATTTACAAAGTAAACATGTAGGGTAAACAAACATTTAGAGTAAACAGATTAACACAATCATAATATATTAAACAAACATTTAGACAAACAATCAAACTCATAAACCCATCACAACAATCAAATAAACCCATTACAGTAATCAAATAAACGTATAATCAAAGAAAACAAACCAATTACAACAATCAAATAAACCCATTACAGTAAATAAACGAAAATTAAATCAAACCATTAATCCTAAACACTAAAACACTAAAAAGAAATCAAAACCCATTACAACAATCCTAAACACTAAAAAGAAATCAAAAAAACATAAACGATCAACTGTATAAAACACTAATACAATCAACATTACGTAGATAAACCATTAATCCAAAAATACATTTACAATCAACATATTTACAATCAACACATTTACAAAAAAAAAAAAATCAAAACAACCCATTTACAATCTAACCTTCACAGACGAAGATGCAGGTACCGACAGGAGCTGTTGGCAACGGCGAGCGGCTGAAGACGACCGGCGAGCCTATAACCGGCGGGATACGGAAGATCGCTGGAGAAATCGCGACGAGGAGGCATTAACCGCCGTCGGATGTCCGTCATGTTAAGTCAATTTAATCGGGTAATTGGGCTGAATATTGGAGGGGATTCCAAATTTTGGACGGGACGGATTTACGCCATCTAAACACCGCCATCGAAAATAAATTTGAACCGCCGTCGAGCCAAAACTTTCCTCGGCGGACTCAAAGAATAGATGGCGGATGTTCGCCATCAAAACAATTGAATTATTGATGACGGAAATCCGTCATCTAAAGGCCACCATACAAGGTCCTTTTTTTGTAGTGTCATGTAGATAGGACATCATTTCGAACGTATCGCATACATGTCTTGCAACCACTTATGTTCCTTCAAGTTATTATCAATTGTCCATTCGGTCCAATCCCTTTCAAAATTCTTGATTGTATCAGATGTGTTGAGTATTTTATTGAATCTCTGCATTTCTTCATTATTTCGATAGACCGTTGCAACTTTATCGCACATTTTGTGTGTGATGTGCCATTTACACAATCGATGAAATGTGTCGGGAAATTCGCAAGATATTGTCCCTTCATCGCGGTATCCTGATCTTTGATTATAGTCTTTGGGTAACTTCCCATGCACTTCTTAAATTCAAAGAAGAGCCAAATAAAAGAATCAGTAGATTCGTTTGCAAGAAAGTCTGAAGCAAATAAAACTGTTCTTAAATGGTTATTAACGCCGCAGAATATACCAATAATAAGCTTGTATTTGTTTGTGTTGTATGTCGTGTCGAATGTGATTGCGTCTCCATAATTTCTATGATCATCGATGCTTTTTGAGTCTGCCCAAAATAATTGTTTCATTGCTCCTGAATTAATAAACATTAACTCAAATAAATTTCAGTATGTGACTAAATATCCCAGATTTAAATATGTCGAAATAAATACCTTGGTCGTCGACGTAACTATAGTAGTAATTTGAGTCTTCTGCCTTTAGTTTTTCAAATTTTTGAATGAGAATATCCACATCGTCATTTATCATGTTCTCTCTATCATTTCTTCTGTTGTTGAAGAAATCTATCTTCTTAAATGAGCAATTGGAAAACCCACCTGATTGCATTGCAACATATGAATATTGTTGACTCGGCGGAATGTTTGTGGCGTCCAAATCCTGTATTAAATTTCTTGCGTATGGTGTGATTTTTCTGTTAATCTTCAAAAACCTCTTTTTTTATAGTGTAGACAGATCATGGTTGTGCTGATTGTTGTAGATTGAGATGACCCATCTAACCCCATCAATTTTCAGCGAGAGTAGTGCTTTACAACCTGTTCTAGGATTTCTGATGTGTCTCGGTTTTTTTGGTTTTTCTAACATATGGTCTACCACTGGAATGACCGCCCTCGATTTTCCCTCCTTGGAACATACATATGTTTTCTTTCTGAGTCCTTGTTTTGAATGCCTCATTGATCCCTTTCTCACAGAAAAACCAATTGAACCAGCGTATGAGTAATACAAGGCCTCTGCCTCTTCCAGAGAATCGAATGACATGTCGATTTCTGGTTCTGGTACATTTTCCTCACTTCAACCATCCTCTGGGGAATATTTAGTACCGATTTTTATATAGAATTATTGAATAGGAACTTGGAATTGAAGAAATACCTTGGCGTTACAAGATCTGAATTCTCATTTTCGAGGTCTACACAGCTGCAATTGATGTTTAAGAATAAATTAGCAATAGTATCCATACATATGTGCAATAAATCATTCATTACCTTGTTAAATGAATTTGTTCTTACTGAAACGAAAAACTAAGAATATATTGACAAAGTTACATGTTGTGGCTATGATTGTTCTCTTCCTCGTAATTCTGTAAGTCCATCAATGTTTCTCCCTCGTCTGATTGAAATTTAGTAATTATATAACATTTTCCCAGTTTGGGTATTCAATAAAATTCATCGGAATTTAATGAAAATACACCTCATTAACTAGTTATTACCGTAGGATGCAGATTTGATTATGCAGTCGTGTTCCTGGAAAAAATTTCAGTTATAACCTTATATAGTTAATATAAATACAAAATTATATCACGAAAATTAATAACTGCGAATTAATGGTATCCATGATATTACCTGTTAAAAAAACGAAATGGGGAAATCTATATGAATCATAATTTGGAAACATGTAATAAAAATCAAACTTCTCAGAAATTTATGTGTAAAACCATATGTAGGCATGACGCATAGAACGATTTTCATTTTTTAAAATACCATATCACAATTAAATCATAGATAATCTGGTCGAGAAATATTCTTGAATTGATAATTTACATCTCAATCTCATCAATCATTTGCATCTGATTATCTGGAAATAATTTAAGGAATATGAATATAGATTGATAAGTTCAACAGTGCATTACCAAAATTCAATAGTTATGGAAATGTTTTGATATTTATATTTGCCTAACTTAGTAAATGTATGGGGTGTAACTAATTGGAGTTGTAATTGGGAAGCCAAAAATTCTAGATATTATCTACTAAAGCCTTAGGAAATATATATTTAAAATGCTTATCTGATTTAGTAAATTCAGAAAAATGGAATCGTGAGTGTAATAATATGTGGAAGAAATTCTTAATTTAAAATACTGATCATACAAAATTAGTTTGAAAATAACAAAATATAGATATTAGGTAAATATTGTAAAAAACATTCCAAATGTTCTATCCCTAGGTAGTTTGGAATTTTACAACATTACTGAAATCAACCAGAGGTTGAAAATTGGTAAGCATGCTAACTTAGAAATAGTCCTAGAAATATATCCCTTGCTCATAATATTTCAATTGCAATGCGGTGGGGTATTGAAGGATTTATCCCACCACTCCTTCCATCCTACTAGAACTGAATTATCCTCTATTTTGTAATTATTCCATTGCGCATTGTCCTCCCCGGTGAAGGGGTTCAGAGCTACATAGTTGGGGTGGCCTGGATGAATTTCCTGAAAACACCAAGAACACTGATTGATCGGAAGGACATCGCTTTTTTGGAACGGTAGTGATAGACGATATTGAGATAGCTGCAAAGGTTCCTCGAAATTTGGTCGAGGCATGGGTGGTGCATGTATTACCTTCCTTGGCAGGTAAGGATCGATGCGGACAGGAGACTTAATACGTTTTTCCCCCTCGAAGATTCTCCTTCATTCACTGATTTCCTTTTGAATGACCAATGTCCACGCATTTCTGAAAGACGCGTGGAAGATCCAGTTGTTGGAGGGACCCTATGTGCAGGAGATGGTGGAATCAGGATCGGTGAATCAGCAATTGTCCCATTTTCTGATTCATCATCGCCGATCATAATCACCTCATACACATAGTCATCAGTCCTCCTCATGGGGTTGTTGCCTTGCGCGTTTCTTTTCCGGGAACTCATTCCTACTCAACAAATGTAACATGTTTCATCACAATCAAATTTAAATGTAACCATAAGAGCTATATTATGTGATATCTGAGAAGATATCAACAATGATATACACCTCATTAACTAGAAATAATTATAAAAATTCGTAGTATAGATCGATTCATTTAAATATACATTTCCAAGCCTGGAATTCTGCAATTCTTGGATTCAAAAAACAAACATTTGAAAATAGAAATTTTGAGATTTTCTTCATCCAAAATCTTTAGTCACAGAGGCAATGTTAAAATTCGTATAGGGATAAAAAATCAATGCTGGGCACGGTCTAATTTTCAACAAATCGGTTATGATCACCTCAACTCAAGCATGCCAAAAAATTCAGATTTTATATATTGCCGAACTTGCTCTGCGAAATCTTGAAAACTAGATCCGCAAGAACATTGAACACATAATGTCTCCGAGATTCAATATCATAATAGAGATAAAAAAAAACTAAGCATGGAAAATCGAACACATAATGTCTCCGAGATTCAATGTCAAAACAGAGGAAAAAAAACTAAGCATAGAAAGTCGATTTTGGTAAAATAATACTAAAAATATGGAAGAAACGAAACCTTCAGATGGATCGATGGTTATTAGCGCCAGATGAGTCTTCCGATTTGTTGAAAAATACACGCCCGGCGATTGTTTAAATAAAGGAGAAACTCATACCGCGGTAATGATGAAAACCTGTCATCGGTCGTCGGCTCAGAACAAGTCGCCGTCGGAAGGCATGGCTAGGCTTTGCCACCTGGTCATTCGGCCTCGGCAATCGCGTAATTAGACTACCCAAATCCTATCCGAACAGTGGCAGTATCCACCAGACTGTTCCTGTTCCGCAAGGACGGTGGCCGGACACCCAGGGTGTCCGATTGCGATTGGACTTCGAACCCTGACGAGTTGG
Source organism: Zostera marina (assembly GCA_001185155.1). Classification (NCBI taxonomy): domain Eukaryota; kingdom Viridiplantae; phylum Streptophyta; class Magnoliopsida; order Alismatales; family Zosteraceae; genus Zostera; species Zostera marina. The sequence goes on from LFYR01000830.1 coordinate 210,685, forward strand.
TGACGTCGCCGGTATGGTCTCGACATAACATTCCTGAGCAGCTCATTCCTCTAGGGCCTATTTCAGATCCTAGCCAACGGGATCCGCGCCCGCAGACGAATTTTATATATATAATCGCGGAACGGCCGGAGCTCAAATAAGGACCCTCGGATTTTACTTGAACGGCAAGGCCAGGACGTGTCGCCGCGTAGTTGGGAATCATTCATGATGCGGATTGTATAAATATATAGGATACACTTCGTGTGCGGTTCTTTTCCATGCGGTTCGGTCGGGCAGAGAACATTCCTTCGGTCCAGTACTTTCGACTGCTAATGGGAAGACGCTCGTCGGCGCCGGTCACCCCTTGTATTCGAGATTGGAACCACAGCTTGAACCTCGTATTCAAGATTTGTCGTCTTTATTAATAGATCCGGTGTCGATGCTGGAGATGGAGCTCTCGTGTTCGTGGACTATTGATAAAAGAACGAATGGATTCAGTATCCCGTATAGGATTGGGCATGGGTGGGTTTGCCTAGACCCGGACCGAGTTTTCAAATCGAGGTTCGGGTCAAAATCCGGAAAGATCAAAAAATATTGAACCTGGACCCGAACCCGATTTAGATGTAGGGTTTGGTCGGATTTGGGTTTAATAAATTTTATTGAATATTTTGCATAAAAAAAAATCTGTTGTTTAAATAATTTGAAAATTTTATAAAAATCAAATAAAATGATTTGTGAAGATGGAGAGGGTTTGAAATGGAGAGGTCCGACGATGGAGAGAAGAGGGCCGGCGAAGGTGAGGGTCAGCGACGGCGAAGAGAGGGAAAATGAAAGTGGAAGAGGAGAGAGAAATGAAATTAGAGTTTAAATTTTAGGATATAAAATTAAATAAAAGTATTTATAAAATTTAAATATAATTATGTATATAAAATTTTTTATAAAATGTTTTAAATTATATAAAATTATATTAATTATTTATATTTTAATGATTTTTTATAAAGTTTTTCGAGTTTCGGGTGAGTCGGGTTTGGTTCAGGTCAAACCCGAATCCGACATTTCGGGTTCAGTTCGGATTTGACCCGACCCACGTCCACCCCTAATCCCGCCACTCCTCAAAACTGAAACAACACCAACATTGCCATTTGCACAGGATTGTTAACCAACAGAAACCATGTGTAAATATAAAAATACATACAGTGTAAGTCTTTAGAAATTTTAATAGTTACACTAAAAAAGAAGCAAATCCTAAAAGAGTCTATTTATTCGGATCCTGGTTAATTTATCCGAATACGGGTACAATTTCTGAGCCTCTGAGAGTGAGTCTGAGGTGGAGAAAAGTCTTGGGATTTGGGGGAAAGAAAGGACAACGCCCTAAATCAATGGGTTATTCCTTCACTTCATCGGCGAGGGTAGTTGGAGCGCTTCTCCAAAGAGGTACTTTCCGGCGCGTCGAAGACAGCTCTCTCATTCTCCGAAGTAAAAATCTTCTGACCACCTTTTCATTTCTGCTCTAAATTTGGATTTTTATTTTTAAATGTTGAATTCACCAGGGATTGAGTTTCTAGGGTCAAATTTGCTTGTTCCCAGTCGATATGAGATGGGTTATGTTTGTAAAACTAGAAATATTTGGACTACGACTCCTGTGTGTATGGGAAGGCGGGCTGCCAAGATTGCTAATAGAAAGGTACGTTTTCAACTTTTTAATGTACTTTTATCGCATGGTGTTTCTTTGTGGATTATATTATATTTTTGTTTCTGTTGGGCTGATGTTCACTTTATGATTTCATTGTTTGCTGCATCATCATTTTTATAATTACAAAAGATAGGAAATTTGGTTTAAATGTTAATGAATCGAATAATGAAGAAAAAATAGTTTTTGAATGAATATATTAGGATTTGGGAATTATATGGCCGAGGTTGATAATTGGGGTTTCTACCTGATTTGGCTAAACAACCACCATGTCATTTGGATAAGCGGACTTCCTAAATATGTCAGTTTGCCTTTTAACCCTAAAGACTGTTCCTGAGTTGATTTTGATCAGAATGTTTTTTTTCTTGTTTGAAAGAAAACTTGACATTGCCTTACTTCTGTTTTCTTTCACCTATATGTCATTTTTTGATGTTCGTGTGCATCTTACATGAATGCCGGGACCGACATTTTTCATGAATAATTCAGGTTTTCTGATTACCGTAAAGGTCATCAATTCCCGCTGATTTTTAGATTCAGGGTATTTATTGCAAATTTCTACTATGCTTTATGCGACCAACTCCATTACATGAATGTCCACTCACATGTAAAACCTTGCTCCACACTACTTATTGAAATTCATCTTTCGTTATGAATTGGACCCTGGGAGCCTTATGTCTTTCCTTGATGAACACATTATTCATGTTGCACTATTTCATAAAGGACTCAAGTCTATTCTTCAAGAAGGACCTCTACAAGAAGGAAATACATTGCTTAAATTTGTGGGAGTCTTCACTTCTGCAACAAACCCTTTAGTTCCATGAATCTAAGAGAATTTCTATATAAGACTAGAGTCAATGGGAATGCCCCATTTTCCATGCTAGATAAATATCATCTTTATCATGTATTTTAGTATTTTACTGTTTGTTTTTCCATTAAAAATGGACTTTAACTTCATCAAAAAAAAATGTTGCACTATATGAGATAAGTAGAATGAATTTTCTCAGGGGAGAATTGCCAAAGGTTCTTCACTTCTTCCCCTCTTGATAGTTGAAATCTAATGATGTTCTATCAGTGATGGATTTAGCACCAATGGGATGACATGAAATGGGTAGTTGGGGTACAATTTGAGCTTGAGTTTAGGTTTTATGAAATGGATAGATGATAGATCTGTCCATGGTTTTTCATGACAGCTCTGGCCAGGTTAGGCGGATCCGGTTGGATCCGTTTAACACTTTAGCCTATTTACCCAATTATTAATAATAATAATAAAAAATATATGGTTGGAATAGAGTTAAACGGGAGTTGGATTTTTAACCCTATTCTTGATTTTCCAGCACCCTTTCCCCTTCCCAGACTACTCCGGCGAGGTTAATTTCCGGCGAACATCATCAAGGTGCCAGATCCAGCGAACGTCGAGCAGCTCCATCAATAATATGATTTAAGACAAACCTTAACTACTAATATGATTTAAGATTTTTATTTAATTATATATATATATATATACAGCCAGCTTCACCTGCGGACGTCCGCAGCTGAAGCTGGCTGTGGTGGGCGATCACATCCGTCGGATTTTAAATACAACGGATGTCGTATTTCTGACTGATTTTGCGAAATCAGTCCAAGAAACGACGGAATCGCGAGCGGACTGTGATTCCTCAACTGCAGTTCGGAACTACGATTCCCGAACTGCATCTTCCGGAACTGCGATTCCCGAACTGCAGTTCCGGACCTCCATTCGGAAACCGCAGCGAGCTTCCACTGCAGACGTCCGCAAGTTCGTTAATTCTAGTAATATACTAATATTTTGAAAATAGAGGTAATTATTATAATATTTAAAAAATCATTATAATGTTTCATGCGACGCCTAGGCGCCTTGGGCGTTCATGCAATGGAGCTAGTCGCATGAACGCCTACACGCATGAAAAACCTTGGATCTGTCAACACAGAACTTAATATGAGGTCAGTCTCCAACGGAAGATTAATCGATTTGCAGGAAATTTAATTTCTAACTTTGTAATTCACACTTTTTGCTAATTTTGCCTATATCGTTTTTTATTTTGAAGAAGTTGTCTCGTTTAAAATCGTAGTTTTGAAATAGCATAATTAGCAAAAACAAATTAACTAAAAAATTGTTGAAAATTAAATTATCTTCAAAACGATATATTATATATTGAATTCCGAGATGATTTGTGAAATGTACAAAATGAAGGAATTTAGGGTTTACGAAGTAGTTCAGAAGTTTTTTTGATAAATTAAAAATTCCATTGCTGAAAATAAAAATGGGTGGGCATTATCCAGGTACAAATATAGGGAAATGAAATACAAGTAGTAAAAACTAAAAACACGTAAAACATTGTCACTCTCTTCTATGCAAGGTTTAAAAACCGGTTAACTGGTAACCGGTTCTGGCTTACCGGTTTTCCGGTTAGACCGGTTAACCGGTAGGGGTATTTTCGTAATTTTTTTTAAAAAACAGAAATTATGTTATATACTTATATATCTATTCCATGTTTATATCCCTGTTATATCAAATGTGGAGGAAAAGAAGAAGAAAAAATTCTGATGGTGGAGAATCAAAGAAATGTGAAGGAGAAGAAGAAGAAGAAGGAAAAAAATTCTAATGGTAGAGAGTCAAAGAAATATGGAGGAAATGTGGAGGAGAAGAACTGAAAAAGAAAAGAAAGTGGAGAGGACTTATAAAACGGCTAGGGTTTCAAAGACTTATAAGGAGAGGCTTATAAGATTTAAACTTATTAAAATAAGGCCTTTAAATGAGGCTTTATTAAATGAAATGTAATGGGCTTTATTAAATAAAGCCTTTAAAATAAACATTTAAGTAATGACCTTTATTAAAAACGGGACGGGTAACCGGGTCGGGTACGGGTTAGATCCGACCTATCGACCCATTTACCCGTCCCAACTAACCGGTCACCGGTTAGTAGTATTTTACCGGTCAGCCGGTTTTTAAACCTTGCTTCTATGGCTATGACTCTGGCATTGTAGCCATGGACTGGTGCCTCAAGAGATTGCACTCCCATAGATATATAGCATTTGTTTCAATCTGTGACAGATTGCTCTTCTTATAGGGTGTACCACCATAACCAGTACTCACATCCCTCAATATGTACAAAAGTAGTTCAGGAGTTGTTTACAAAATAACATGAATTATTTACAAAAAAAGTGCAAAGTTGTTTAAAAAAGAAGTGTGGAGTTGTTTAAAAAAGAAGTGCACTAACAAAAATGTAGTAGTTGGGGAAAAATAGCACTCCCAAAGAGTGAAGGAGGAATAGGGATAAGGGATTTCTTCGCAACTAATGCCTCAATATTGGTCAAAACTCAAAAGAGCAGAGAGGATGTGGAGTCCTAATAACTCCTTGTTAGCAGACTGGATAAAAGTTAGGTATGTCAAGGGAAAAAGTATTGGGGAAATAGTGTGCAGACCTATTCTGGACTCCCATATGTGGAAAACAATACTAGCCCAGCTAATAGCTCGCAAGCACAATAACAGTCTCTACATATAACTCCCAAAATAATACTTATAATTAAGAGTTTTGGAAGTAGTCACCTAGGTGAGAAGGCTCCTATAACTGTCTAGGCCCTGGGTGTCTTGCCTTCAGAAGATTACAGAAGCTAGCGAGCTTATTTCCTAATCTCCTTAAACCTATAAAGATCAAAGACATAGTTAAGGTTTCTAACAATTTGAAAAATCATGTTCTCTAGATTGCAGAAAGTATCCATCATGGTTTGCCAGACTCAAGACAGATTCTGGTACCATCTAGACCCACCACCTTCTTATTACCTTGGCACCTGGTTTCCTTAAAAACCGATGCAGAATCAGTCAAATTATTAATCCATAGTGTTCTATGTAGTTACAGAGGCATAATATGTGTCACCTCTAGAGTGGTGCACGTTCTCGTGATTTCCTCTGTAATGAGAACGACCCATATATAGGAGTGAATGGGGGTCTGAAAAAAGTTAACTAATATTCTGATATCCTTGAGATAGTTCTTCTTTCTCACTTTCTACTCTTTCATCCCCGGTGGAATCCGGTTATTCTTCTATCTATTTATTTCAATCCACTATAGTCTTTAAATTTTTTCATCAACAGATTACTTCTGTTGTTTCTCCAACAGAACAGTGTTACTTTTCTACATGCTAACTGCATTAAAAACTATAATAATTCCCAACAGGATCCGTGTTTGCTATATCACACACATCTATTGTCTTTGATTAGGAGCTTCTCGAGTGACCAATGAAGCTAGGGTGCATGTTCGAGTTTTCGACTATGCCTACTCAATTCTTGTTTTCCGAAGGTTGAAGTTAATTACTCTGAAGAAACTAAGGAAGTATACTAAATGGAAGGTAAACCTATCTTCTGAGGCAGCACCCTTAGTTATTTAATATTTTAATTACTAAGAGCATACTATATAGGTTAATAGGTGAGTGTCGATGGGCTTGCCCATCTCTTTATATCTCTTATAACCTCATGTTATCTGTTGATATCTCTTATAACTAAGAGCATACTAAGAAGCATAGTTATCTGTTCTTTATTAGTCTATTACTCTATTTTAATGGAATTTTTACTTTCATAAAAAAATAAAGTGATTTTTACCCCTAAATCCTAACTGCATTTTACCATCGAAGTAATTTTAGCCTGACTTAAATCATAAAAGTCAAATATAAAAGATTGTCAGATAATTTCATTCTTAAATCAAATGAATATAAAACTTGTTTGTTCTTTTGGAGTTTTTTTTACAATTTTTTTTAACTATTCAAGGTCATTATATTTCTAGCTTATTCTTTCACTAATGTCATTAAAAGTTTGTTCCTTTCAGGGTGCTCAAAATGCAAAAAAGATGAAAAGAAATGGTAAAATTGGAAAGGAAATTGTTTCTGCGTAAGTTTGTTCATTAGATGCTATTCCTTGGATATTTTTGAATTTGTGAATTGTCTGATTCTTCTTTTATTCCTTAAGGTTATTTTATTCACCAAACAAGGAATTGTGTAAACTGTAAATATTACGTGTTTTACTTAAAATGCATTTTCATGTCATTTCTTTTGATGTCTTTTGTTCTAAATATTAATAATAATATTTTTATTAACTTTATGCAGCATAAAAAGAGGTGGCCCAAATCCAGATTCTAACACTGCTTTAGCTATTGTCCTTGAGAAGGCTAAACAACTTGATGTTCCTAAGGAGATTGTAGACCGTAATTTAAATAAAGCGTTAGAAAAAGGCCAGGAAGCCTACATTGAGAAAATATATGAGGTATATGAATATTGAAGTTAGGTATTTGAATTATTATTAAATGTCATTAGTGTCATCATTTATGCCTTATTATTCCCTTATATATTTCGTCACCCATTGTGGCATTTGTTGGGTATTGTTTATTCGTCAGGTATATGGTTTTGGAGGTGTTTCCATGGTAGTTGATGTCACTACAGATAAAATAACAAGATCAGTTCAAGCTATTCGGCAGGTTATAAAAGAGAGTGGTGCTAAGATGGCGGATTCTGGGTCTGCAATGTTCAAATTCAGACGTGCCCGAGTTGTGAATGTAAAGCTCACTGATGTTGACAAAGATAAACTTCTTGCAATTGCTTTGGATTCTGGCGCCGAAGATGTGATTGAACCTACAATTGATGATGATGACCCAGAAGAAGACACATCTGGAAGGTAATCCAAGCCAACACAATATGTTGTAAAATTATCATTCATGTTCAGATTTTAATTAATTAAAAAGTGCTTAAACTCCAAACTTTGAGAGTAATTGCGTTGATTTTAAATATAGCTATTATAAGGTGGTATGCTCATCAGATGAATATTCTATAATACTATCAAAGTTGCGAGAAGAAGGGATTGACTTTGAACCAGACAATGGCTATGAGTTACTACCACTGGTTACAATTGAGGTATTTTTGTCTTTTAATAACGTTTAATTTCTTCCTCTTTGCCCTATGTAATCTGATGATGTTTCATTTTTTTGCACAGGTAGATGATGAAGCCATGGACATGAACAAAGAACTTGTGGCTAAGTTACTTGATCTTGATGACGTTGATGCTGTATACACAGATCAGAATGAATGAGTAGCGTCAACCACAATTGAACACAATTCTTAATCAAAACGAAGCGTACAAATTAAACTGGTCATTGATTCATTGTGCGGAAATGCTCAGCCTAATTTCATAGCCTATAAATGCTTTTTATGGTCGTCTACACTCTACAGGTTTGTAGGATTCTTGTGTTCTTTCTGACTTCTGATCTGTTATGATTCGATGATCTATTTCGTTTTTCTTCTTCTTTGGAGAATGTAGCAAAATAAAGCCCTCTAATTCTTTATCATCCATTCATCTAGTGATAACAAGTTTTCTGATTAAACGTTAAATTCGATCCATAACATGTATTCCATGTATCCAGTGAAGGTCAATGAATCATAAACCCTATTCAGTCTTTTATGTGTATTTAACTTATGATTCGAGTTGCAGAGTTATTTTTGACATTATATCAGAGAAAGTATTAATGCTAATGTTTGTCTTACAGTTTGACCTCACAAAGCGTCGCTGCACTGCACGTGAGGAAACGTGTAAGATCGTTTTTTCCATCTTTTCTTTGTAGGTATCATTTATAAAACCAACATGTGGCTAATGGTGTATTTAAAAATAAGCAAAATGTCTAATTTCATATTCAAATTTGATGTTTCAAAGAAACTTATTGGTGTCCCTTGTCACTAATATGTGGAACATTCCATATCTCGTGTTTACTTTTAATTACTCACCCCCCCACCCCCTCAATGTTGGATATAAATGATTACTTGCTTAAGTTCTACTAACTAGATCCACCCAGTCATCTGACTCCTAAGCATTCTGGTCACATGGTGTACATTTTTTGTGGTATCATAATGATTGAAACCTTTTTTTTTTGTATCCAATTGTCTCAAACTAAATTAATTAATATTTATTATCACGAAAATATACTTATTATTTTCCAAGAATCCTAATGGGCAATTTTTTTATGTTGTAGTTAGATTAATTTTTTTATGTTGGGTTAGATTTTGGACAATTTTTCTTTGTTTTCTATCTCTATTATTCTACTATATAAATGATTACATCTTCTAGTTTTATCATATTTCTTCTTTCTAAATCTCTAATTTATTTTGCATATATGACTATAAATAGATTAGGGATTCATGTATGTTTGATATTAAAAGGAAATGTGGAAATGAAATCCTTTTTCTTTTTAAATTAAAATATATATTATACATTTTCTTTTTAAAAATGACTTATTTAACAAAACTTTTAAAATATTAAAAACAAATGTATTTTTTTAAAATAAATTGTATTAAAATGAATTGAGATTCTAAGTTAATTTATATATGTTTTACTTAGGATGGGTTTAAGATTCATTATGTGTTGAAATTAAAAAAAGGAGAGTATAGGACACCACATTCATATGAGTCATAATTTACAGACTATTTTTTTGGAGATGAAATTAATCATAGAAATCTTATTGATTGAATTGATGATTTTGCACTTAATAAATTTTGTGCATACTCAATTTTATGTCTATCAAACGAGAGTTCAGTTCGGATAATTTGAACGTGTCTGATTAGTAATTGAATTTATATTTTCGTATTTGAATTTGATTAAAACTATTTGAATTATATGTGATGGTTATGATTGATATTGTATTGCATAATGAAGAATAGTTGATTTTAAAAATGACTTATTATATTTATTGACATTATATTAATATTTATTTTCATTTTTTTTTCTAAATCTATCAATGAATATTTTGAATTTTCTACGTTATTTGAATAGTTTCACGTGATGGTGGATCCAAGATTTGATTTCATCTCAGTTAATGTCAAATTAACTTAAAATAAAAAATACAAGAGTTGAGTTTGATTCGGTCAAGAAAAAGCTAAAGATACAAATAAGTATTGTAAAGTTCTAATAATACAAAGTTCTCTAATAATAATAAACATTAATATGAGATTCAGTGAAATCAAATGGGCCGGGGTTGGGTTGGCTGGCTTGGATCCGGACTCATGAAGTCGGCCCGGGTCCAGAAGAAGAAAAATGTCTGGACCCAGACTCAGTCCAGACCCATAAAAAAATCCGGGTCTCGGTCAGGTTCAAAAAAATGATTTTTTTTATTTATCTAAAAAAATCAAAAAATAATTAAATATACAAAAATAGTTAATAATTTTAATAAAATCAATAAACATAAAATAAAAATAGCACGTTGGGTCAATAATAGCATATTAGGTATTTATATTTAACCCGTAACCTACCTTAAGTTATTAATATATATTAAAATATTTATTACAAAAATAAGGGATTGAACTAGGGGTGAAAACGGGGCGGGTCGTGGGCAGGTGGTCCTGCCCTGCTATCTGTCCTGTTCTGGCGGAATGAGAAAAAAAACCCAGGTCCCATAACAAAAGGAAGGCACCATACACGGAACCCCGTAAGCAGGCCGAGTCTGGTCCAAATCATAGGGAAGTCTTCTTAGCACTGAAAGGTGCAGGTGCCCTCCCGCAAGCACGTTCGATGAGGATGGAATCGACAACTAGCATACCGGAAGAATGGCAAATACTACAAATACTATCAAGACTCATCGGGACACACTACGACAGAATGCAGGAGCCTGGCGAAAGCCATCGAGCAGATAAAAACTCCCAAAACAGTACAACACCCACACCGAGACCAGCGGTCATACCCACCGGTCACAGGACCCCAAAGGTGGAGCCCGACGAACCCGAAGTGGAGGATATTTTCGCGATATCCGGGGGAGAAACTTCCTAGGCGCAAGACTCAACAGAAGTCTCGGGAAAGAAAAGAAACCATCAGAAGAAATCTAGTTCACGGACGCTGATCTAGTTGACATAACAATCCCACACCACGACGCCATGGTCATCATGTCGATACTCAAGAGAAAGAACGACGGTCAGGTCAGATTACATAGAGTCTTGGTTGACACGGGAGCGTCGGTGGACATCCTTTACTGAAACGCATTCGTACAAATACGCCTAATAGAGCAGACGCATTCCGGTACGAGGATTCCGGTAGACGGAGGTCCCGATGGCCGAGACAGTCATGATCCCTGTAAGACAGGCAAACAACGACGATACAAGTAAAGTTCACTGTCGTACGAATCAATTCATAGTACAACGCCATATTGGGAAGGGTGACCCTATACGTGTTTCAGGTGGTTATGTCATCCTGACACCAGTGCCTAAAGTTCCCAACGACCAGAGGGGTTTGCATGGTAAAAGGATCGCAAAGAGCCCATTGGGAGTGCTACACGAATTCGAAAGAAGGCGACGGGCTCCCCACTACAGCCAGGGAGGAGGTGCACAGACCAGAACCAACATCTCTGACCATACTTCCAAACGCACCCGATCACAGTACCAACCACACACCCGTTTCTACAGATCCTGCACAAGCCGACATCTCAGGCCGGCTAACAAAATGGGCAGTAGAGCTGAGCGGTTTCACCATTAACATTATACCAGCCAAAGCTATCAAGAGCCAAGCGATAGCGGAGTTCATGGCTGAGCTACGTACACCCGAACCTGAAGGAAGAGGCCTCGGCTGAGTCGACCCCCTAGAAAATTTACGTGGATGGGTCCTCGGCCGCAACTGGATGTGGGGCGGGCAATGTTCTACACTCCCCGACGGGCAAGAGGATAGACGACGTTGTCTACTTCGAATTCCCAACCACCAATAACGCCACGGAATACGAAGCAGTCATCTCAGGGGAGAAAATAGCAGGGGCACTGGGACCATGAAAGTGGCAATATATACGGACTCCAGGCTGGTGGCCAACCAGATCCCAGGGAATTTCGTATCGAAAGAGGACTCCATATCCGCATACATGGAAATGGCTAGGAACATCTTGTAAAGTTTTGCGAAATGGGAAATCATGCATATAAACTGCACTGATAACACGGAGGCCGGCACATTGGCGCGACAGGGGGCCTTGGGTTGCCCTGGGGGAGGGCGTTGGGAATAAATAGATATATAGACGCATAACTAATACAATAAACTTAAATTGAAATAAGAACTAAAGGTATGGTGATGATACTCAAAGATAACAACAGTGATCCGGTCCAGACAACGATCTGACCTGACTAGGGTCCAACCCGGATCTTGGTCCGAGTTCGATCTCGACCTAAGCTCGGCCTAAAGCACGAGTCCAGTAATACCTAGGCCCCGCCCGATGGTAGGGCGGCGACACTATTAATATTGTCTACCTCGAGGTAGACAACAGGTTTTATCAGTCTATAATCTACGCTAGAGAGAGAAAGAATTGTGTTCGATTGTAACGGCCATCTCATCGGCCTTGTGTCATCATATGGAAAATCATTAAATACAAGTTTCTCATGTAATCCATGTCATCTGATATATAGAAATCCATATTTTGTTGCAAGTATTGCTTATCTTGAGCATCCATGAGTCTTTTTTCGTTGGGAACGTGAAGGAAATTAGGAGTAAAAGGCATATGATTGAATGAAAAAGTAGGGTAGTTGACGTAGGAAATGTAAGGGATGCAAACAACGAGGATGACTATTTGTGTACTACCAAACTGATAATGAGTGGGATATTGAGAACCCGGATAGATAGATGTGAGGTATGTCATGGGGTGATGAAGGAAGAGATGTGTAAAAGGATGATAAAAAAACCATCAACAAATGGAAACAAACTTTGAGATGAAGATGATGTGTTGTTGATAGGTGTTTGAATATTGTATGGAAAAGGATGCTCGCTTATTTGAAATTCAGTATGTGAGGAAGGTTTGGTGGTGAATCTAGGTATCACAACATCTGAAAGGTTGTAGCCATTCACAGATGAGCTCAAATTATCGGCTAGGCTTTCTTCATGTTAAACGACAACTTGTGATATGGCAACGTGATACGGTGCGGACATTGGAGGAGTCGAGGAGCAGATGACATAGGAGGAGCCGGACGATGATTCCTGAAGATTCATTCCAGAAGAAATGCTTGTATCTAATGAAGAATCTGAGTCGCTTGAATTTGATGAAGAACAATCGGATGTATTCCAACCAAATGGCAGAGGAGAAGTATCATTCTCACCGAAAATAATATGAGAGGAATCACTAGATAACATAACAATGGAAATTTTAGAATCATCAGATGATATTATGTTGGAGGTATAATCATACAAGATGATCCGGGAAACATCTGAATCATTAGATAAAATGATAATGGATGGACTATCCATGGAGTTAAGATCTGATTCAGTAGAAGAAGTTGGAGAATGCTATGAGAATAAGGAGATATATATACTAAGGGCTAGAGTTGGTGATGATGTTCTAAAACTGAGAGTATGTAGTTTACAAGTGTGCAGATGAAAAGTACAAGTGTCGCCTTAGAAGTATGGCAGATGGTGACCCCTTGCCTTGTACAACGACGGTGGAAATTATCATCGGAGAAGAACATATTTGTCATCAAAAACAAAATACTTTGAGAGAAGACGAGTCTTGGGAAGAATATCAAGTGAAAGTTGGAGATGATGTTGTGTAAAATGAAATGATAAAAATCTTGGTTGAAGGATCAAAGATATTAGTTCAAGCTAATGCACAGTACGAAATATTGTACTTCTGACTAAATTGAAAAGGTAATAAAGTGGTATAGATCAAATCAATAATTAATGATAAATAGTTAAAAAAACAAATAGAAATGATAAAGATATAAAAATCAAAAAAATATTAACAATTGTCCGACAATTAAATTGATTGACAGCAAACAGTGTAATTGATGATGGGGTTCTTTTTCTGGAATAGAATTGCGTTCTTCACTTATGTCAATACACCTCGAGATGTTCGCCGGACGTTGTTCACTGGAGAGGACAATTGAGTAACAGGAAGATGACCGCACAATGGAAAAAGTTGAACAACGACAAGTTCAGCGCAAGATCGCGCATAAAGCTTCAACGCACCAGATATAAATCCTTTATATATATACTACAATTGAATTTGAAAGTGTAATATAATTAAAAAATTATTAGGGGCGGGTTAAGGACGTCGTTAATTGTCAATTAGTGACAACTTTTGGTTATTAGGTACGACTTTTGGGTATCAGGTACGACTTTTGGCCGTCGCTAAAAGTCTATATAGTGATCTCCCAGTGTGGGATGGTCAATTTGATGAAAACTTTGATGAAGATACTATGCTGTATGGGGTGGTTTATGGCTTTAGTGATCATGAAGCCGTAGATGAAATTAATCGATCTAGATCTGTTAGGGATTACTGTGCAGAGTGGCTCCAAGTGCTGCACCTTATGTACCTCTTTTTATTTTGTGAATATTTTTGTAGGTCATTGGATTTTTACCGCTCTGATACCATATTAGGATTTACAATCCATATGATATTAAACAATGCTAATTATGTTAATTTAGTTTAGAAATGTATATTACGAACATATATATGAATTGCAGATATTATGCTTGTGGATAACATACGATGTGTGGTCGGATATGTTATGAACATATAATGTAGATGTATGTAAAATGTATATATGTGAATGATTTTACTGTAGGGAAGCAATGAGCCGAAGATGCTGGAGAAGTAGATTTGAAGATGACGCAATGGTGACAAGAACATGTATACTAGGTGAGATGATTCTCAAAGGAAAGGATGAACTTCTGTAGAGATAGTGTGTATTCTATTTATATGTTTAGGTCAGGAGTCCAACGGATATATCTGGAGAGGGATATTATTGTAATTAGGTAGAAGAAAAGTGGTGTATATAGATATATGTTTAATAGAATAAAGAAGCTAATTTACCAACAATAAATGCTTGAGAAGAAAAAAGAGAGTTAAAAAAGGAAAGGATGTCTCACGAATCACGATTTGTGTAAGGAAAAAGAAAATAAATTTTAAATATTTTTACTGTAAATTTCTAATCCAACGATCCAGAAAGTCTTTGCTCACATTTTGGCTCATTTAAACCCCTTTGTTCACCTAAATATTATTGTAAAAATTAAAGCACGTTTCAGAACTTCTATTCGATCAAGGGTTTTTGAATATTTGAACAGGCCCAAGATCAGGTGAGGTCAGGCCAGATTGAATGTGGCTAAGAGCGGCCACCTGATCCTGTTCCTCTAATATCGATATTATGATCAAACAAAAAAATAATAAACTTAATGATTGAGTGTGCGCACCTGACGGCAACATAACCGACGCCTATTTGAACATTTGCTTTTTCATTCAAATAAGTGAAAAATGATGAATTCAGACATCATCAATATAATGTACTTAGGGTGTCAAACGAGTCGTGTCGAATTTTTGCTTATAGAGTTATACAGGCTCGGGTTCGGGCTCGAGCTCGTCGAGCCTGGTTTAGCTGAACTCGGGATTAGCTCATTTTAAAAATTGTCAGACTCGAGCCGGGCTCGAGCCGCGAACCCGGCCAGGCTCAAACTTAACCTGCAGTTTAAAAGAAATAATTTAAAAACATGAGGATCAAACCTGTGACTTCTCATATGCTAAACAAACGTTTTACAATCTGTGCTACATCTCATTCTCTCTAAATATAATATTTTTAAAAAAAAATTATACTTCTTACCGAACCCATCGAGCTTAACGAGCTTGAGCTTTAGACTCGGACTCGGACTCGGCTCGTCTCATCTTACTTAACACCCTAAATGTACTCTACTCTAAAACGAAAATTATCGTTTTAGAAATTTAGAACATTCGAAAATTATCGTTCAACATGAACTAGGGTGTCAACTAAAGGTTGACCGACTCGTTAAGCTCAGGTCGAAAATCTATATCTCATTTATCATAACAATAATAATTAGAAATTCAGAAATTAAAATGTAATAATAATAATTATTATTTATTGAAGGTAAAAAACAAGTGTAATCTTTCACTTCTTCCACTTCCTCAGTTGGGGTGACCCCCGTCATTTAAGCGCGCTCTGTCTGTTACTTTCTCTCTCCTCACATTCTTCCTTTCTCTCTCTAGAATTGCTCCGCGTCGTCGAGATCTGCAAATCGCGGAGAATTCGAAGCCTTGGAGCTCAAGCAACAGCAGGAGGAAGTCTTCCGTTGGGGGGGTGGTGTCTATCTGATTCTTTCACTATTTTGGAGTAAATTCAAGCAGCGAAGTAGGTCAGTGGTTGTTGGCGATCTTGATGAATTCGGGTGCATTGTGTGGAGAATATGTGGCGAGATTATTTTGGATTGCTTCCGTCTAGTTCCAATCTGTCGGGAGCAAGTTTATTCCGATTCCGATCCGTTGATTTTTTTTCTTCTTTTTTTTTCATTGTGGAAGGGGGGAACGGGATGGATGAATTAATTTGTTTTGATAAATTGTAAATTTCATATCTTGATTTCAGAGATCTGGTTTCTGGTTTCTGATCTTGGTACTAACTCCGATAAGTTTTTTGTTTTTGTTTGTATAATTCACAGATCGAAAAAAGTCTAGAAGATGTCCGGAGTTCCGCCGCCACCACTGCCAGCTGCCGGTGGGAGTACTAATGGCATGCTTCCAAAGCCTCCAGGTTATGTTGATATAACATCCAGTACACCTGGCGGAGCACTTCCGCAGCATCTGAAACCTCCACCGCAGCGGAAACCCCTTCCTCCATCTTATCGCCGCCCCCAAAATAGAGGGAAATATCGTAATAGCCGTTCCAGATGCAGCTGTGGTCGGTTCTTCTGTTACTGTTTGCTTATTTTCCTTATACTCCTCTGCGCAGTGGCCGTCGTCGGAGCAGCTTTCTACATCTATTTCCAGCCCAAACTTCCAGCATTCCACTTCCAATCCCTTAAAATCGGACATTTCCTTGTCTCCGTCAAGTCCGATGGTACCTTCCTCCATTCCGCTGTCAATGCAACCGTACAGGTACTAACTATACGAACTACCTTCCATTTTTTTTATGTTTTTATTCTTCTTCTTTACGAATCTAATTTCCATTCGGGATTGTTTTGCAGGTACGAAATCCGAATGGAAAAATCAAGTATTCATACAACGAAGGAGATGTGACATTCTTCGCCGTCGATGACACCACCGGCGATGTGGATCTAGGATCAACAAAATTCCCAGGATTCAATCAAGACACAAAGAACACAACATTGCTTAAACTCAAGGCCAGATTGTCTAAAGCAGGCGAGATGGTCGACGATACGGTTGGGTCAAGACTCAAATCGCAATTCAAATCCAAAACTCTAAAATTCTCAGTCATGGTCAAAACAAAGCTCTCAGCTCATATTATTGGGGGTATCACCGTCTCTCTCCCAGTCAAAATCGCCTGTGGAGGTGAAAGTGACGCAACCTTAAAACGCATCAACAGCGGTTCATTACCCCGATGCAGCATTAACACGCTAAGATGGTACGCACCCCTAACAACGTACTCATTTTCTTCTCTCTTTTTTCCACACGCCTCAAAAAGGCTAGATCAAATATAAACCCTTTAACTTTTAATCCTGATGGGGGTAGCTAGCTAATACAGTCTTAAAGAACAGGGGAACATCCTCTCTAATCCCCACCAAACCTGACAATCATCCAAAAACATTATTTGGGTAAAAACAACCTTAATTAGTTAGGGTCAGTCAAAAAATTCTAATATGGGTCAGATTTCAATTGAAAGGTCTAATTCTAAATCAGATAGAATATTGTTTTACAAATAGTATAGTTAGTCCATAAACATAAACTTGTATTATTTTAGTTTCTATCATCAGAATTTGATTTGATAAAACAGTAGATATAGGTAGGAGTTATGGGGGGGAGAGGGAACAGTCCATGAGATGATTCGGTGCTTGCATGTGAATGTTGGGGTACTTTATTGAGATGTGAATGTGAGGCTTATCTACATCATCTATCTACATTCATGTTATAATGCTTATGAGTTAATTATGACTACTGCTAATAATAATAATAATATGTAATAAAAGAAAAAACCACAGCACTTACCTGTATTAACTCAGTTGTTTAATGAGACCATGTCTGTTCTGTCTACTTACTGTCTTCCACTGTCCTTTACCATTTGGAGTAGAATCCAATGACAAGCGGCACACTCACTCACTGCCACTGGTGTTGAATTTATGAGTTATTTATTGGGTGATTTGGCGATTTTCATGCAGGATTCGTCTGCATTAGCGATGGAGATATTCAGATAGATGGAAGCAAAGGGAAGCAGATAAGTGCAGTTTAATGACAGCATAAATTTGTTATTTATTTGGAGTTGTATTATTGTATATGGTAAAAATTCATTTATTATAAATTATCATCATGAGAGGCCACAGAGCAGTAAGTGTTACTGTGTCATTGTACCACCACCACAGAGTGCACGCGTGCACTATGCACACACATTACTGACATAATAGGACGCAAAAAATAGGGTTAAGTTGTTCTATCTTTTTCGTGAGAATGACGATTCATGAGGATGGTTTGAATGATTTCACATGGAGAACAAATTAAGTGTAGATGTGGATTGGGTTCAGGCTGCCAGCCAGCCCACTTATAAATTAATAATTCAATTGTGAGCCAGGTTGTGTCCAGTGTCCACATGTAGCCATGTAGGTAGGTGTTTGATTCTTTTAAGTTTGGTTGTTCGTCGTTCAATTAATTATTGTCTTTTATTAGAATGCTGTTCTAATTTCTAACCAAATCATTCTCAAAATCTTACATGTATTTTAATTTTTTAAAATCCACTTGGATAGCAAAGCCAAATACATTCTCTATCTGTACATGCGCCAATTGAGGTGTCAACTATATAACAAAAGCTAGAAGGAATCAAATAAGCTTTGGTCCCAAGACAACACGTAAATCAAGAAGCCATTCAAGCATCCAACATTGAAAAAGTTGATGAAACTCTAAATATATAGTTTGGGAGGGCTCTTCTATTTTGAAGTTTAAACCACAAGCATAAATTCACTCTCTAACTTGGAAAACCTCCAAATTGTAGACTGCAATTTCTAAACTGCAATTGTTCATATATATTGATAAAAGGAATCCGAAAGCCAAAGCTTTTTAAATTTCTGGAGTGTTTAATTTTGTCTTTTTGTTATAACCTTCTTTAGTATTCAAATAGCTTGAAAAGATTGACCATTAAAATTACACTCACATCTAGAAGCATGTATCGGTGTCCCAGACCCACCACGATGGGAGGAGTGTTTCGGCCGAACATTTCGTTGCCGTTCGGGTCTACCGGGCCGACTATAAAACAAGACGAGTCAGTGTCAGTCAAAATGAAAAACTTCTTCTATGGTATGCTGTAATAGGATCCCTCCGGTCCGGGTCCAACTTTTCCTCTTAGTTGGAAACGTACTTACCTCTACTTAAATCTATTCTTGTTTTGTAAACTGATGTAAGTTGTGAAAGTGATGGTTTCAAAAAGTTGTCAGTTAATAGTTCAAAAAGTTAATAATAATAGTAATCAATTGAACTAATCGTGATAGTTGATAATTGAATGAAAAATAGTCATTGTACAATAATAATGTCTCTTTCATAGTTTCATGAGTATTTGATTTCTGATTTTGGTTAAAAGCTTTGAAGAATAAATTGATTCCGTTCTAAAGTTGTCAACGTCTCCGATTTTGATGGAATTCACTTTTTTTTGATAATTTTTACTTTTTATTTGATCTTGTTCAATTTGTTTATTTTGATTACGTCTCCGATTTCACTTTTTTATAAAAGAAAATTATGATGCCTCGTCTATAGGGATCAAGTGTATAAATGGGTTTTGAGCTAATTTTAGTCTCGTTAATCGTTTTGGACTCGAAAGTCCAGGTCCATATTAGTAGTTCAGTCCAGATTAACCAGACCCAAACTCAAAAATTATAATATATATTTTATAATATATTAATAATTTAGTATAGCTTATGGTTTTAATTATAAAAATACTTATTATATTTTTTTAATCTATATAATCTTTAACTTTAGGATTTAAATATAAAAATATCAAAAATCTTTAGAATTTTAAACTAATTAACTTTTAATTAATTAAATATTTAAAGACTTATACTATTATATAATATTTTCAATTTTCAATTTAATTTTTATTTTATATTTAACTGTTTAAAAATTTTACTAAATTTTTTATTAAATATTTTTATATAATTATTGTAATTAAAAAAAATCCCTATTCGGACCGAACCCGACCATTTACACCCCTAATAGGGACATAGTATAGCCTATAGGTTTAAACTTTAAAATTTTGTCCCATGTAAGGATTGGATCTTGTGAGACCCAACTCTTTTGGACCATAAACTTGGAGATTAATATATTATTAAAGAACAATGATATCGCTAAAATTAATTAGTGATCTTAGAACAGATTCACCTTTAAGAAGTTGAGACTTCAGTCCGTTGATCAAAGATGACGGTTTGCCGAGAGTTGATCGTAGTGAGGGT
This sequence comes from Zostera marina, assembly GCA_001185155.1. NCBI lineage: Eukaryota > Viridiplantae > Streptophyta > Magnoliopsida > Alismatales > Zosteraceae > Zostera > Zostera marina. The sequence continues at coordinate 230,739 of LFYR01000830.1, forward strand.
AAACCTTTTATCTCAAGTCTTAGTTCTAACGTTTAACGACGGTTAAGTCTAAACGCGAGAGAGCTTGATACGGCTGGAGTGCGACAAGGATCGGAAAGTTGAGGGCAATTGAAAAGAACCGAGTTGAGGGAGGCTCGATCGTACTCAGCTTTAATCTTCCGCCGAATCATCTGAGTCTTGATAGTGCATCTTGAAATTCCTAAAATGAGTTCGGCGGACTGGTATCCGTTTAGCAACCGGATCTTTGGAGACCATTTCCCCAATTGAAGAATCATCCTCTACTGAGTCAACAACTAAGACAGCTTCCTTTTGACTGAGTCGATTTGTCCTCCATCTTCCTCCGTTGACGCATCTACGATGTTAGCCACATTGGTTAACAATATCTCAGGATCGATGATGGTCGTATCAAACAATTTTCTGACTACATGGACACTTTTAGTCCTGTTGTTCGTCCTCTGTCAATCAAGTTGGTGCTATTGATCGCAGTTTCGAGAAGCTGGAAGATGCATCAAGTCGACATTTCAAATGCGTTCCTCCACGGTGAATTAAAAGAAAGGATTGTAGTATCACAACCAGTGGCGTATCCAGGGGGAGGCAAGGGAGGGCAATTGCCCCCCCTAAAAGTTGGAAAAAAATCGAGGACCTATATGTAATAAAAAAATTTATAGGGGGTTAAGTGTAATTTTCACAATATATTAATATTTTTTAAGGGTTAATATATAAATTTCACAATACATTAATCTCTCTAGTCTCTAGTCTATCCCTCTCTCCCTATATAGATAGATCATATATAGATGAATCTTTCTTACAATGTACCCAGAGACTAAATATTCTTGATAAAATCTAAAGATGAGGTTTCACCTATATATCACCCAATCTCCTGCAGATGTCTTTTTTTTTTATACAGATGCTTCTGAATTTTTTTAGGTTGACTACGCTTGCCGCTTGCGTGTTAATTAGGGATTTGTCATTTCATTTGTCGGAAGCTTTAAAAAATCTTCAATACCAAGGTAACAAGGTTCTATTACTTTTTTTTTATTTTTAGAATTGATAGATTTATAATTTTATGCATTATTTTTTATATAATTTTATAGTTCGATTTAAGAATGTAGGATTGTATTCTTAAATTTAAGGTGAATCTTATTTCTTAAATTACAGTCTTACAGATGGAAAAATATTTTAAAAAGACAACTCCTTCTCCACAACCACAAGAAAATATTTCAGAAACAAGTAAAAGAAAACGATTATCTATTATTCATAAACCATTAGCTTCCGATGATCTTCCTTCTAATCCTTCTAATCCTTCTGATCCAACTATTATCTATTTTTATTGTTAATTAAATGAATGTATTTATTTTTAATTTGAATATTAATTAATGTATTGAATATTAATTATGGAATGAATGTATTGAATTTTTATAAGTTTTTATAATCAATTGTATGAATAGGTCATACCAAAATTTGTATAGGTTTTTTAATTAGTACAAAAAAAATTTCCCGCCTTCGGCGTATCTTGCCCCCTGTTAGGGAATCCTGGATTTGTAGATTCAAACAAGTCCGACCACATTTGCCTACTGCACATATCACTTTATGGCCTGAAGCAGTCACCAAGATGCTGGTTTCAGAGACTCAGGAAATTCCTCATCACAATAAAATTCAAGGAGTCTGCAATAGATCCCTCATTGTTCATTTTCCGACAAGAAAGATTCATCGCCTACCTATTCGTCTACGTCGACGATATTGTGATATCAGGTTCAAATGAGTTAAAGGTTGAAAGGATAATATCGCAACTGGAAAATGAGTTTCCGTTACGACTATTGGGAGACCTTAGGTTCTTTTTGGGAATTCAGGTTACTCGTTTTGAAGATGGAATACACCTGGCGCTATCCCAATATCTAGCAAATTTATTAAAGAATTGCGGCATGGAAAATATAAATCTATCTTCTTTTTCTTGTACTTCTTCTTCTTATAAATTGTATTAATAATGATTAATTTTGCATGAAATAATATTTAATCATTTTAATTTGAAATTATTTAATTAATTGTAATACAATTTAATTAATTTGCATGAAATTATAAAATTCTTATTTAATAAATATTTAATTGATTATTTTTTTATTTTAAATTGAATTAATAATGATTAATTTGCATGAAATTATAGAAATCTTAATGAATAATTATTAAATTGATTGATTTTAATTATTTTAAATTCAAATAATAATCATTAATTTGCCATGAAATTTAATTTGATAATTAATAAAATTATTATTTGTTTAAAAATAAATGATTATTTAATTAATTATTTGTTTAATAATTAATTATTTTTTTTAGATTTTAAAAATGTCACGTAAAGTGAAGCAATTACTTCGTAAGAGGGCTCTACCACCCAATCCCAAAGTTGTTTTCCGGTTTTATCTCCCGGTTCATCCTGCACCGGCACCTGTTTGTCCAGCACCGGCCCCTCCCGCACCGCCGGCACTTGTTCGTCCAGCACCGGCCCCTCCAGTTCCGCAACCAGCAACTCCGAAGAAAGTTATTTATAAAACGGATTCGGAATAGTTAATAATTAGACCATTAGCTAGATTATCTGAAAAATAATGAACTTAATATGAATTGAACTATATTGTAATAGTTAATTAAGTTTTATCTAATTAATTATTATTTGATACGAATTTAATTTTTTAAGATAATGTCGAATTTAATAAAAGTACCCGATAAAGCTTGAATGAGTTTAGATCGGTTTTCGAAAGAGTGTTGACCGATAGAAACCGGTCAAGTTTTAGTGTTAGAGTAATATTAACTAATTTTATTTTAAAATTATAATATTTCAGATTATGTTTACGTTTTTCGTTATGGTCGGTGTTATCACACCGTTCATGGCACTAGCGATTGTTACATCCCGTCGCTTTTTGGGAAAGTCCAGCATTGGTGGTTAGTTTATTTTTAATAATTTAAATATTATCATGATTAATTTTTATTAAATATTAAATCTTAAATATGTAAATTAAATGCGAGGTCATCCACATCTAATGGGCCTCCAAAGAAGAAGGGTCGTGGTCACACAAAAGACCACCCTCATAACCATCCAGAAAAAGGTTTTAAATGAAAGGTTATGTTCGACAACACAAACCAAACGACCGATGAAATGACGAAGAAATTAACTGCACGAATGACTCTTTTAGCAAAAGACCATACTCTGTTTCCGTACGACATTGAGTGACGTCATCAACCGAAACATAATTTTCATGACGCGTTGAAAATATTATCTTTAAGTATATATATTTTTTAAAATATTTATTAATTTTTCAAAACTTTTAAGTTTTGAATATGTAGACTGAATATGATTTGAGTGAAAGCAAAACGACACAAATTTATATCAATGGTAGGTTGAACAAATTCTAGGGTAGCAACCATAACTCGTTGGTACAAAGATATGGCGCGGATCCAAATATAGGTAAAGACGATACTTTAGCAACTCTTCCGCTGTATGTCAGCAAACCTCAATTTCTGAATAAATTGAGACAATTTCGATCGGAAAGAAGAAAGGTACGTATATGTATATATTTATTTAATATTAATAAATTTAAAAGTTATTATTTTTAATAATTTCAGAAAATTTCCGAAATAAATACCGCAAACCGAGCAAATCAAATGACGCACCACGCTGGTTCAAAAGGATTAACGCAACGACCTCATGAATTGATAATTTATTCATAATTTATATTTAATTTATTTATATATTATTTAATTATGTTAATATAGATACAACAAGGAAGAAGTGAAGTCGAAACTTGGTCCGAGACTTTACAAATAACATATAAGGGAAGCGATAAAGTTGTAAGTCTTTTTTTAAAATTATTTTTATTTTTCTATTTTATAATTTATATTATAATAGTTTGATTTTTATATTCTTTCAGCTTGAAGTCACAGAATTTATCAAAAGTCAAGAAAGAAAATCTTGGGCTGAAGCTGAATCTATGACTCCAATTGTATGTTTCATTACTTTTTTTATACATATTTTGCATTTACTATCTATTTACTTTTTATAATCCATAAATTTATCGAAGCGACGGTCAACAAGACTTTCGGGAAAAATAAAAAGAATAGGATATTGGGGATTGGAGAAGCGGCCAGTATGGTTAGTACAATTAACGAAAGATGGGCTCTCTAAATTGTAAAGGAAAAGAGCATGTCTCCGAAAACACGATGGAGCATAAGACATTTGGTCGGAAAAATTTAAAGAATTGGAGGTATTTTGAATATAATTCATTAATTTTATTGATTATCGAACTCAATTTTGTTTTCATTTTCAGAACAAGTGTAACGAGAGTCAAAAAGGGATGTCGAAATACAATAAGAGGTTCAATTCAATGAAATCTTATTTCAAACAGATTATTAAAGTTTTAAAGTCTTCCGACGTCGACTTAACGAACATGCCTTCAACTTCCAAGTCCAGCATGATACCGTCTGTATTAGAATCAGATAATTCGGATTCTTCAGATTCAGACGACTTTATTTCCGATAAGTGTTGATTAATATTGTAAACTTGTACTTTGGTTTTTAAACTTCGAATGTTTAACAATTTCGTATTTCAGTTTCTTTTTAATAAAAAACATCGATTTCAATTTCAAAATCACCTTTTCAAATATCGTATTCTAATTTAAAAAAATAACAATTCGAACGCTCGATATAATAGTTTGTTTAAAAAAAATAACACAAACATTGTATGACGGATTTCCGTCATTCATACTATTAAACTAAGGTTTACATGGCAGACGAACGCCATCTATAGACGGGGCAAACCGCCCTCTCCCAGTCATAGATGTTACAACCGCCTAATGTACTAATGATGGCGGATTTTCGCCATCTAATATTACAAAGATAGTCGATGGACATCCGCTATCAATAAAATTAACCCCGCTGGTGAGACATGTCTAATTACGACAGTCACTCCCAACAAGGACTAGGGTTCCGTCGTTTTATGCCGGACCCCCGGAAGGCTCCCACGGTGCGGAACAAGTTCATCGTCAAATCGCCGAGTTAATCCGTAAATCGCGATTGGACTACCAAATCGCCGACTTTAGGGATAAATCGTCAAGTTAAGGTCCAGATCGGCAGTATGGTAGACTGCATATCTCGCCCCTTGAAACTCAGCGAGTTTGCCTTAAATAGACGATTTTCATACCTGAATCGTCGATTTACGACCGTTACTCGCCGCCAGCTTATACCATAACGGGCCATAAATGCGTCCAAATATGGCAATAGGCGCGATGTCCGTATTTGATCGCGCCCTCCGAGACCCTATAAAAAGGATTCCAAAGGGACACTCAAAGGCACAATACAAGTTCCCTCTCCACTAGAGCAGCACTAAGAGAATCGCCGATTCTCTCTAGAATCGTCTATTCTCTTTTTGCAGGTATTTGACGTAGAACGCACGTCGTGAACTCCAGAGCCTCCGGCATCACCTCGCACCACCGCGAGCCCCTGGTAGCAGATTCTGTGCTTCATTAGCTGACGTCGTCTGTGGGACTACCGAACCACTGGTATCCCGTCGTAATCGCGAATTTTTTGCAAAGTCCGGCGTGATATCTCCCAAAGGGATCGCTGACTTTGTCAACTAAATCGTCGATTTAGATCAACAATAGTCGATTCTTGTCTGAAGCTCCGGTTGGATTTCTCCAGAAATCGTCGACTTCACCTTGAGAATCGCCCGATCCGGAATATCGTCTGTTAGCTAAGAGTGTTGTCCACGACTCTGTTAAAAAACTCCCTGAAGTTAAAGTCGTCGATTTAGACCCCTAAATCGTCGATTTTTCTTTGTTTCTTGAACAAGCTCGGTCAAGTCATCCCTTTGCTTTGGAACTTACGTCTTCGCATTGGTTGGATTTTTCCCAAGCAAAAATCGCCTATTTAGAGATAAACTCGCCTATTTTCAGTGAAAATCGCCGATTCTCCTTGGTTAAGCTCTGGTTGAATTTCATATGGAAATTGCCAAGTTAATGTAAGGAATCGTCGATTTCTGAACTTCACTTAGCCAAATCGCCAATTTGGCCCTGGTCTTCATTCATCGTTTTGACTGAATAAGGCTACTCACAGCCCAACTCTTATACTGAAACGAAAATCCATCGCCACGGTTGGATTCGCCTCGTTATTTCGGTAAAAAAGAGTATGAGGCTATTCGCCTTTTTTCACTTCCAGTGATTCTGTCGGTCCACCTCCAGAATTCCCAGATCCGATTTTGGGATTCTGAGATCACATATCATGTGAAAAAAGTTTTCTCTACGAGCACCAAAAAGCAGAATTTCCCAACAATGTGAGGAATCTTTTCTGGGATAGGTCTAAACAGGCATCCCAAAAACCACCTCCGGCGGCACGATTTTCTGCCGAAAAATTGCAAAAATTTACGACATTTTTTGCTAATTTCAAACTTTGGAGACTAGTAGTACTCCTCAAGGGGGTCACAAAACTGCAAAGAAATATCATACAAAAAATTTTCTGTTTTGTGACACCCAGGGGGCAGGTACCTACCCATAGCTTCCGACACTTCGGAAGAACTTCTACTCGTTGTTTGTTGCTTTGGCACGATAGAAGGAACCATCCCATTTATGGCTCCTGTTAGTAAGAGTCAGAAGAAAGCTCTTGCTACTGCTACTACGGTAATAGCTTCTAGCAGAAGGGCTGGTTCCCGCATTGTACCAACCTCTAATGCACTATCGTCTGCACATGAGGTGCCCTCATTACTCCCGCTAGGAGGTGCGGCACCACCTCAGAATAGGAAAGGCACCCTTTCATAGGGACCTCCTGAGAAAACCTTTTTCGCAATCTTGGCGGTGTCCGAAGATAGACTCGTACGATGGAACGACAGATCCAGAGGATCATGTCAACCTCTACCTGAATATCCTGGAGCCGCAAACTACCGATAATGGGTTGTTGTGTCGGGGCTTCCCTGGCACTCTGAAAGGCAACGCATATCGATGGTTTTCCGGTCTGCCGGCTGGCTCAGTCTCCAGCTTCACTGACCTCTCTTCCAAGTTCATCGCCCAACATGTGGGGATGATCAGAATAAAACACTGTGCCAACGCACTACTGGCACTACGACAGAACAAGCTGTCTCTGAGGGATTACACGATTAAGTTCACTTCGATGATGACAGAAGTGAACGGACTAATCCCAAGTCTGGCCATAGCAGGATACGTGAGAGGGTTGGTACCCTTCTCCCCTTTGGCCCGGAATCTGATGCTCCATAAAGTGGAGACCCTGCCCGACCTCTTCCAACGAGCTCAATCGTATATTGAGATAGAAGAGGAGAACAATGACAAGCTGGACGAACTCGAGCCGTCCAACCGGAAGAAACCTCGCTATGCTAAAGAAAATACATACGAGGATACAAGTTCCCGGTCTAAAACCTAGACTGGTCTTCCTCAATACAAATAGGAGTCCCCGAGTAGAAGTTATGGCCACCAAAGTCATAGCTCATGCTCTCAATCCAGTAGCAGTTATGGCCACCAAAGTCATAGCTCAGGCCCTCACTCCAGTAGCAGTTATGGCCACCAAAGTCATAGCTCAGGCCCTCACTCCAGTAGCAGTTATGGCCACCAAAGTCATAGCTCACGCCCTCACTCCAGTAGCAGTTATGGCCACCAAAGTCATAACTCACACTCTCAGTCTGGTAACAGTTATGACCACCAAAACCATAGCTTACGCTCTCAATCCTATGACAGTGATGACAACCAAAGTCACAGTTTACACTCACAATCAAGTGTGTCACGCTAATAGTGATGAACTATCATCTGTCAGAAGAAAGATATGATTGGCCAGAGTCACCAGATAGGCTATGCATCCGTCAGTGGCAACCAAACATCAAAGGAACTCATCTATTCTTTTGGTTGTCGCTTCTATTATTCTCAACCATGTAATAGCGATATTATTCTAAGTAGATATCTCCTTTAATCCATGGAGGTACTATGCAATATGTATGCCATATCATATTTAAAATAATCATCCATCACTTCGGACGTATCAATCACCCATCGCTTCGGCTGGGTGACATCTGTCGCTTCGACCTAATCTATCATCTATTCGACCCACGAGTCTAAGTGATAGTTACAAAATCTAATTTACGACAAAGAGTCTAAATTACGATTACAAGTCTACTTTACGATTTACGAGTCCAAGGTGCGACTTAAGATTCTAAATTACGACTCTCACGAATATTTACGAATCTAACCCTAAGATTCCAAATATTTACGAATCTAAGTTCTCTTTCAAAATCTAATTTACGATGTACAAGTCTAAATTACAATGAAAATTGACTACGCCTATGAGTTTTTGCAATTCTAAGTCGGTTTGGGAATTGTCTACGAATCTAACTGACGACTGAATTACGACTCTTAATTACAACTAAGCTTACGGCCAGAGTGCCTAAGTGGGGGTTACACAACCAAGCTTACGTCCAGAGTGGCTAAGTGGGGGTTACCAAATATATTTTACGGCCGGAGAGTCTAAATTACGATTTACGAGTCTAATTTCGAGCCTAGGTTACGGTTCTAGGATTATTCATACGACAAATCGACAAAGGATAATTTCAAAAATCACTCATACGGATCACTCCATCACTTTGGCTGGATGACACCCGTTACTCATACCTGGCTTACGAACCACGAGTCTAAGTGATGGTTACAAATTCTAATTTACGACAGAGAGTCTAAATTATGATCACAAGTCTAGTTTACAATTTACGAGTCCAAGGTGCGACTTAAAAATCTAAATTACGACTCTCATTTACGAATCTAACCCCGAGATTCTAAATTCACGACTACAATCAATGATACCCCGGTTTTAAATCTATTTTGTAGTTATGGATTTAATAGATCAAGGATCATTTTGTCGCTTTGGCCTTAATGATCCTATCTCATCTTATCGCTATGGCCTTGATGAGGATCGAGAGTCACTCTGTCGTTATGGCCGAAGCTTGGCTAAAACACCAGGGTTCAAATCTAGAATTGTAATCCTAAATTACGAATCCAACCCTAGGATTTCAAATAATATTGTGCATCTTAATTTTTGGTTTATTATTTGTACTATTCTTTGCAACTCTGCGTTAATTTGGAGATATAAATTATTCGCAAATTTAATTGACGACTGAACTACGATTCGTATGACCAAGCTTACGTCTAGAGTGGCTAAGCGAGGATTAGCAGAGTCTAACTTACCTCCAGAGTGGCTAAGTTACGGCTTGTGAATCTAATTTCGAGCCTAGGTTACAATTTAAAGATGATTTATATGGAAAATTAACAAAAAAAAGACAGAAGATAGTTCATTGATAATCAAAATAGAAAGATTGCAAAATATTCCGAAAAATTATTTCATTCATTCCCAAAGAATATGTACGTCGACATGATTCTCGGAGGGAGTATCACAAACTCTCTCCAATATTCCGTTACTTCAGAAGGAAACACTAATATTTTAAAATCTGTCATGTTGACATGATTTTCAGGGGGAGTATCACAAGCTCTCCTCAATACTTCTGTCGCTTCGAGCAGAAACATCCAAAACGGCACGATTTCAGGGGGGAGTACCACAAACTCTCTCTGGCGCTTCTGTCGTTCCGGCCGGAAGTCGTCAATCCCATCTTTGGAGGTGAGTATCATAAACTCTCCTCGACACTTCTGTCGCTTTGGCCAGAAGTTATCAAAATGCAGGGGGGAGTATCATAAACTCTCTCCAACACTTCTATCGCTTCGGCCATAGGTCATTACATCTCGGGGGGAGTATCACGAACTCTCTCCAACACTTCTGTCGCTTCGGCCAGAAGCTGCCACATTTTATGCAGGTACTAAAAGAGGGAGTATCACAAGCTCTCCACGACACTTCTGTCGCTTTGGCCAGAAGTCGTCACGTTAAAGGGGGAGTATCACAAACTCTCCCGACACTTCTGTCGCTTTGGCCAGAAGTCGTCACATTTCGGGGGGAGTATCACAAACTCTCCCGGCACTTATGTCTCTCCGGCCGGAAGTTGTCGAATATGAGCACGGTAATTTGTCGCTTTGGCCAGATTTATAGAGGATTTATTGAGCAGGAGGAGAAGTAACACGAAAGGTAACTTCACACGGTAAGTTCAATAAGTCAATATAATATGCTGGTGAGACATGCCTGATTACGTCAGTCACTCCCAGCAACGCCCTTCAAACAAGGAATAGGGTTCCGTCGCTATATGCCGGACCCCCGGAAAGGCTTCCACGGTGCGGAGCACGTGTCTACGTCAAGAGCCCA
>LFYR01000830.1:253069-272639 GCA_001185155.1 Zostera marina
GGGCAACCAGAAAGGCTCACGGGCACGTGAGTCGCCGATTCCCCTCCTCTTCTGCAGGTGTTTGACGTAGAGCGCGCGTCGTGGACTCCACAGCCTCCGGCTCATCTCGCCACCCCGCGAGCCCACTGGTAGCAGACTCCGTGCTTCATCATATGCGTTTTAGACTGATGTAGTTGTTTTGCAGGATGTTTTCTTTTTTGCAGATATGATTCTGTCGCTTCGGCTAGAATCAGATCTATTTTGTCGCTTTGGCCTTAATAGATCAAGGTCCATTTTGTCGCTTTGGCCTTAATGGACCAAGAATTATTTTATCGCTTTGCCCTTAATAATTCTTCTATCTTGTCGCTTTGGCCTTGATAGACTAGAGATAATTTTGTCGCTTTGGCCTTAATGATCTCAACCCATTTTGTTACTTTGGCCTTAATGGGGTAACCGTCGTTGCGGACACAAAAGTCGCTCTTTATCAGAGTTGACTATAAACATTAGTTCTAATAGTGAACTAGATTTTAATAGTGAATCAGATTCTGATAGTAAATCAATGGATTATGTCGCTTTGGCCGAAATCAGACTCTGATAGTGAGTCAATTCATCTTGTCGCTTTGGCCTTGATGACACAGCAAAAGTCGCCCTTGAACAGGGTTGGACTATAAACACGTAGTTCCGTTGGCCTGGAACTAGATTTTGTCGCTTCGGCCAGAATCAATCCATTTTGTCGCTTTGGTTTTAATGGATACGGAATCATTGCGTGGTTGTGGCCGCAATGATTCGATCCCATCTTGTCGCTTTTACCTTGATGCGGATCCCACATACAACCTTGTTTGGGGGGGATACTGACGATACACGCATGTTTCTTGTGCTCTCTTCAGGGAGGAGTACTGGTGAGACATGCCTGATTACGGCAGTCACTCCCAACAACGCCCTTCAACAAGGACTAGGGTTCCGTCATTTTATGCCGAACCCCCGGAAGGCTCCCACGGTGCGGAACAAGTTCATCGTCAAATCGTCGAGTTAACCCGTAAATCGCGATTGGACTACCAAATCGCCGACTTTAGGGATAAATCGCCGAGTTAAGGTCCAGATCGGCAGTATGGTAGACTGCATATCTCGCCCCTTGAAACTCGGCGAGTTTGCCCTAAATAGGCAATTTCCATACCTGAATCGCCGATTTACGACCGTAACTCGCCGTCAGCCTACGCCATAACGGGTCATAAATGCGCCCAAATATGGCAACAGGCGCGATGTCCGTCTTTGATTGCGCCCTCTGAGACTCTATAAAAAGGGTCCCAAGGGGACACTCAAAGGCACAACACAAGTTCCCTCTCCACTAGAGCAGCACTAAGAGAATCACCTATTCTCTCCTTGCAAGTATTTGATGTAGAGCGCGCGTCGTGGACTCCAGAGCCTCCGGCATCACCTCGCACCACCGCGAGCCCCTGGTAGCAGATTTTGTGCTTCATCAACCACCATTGATGAATTGGCGCAAACTTTTTCCGCACCATATTTAACATGGTGGATACCCGCCATCTTATAATTTTCAGTTCCCGCGAAAATTTTCAAATTAGATGGCGGAAATCCGCCATGTATATTTTTTTTGGTGGGAAATAGAGATGAATAATAGATGACAGTCTTTAGATGGCGGTTATGAGATTATAATGACGGTCTTTAGATGGTAGATTTCCGTCATTGATCACTTATGATGGTGGAAATCCGCCATCTAAAAACCGTCATACAATGTCTTATTTCTTGTAGTGTACTGTTGTTGAACTAGATGTTAATCTTGTTGCCAAAAATTTATTTGAACCAGATCCTAATGTCGTTTACCATCATTCCATACCCGTGGAGGTAATTTCAGATAAATAAAAAAAACCTAATAAATCTACAGATTTGGCATGGAAATATGGAGTATGTCATCAACAACTTTTCAAAGCCCTATCAAGTGCAATGTCTTTTATATGGAAAATCCAACAGTAGTGGAATTGGACGCTTAAAGGAACACCTTACAGATAATAGCAATGGCCAGCAAAGTCCTATGTCACACTCTCAATCCGATAACAGTGATGGCCACCAAATTTCTATGTCACACTCTCAATCCGATAACAGTGATGGTCACCAAATCCATAGTTTACACTCACAATCAAATACATCACTCTAGCAGTGAGGAACTATCATCTGTTTGGAGGAGGATGGGGTTGGCCAGTGGTAGCCAAATACCAAAGGAACACATTCATTCTTTTGTTTATCACTTATATTATGTTCTCAAGCCTGTAATTGTGATTTATATATCACATCAAATATTATTCTATATCATGGAGATACTATGGGAAATGTGTGTCACACCATATTTAAATAATCATCTTAAGTTTTGTCAACCTTATCAATATTAGGCATGTCACTACTTAACGTAAGGGTTCAAGTGCTAAAATACCACCTACGAGTTATGCCACACTGCTCTTAAGCCATTTCACATCGTTGTGGCTTCAACTATACAATTTTTCATACCTTCATCCTTAGGGAGTCACTCTCTTAAATAACCCATCACTTTGGATGGGGAAATCATCTATCGCTTCGGCTAATGACAGCTATCGCTTCGGTCGAATCAATCATCCATCTCTTTGGCTAGATGACATCCGTCGCTTCGACCGGATCAATCATCCATCGCTTCGGTTGGATGACATCCGTCACTTTGGCCTGATCATTCATCCTAGATGACATCCGTCGCTTCGGCTGGATCAATCATCCATCATTTTGGTTGGATGACATTCGTCGCTTTGGCCGGATCAAACATCGATCGCTTCGGCTAGATCAACCATTTCAGCATAGCACATACATCCTTCAAGAGGACTCAAGTCATGATCATATCTTGTACTTACTAATCCTATCACTAGTCAATTGCTTAAGCTAGGAAGTCAACTGCTTAGGTTAAAAGGCAACTACACAAGTCTAGTTGTCTACTGCCTAGCTAGATCGTATTAGTTTTATTTACCTAAACTTTCATCTACGTTGAGTCCTCACTTCTTAATCATATGTAGCTAAATGCAACTACACGAGTCTAGTTGCCCACCTCTTTCGAAAACCCAAACGATTCAACCCTATGGCTGGATTAGATACTCCATTATAGATGAGACATGCCTGATTACGCAATCACTCCCAACAACGCCTTTCAACAAAGACTAGGGTTCCGTCGCTTTATGCCGGACCCCCAGAGAGCTCCACGATTGCGGCCAAGTGTCTACGTCAAGTACTCAAGGCAACACTTGGGAACTCGGGTCTGGTAGACCGAGGACCTGACCACAAGGGAGTCGGCGACTCCACCTCTGAATCGGCAACTCCCATACCTGAGTCGTCGATTCCCAGCCGTTACTTGGGAGGGCCCACGTCATTATGACACCCTTAATTGGGCACCATAATGGAGTGGGCCCCACGCTAATGAATGGGGAAATGCCCCCAGGACCCTATAAAAGGGGTCCTTGGGGGTCCTCCACTCCCAAATAATCCCCACACAACACACTTGACACACATTCCAACCAGAGCAAACTAAGGAGCCCGAGTCGCCGATTCCCACACCTGAGTCACCGACTCCCCTCCTCTCTGCAGGTACACTGACGTAGAGCGCGCGTCGTGGACTCCAAAGCCTCCGGCTCTCCTCGCCACCCCGCGAGCCTACTGGTAGCAGAAATCGTGCTTCATCAATTATCAATTTAAATTTGGGGGAGAGTATCAAAAATATATCCCTATCTTACAAGGAAAGTTGGCGATTTTTTCACTAAATCACCAACTCCAAGGGGAGTATCGCAAACAACTAAAAAAAATTCATCGCCTTGTCTAGAAAAAATTTCACAAAAAATCTATCACTTCGGTCAGAATTTTCAAAATTCGTCGCTGCGACAGGATCTCTAAAATCCATCACGTCGACAGGATTATCGGGGGGAGCATCACATGCTCTCTCCAACACTTCTGTCGCTTCATCCGGAAATCTTAAAATTCCGTCGCATCGACAGGATTCTCGGAGGGAGTATCACAAGCTCTCTCCAACACTTCCGTCGCTTCTACCGGAAATCTCAAAAATCCATTGCATCGACAAGATTCTCGGGGGGAGAATCACAATTAAGCTCTCTACAACACTTTGGTAGCTTTGGCCAAAAATCTCAAAAATCCATCGCGTCGACGGGATTCTCCTAGGGAGTATCACAAGCTCTCTTAAACACTTTCGTCGCTTCGGCCGAAAATGTCATATCTTATGTAGGTACTCCGGGGGAATATTACAAATTCCCTCCAATTTTTTGAGCATTATAATTCCGTCGCTACGGTCAGATCTTTTGAGCAAAAGGAGGAGGTAACGCGAAAAGTAAATCGCACGGTAAATTCAATATTGTCAATAAAATATATTGGTATTGTGTCTCTGTTTTGCAGGTATCGTTCTATCGCTATGGCTAGAACGAATCCATTTCTACGGATGTTCTATCGTTTTGGCGAGAACAAAACTCTGTCACAACGACCAGAGTCAAATAACTTCTGTCTCTATGGCCAGAAGCATTATGTCGTTACTGTCATAATCAAATCATAAATTTCTATCGCTTCGGCCAGAAAAAGCTCTCTATCGCTACGGCAAAAGACATATCACTTATGTTGCTATGGCTAAAAAAAATTCTGTCACTTCGGCCAGAATCAAAAAATAAATTTATGTCTCTTAGGCCAGAAAAAAAACTCTGTCACTACGGTCAGAGACGCATAACCTCTGTCGCTACGGCTAGAATGAAACTATAAATTTCTGTATCTTCGGCCAAAAAAACTCTGTCGCTACGGCCAGAGACGCATAACTTTTGTCTCTACAGCCATAATCAAATTTTAAATTTCCCACTGTCACAGAGTTTGCCTGAATGTCTTCATTGGTATTTGGAAGTTCAGCTAAATAGGTTGCAAAATTCCCTCTTTCAGGGCAATATCTGGCCAACTGGCCCATTTTATCACATATTTGATAGCTAACCGAGGTATCAAGTGTAGAAGGAAATGTCAAGAGTAGAGGTTTATCAATTATAGGTAGTGGTTTAGGGATGGTTAACAACCTGAGTATGACTAGGAGTAGTGAGTTATTTTGCTGATTTTGTTGTCGACCTCTTCCAGTATTGTAGTAAGGATTTCCTTTATAATAACCTCTACCCTTTCTGTAAAAATTGTGGGATGCATAATTTGCAGAGATCTCACTAGTTTTCTCTTTTATGTCTTTGTTTATTAAAATCTCTTCTCGTATAATTAGTAACTTAGTAAGATTTTTAAAGGTCAGTTATTTCCAATGTAGTCTAGACTTGAACATTCTATATTTCGGAGTCAGCCCATCAAGTACCATTTCAATGACCATATCATCATCTAAACTCTTGTACGTACCCTGTAGCCTTCAATGAGTATCTAAAACCTTTAAATTTTTGTATGTACTCTTTCATAGATAGATCAGTAGTTTTCCTAAGAGCTTTCATTTCATTTCTCAGAGTTTGTATATGAGTTGGGTATGTAGGAGACCACTTTTCCTCAAGCATTTTCCATGCTTCTAATACAGAATTACAAGCACAACATATAGCATGTAGGCATGTAGCCTTAATCCAACCCAAAATTACCTCATTTTTATAGATGAATTCTTCATACTCAGGATTCGATGAGTCTAACAATTTTTCTGCAGAAGTTGGTAGCTATATAGATTCCTTTAACGTACATAGAGTAGAAAACGATGCATTCTAAGTGCTCCCTCAAATTGACTTTTCCAAACGAGATAATGCTCGTTTGTCATTTGATTGGGACACATAGATTGTATATTAGGTCGACCTCTCCATCTATGATTTTTTCTAAACTAAGTATCCTCCTCTGGAACTACTATCACCATTATATGTAGACATCTTTCAACTATACTGAGATATAACTTGATCAAAAAAAAAATTTCAATTTTTCAAAGAAATATAATAATTAATTAGGAAATAAAAAAACCTTATACAAGATTCTTTTTATTATTCTCACAGTTTCAATATATCAAATTTAAAGCAAATATTGAGATTGCAATTTTCAAGAAAAATATTGCCTAAATCAAATTCCAAATCAAGAAACGGATTGTAAAAAAAAAAAATTCTAAATCACATTTTAAACATATTTTAATTCCAATTTTAAACTTAGATTCCAATTTTAAATTCTATTAATTGCAGTTAACAAAAAAAAACAGATCACAATTATAAAATAATGAAAAATAGCATGGCAAAATTCAAAATGAGAAGATTCAAAAATCGCATATCATAGATCGAACAAAATAAAAACTATGAAAAAGAAAGAAAAAAATTAATTAATTAATTAATTAATTAAAATCAGAAAATTTTTACTAAGACAAATCCGTCTACTCCCTTGAAAAAAAAAATTCAAATAGGAGATTTGAGAAGAACTGGAGCCAAGTAAGATAGAGCCGACGAGATAGCGGGAAAACAACTAGTGGGGAGGGTGGCCAAGGATGTGGCTAGCTCTCGATACCATGTAAAGAATGATAAAAGATTATAGTGGAGAATGTTGACAGAGGAGAAGAGGAGAGAGTCGGACATAAGAGCATCAAAAAACAAGAAGAAGTCGATGATGAAGAAGAAGAAAGAAATTAAGTCAAATAATTGAGAACAATTATTTCAAGAAGAGAGGAAAAACATGATATCCTATTACAAAACCTGATATCCTATTACAAAACTTGATATCCTAGTAGTTTTTTTTTTTTGAAGCAATTAAATTTCATATCCTAGTAGTTATTATACTACTAATAACCTGACTAATTTTCTAATCTTGTGAATATAATTACACTTCATGTCATTACTATCACATTTTCAATTAAACCCAACAAATTGTTTGGGTCATAACTACATAAGAGATAGACAATGTTTTTACATTTACTGAATTTGCATTTCCTTATATTATTCTGAAATCTTGGGTTATGCCCATTCTCTTTTTCAGTAATGAAAGTTTTAATTTTTCAAAAAAAAAAATATTATTTGGTCTTTTGCTTTTATTATTTTCACAGAAGAAATATTCCAAAGATTGATGGACAGAGTGTTCCAAAATCAAATAGGAAGCAACATTCCCATTTTACGATATACTAGTAAAATTAGCCTCGTTCGGTTAACACCCTAGGGGTCTGGAAGAGATCACAAAGGCATTAGAAAGATATGAGGTACAACTAAATCCCAAATTGTGCAACTTCGGAATCCAGAAGGGGAACTTTATGAGGTTTCACGTGGGGAAGAAGGGAATTTGTTCGAACCCAGAGAAAACTTCTGCATCACAAACACTAAAAGAAGTGCAGAGATTGAACGAAAGAATACACGCTTTAAGTCGCTATATATCAAAAACAGTGGGAAAATGTAGATCGTTCTTCCAACTTTTGAAAACAAAGATGCCTCGGGGAAAGATATCATGGAACAAGGAGTGTGGCGAAGCTTTCACACACGAAGGAATATCTCGCGAAATTGCAATCCTTGACAACTCTTAATCCAGGAGAGGATCTTTATTTATACTTGTTAGCATTAGGGGATGCGGTTCGTGCAATACTCATTTGCCAAAGGAATTATGAGAAGATTCTACTATATCACTGCTGACATATGACTGTACACCAGTCACTTTCGTCAACAGTGACTAGGATTTCGTTCGCTTTATGGCGGACCCCCGGAAGGCTTTCACAAAAGCGGAACTAAAGTCATCGTCGAGACCCGAGTCAACTCTCCAAATCGTCAAGTTGAGGACAAGATCGCCAGAGTATGGCAGACTGCCGATCTTCCCCTTTGAACTCGCCGATTTCACCCCCAAATCGTCGATTTGGACCGTTACTCGTGTCCATCTCGAGCCATAATGGTCGTAACAGTCACCATTATGGTCGGGCACGATCTCCGCCACGGATTACGCCCCCAGAGGTCCTATAAAAGGGGACCCCAGACTCACTCCAAAGGCATCAGTTCCATTGATTTTAGAGCGTGATTCACGGAGAAATCGTCGATTTACTCACTAAATCGCCGATTCCCTCCCGGAAGACTTGACGTAGAGCACGCGTCGTGGATCTCAGAGCCTCCGACACGAGAAGGTAGCCGCTCGCACCACTGTGAGCGGTGGTAGGACTTTCTGTGCTTCATCAATCACCATTCCAAAAGGCTGCAAGGATCCGAGATGCTCTACCCGTTCATAAAAAATTCACATACGCGTTGATTTATGGGACTAGGCTTTCCGACACGGTGACACTGTGAAAGTCATTCCCCGGAAGCAGCAAACACTCAACCCACATAGAGTGCTAGAGCTTCATCTCTCGGCCGAACTCCTCAAAAATCTCTTGGGAGCTCATCACACAAAAGATAGGAATGAGGAGGAAGGGTCACAAGAACCCTCTTTTATAGATGATCGTGCATGAGTCACGAAGCATAGTAAAGGAAGTGGTTGGGCAGTCATACCACGTGGAGCCCCGCGTCCCCTAGACGGGGAGGAGTACTGTTAGACCATGGACCGTGTGCCATACCAGGCCGAAAGCCTTTGGGCCGGGGCGGCCCCATAAGGAAGGAAAGGCCCGGTCATAGTATAAATACCCCCTTGTCCTCAAGGAGGGGGAGAAACCAAAGAGAATATTACACTTGTCAAGAAAAGCGTTATTTGTCAAGGGAGTGCTCAGTGTGTGAGTGTTAGCATGTAGTCCACACACCATCAGTGATTAATTGTATATATAGAAGTCGATAAGATGAGAAATATGGGTTAGAACGGGACCGAACAGTCTTATTCCGTATCCTGGTCTAGTTTATGAAGATCGCCTTGTCCCAAAACTTGTCTCAGAAAATATGACTGAAACTACCTGGGATAATAAAAAGAAGAAGAATTTCCCTTCTCGTTTCTCACCCGCTAATGAGAAAAATGATTTGATTTAGTGAGTTGAAAATGTTAATAATTTAAGCATGGGACATTGGGACATGCCCATGAAAATCTATTAGACATTATAAATTATACAAAATAAATAATATAATATAGACACGTAACTACCTAAGGTTCTCTGTGGAGCCCAATCCAGAGTGGAGAAGTAACATGGGCCTAATAATTTGGACCGAATAAAGATGGGCCCCCTCTTTTTTCCAAAGTTGGAATTTTTATTCCACCAAAACTCAAAAAATGGACGTGGACGGTTATGGACTCATGGGCCCGCCGCCCATTGGGGGGACTGGGGAGGGAGTTTCGACTTTCGAGCTAATTTCAATTCCAATCATTAGGGTGTGAATATAATTTAAGTATTTCCTAGACTAATTGGTGCAATTACACCCAAAAAAGAAGAAGAAAATGATGAAAGAAAAGTTTAGAATAAAAAGGTAACGTATACTTAGTAAAAAAAAGCAGCTCGATTCCTTCTGTGCCAACTATCTGACGGTTCATCCTTGTGCCGCTCGCTGTTCTTCCTTGGTGTCTGGATAATCAATCGGTGGAGGATTTGGTAGCCAGATCTTATCTTAACTCATGGCGTCGAAGAGGATCCTTAAGGAGCTCAAGGATCTGCAGAAGGATCCACCCACTTCTTGCAGCGCAGGTTTTTTTTTATACTTTTTTTTCGATCTGTGAGGAAAGAAGCATCCGATATTTTTCGATGTGGATGATGATTAGTTAGAACGTAGATCTGCTCGTTTTGAAGGGTGAACTGTCCGTTAGGGTTTTTGTTAGTTGTTTTTGTCAGTGTTGTTTTCTTTTGAAAGATCGAGATGTGGATGTGGAAAATTGTTTTCTTTTTGTATTTTATTTCAATTTTAAATCTACCGAAATCGGACTAAAGTCGTTATTTTTTTTAGATCGAATCTGTAATTAATCTCCGTCCAGATAATCCATAATCACGTATTTGTTTTTCTGTAGATGGATTTTTTTTTCTTCTTGTTTGTGGATGAACAGTAACTTCAATTCTGAATTTTTATCTGATAATTTAAAACATTACCAGGTCCGGTGGCAGAAGACATGTTCCATTGGCAAGCAACAATAATGGGTCCTCCAGACAGTCCTTATGCAGGAGGCGTCTTTCTTGTCACCATCCATTTCCCACCCGATTATCCATTCAAACCACCTAAGGTGTGCTTGATTCTAAAATTTTTCCAAGTATAATGGTGTTTAGTTACATATTCTAGTTAATGGTATTGTTTCGTTAAATTGTATTAGTAGTTACTGAGTGTGTGGGTGTCGGTTGTTGCTAGTGAGTCAGGCGATAACCAAACCAAAAGTGGTTATTCTCAATTGTATATATATGTTAGCTATGCAATTTGAAAAAAAATCCTAATTTGAAGGATTCTTAACCTCACACCACTTTGCATCCATATGGTATTAGATGCCTAGGGGGTATTAGATCTCAAGATATGTTATTCATCTCAGCTTACCTGTCAATCTTCTGCTACCATCAGAATGTTTGAAAAGGAGGAGATACTCAAGCTTCTTGGGATGATGTTCAAGGTGGGAATCTGAAATCTGTCACGTTGGACAAACACACTACAACGGGACTTTGCCTCGGGATCGCAATCCAGAATTCCAAGTATTCATCAGTGTTTATAATCGCTGAAACTCAGATCCAAATCCGTGGCACAATATGTAGCAAATATCTCTAAAATCGTCATCACTGGAGACAAAGTGAATGATATGGATCTGATATTCCTCTCTCTTGGTAGTTTGGGAAATGAGTAAGATTCGTTTGTGCAATCCGTTACTAATTCACAGAAGAAGTTGTTCGATCTAGAAATCTGGCAAAACAGAATGGAAAAAGCATGTGGCTATGCATCATCTCCGGTACGCAAAAATGCTATCTCCATTTGTAAAAGTGAACTCAAATCGGTTCCATGTCAGATTTTCTTGCAAAAAAGATCACGGAGCCCTTAATTATGATAGATTCTACTGATCAAATCTATTGAAGTATAGTGGTATTTAATTATATGTCTTCGTAATGGTATTTAGTTAATGGAATTAATTGTTTAAGTCAAGTAGTTAATGATATTAATTATGTAAGGAGCTAATGATATTAATTGTGTAAGTTGTTAATGGTATTGATTTTGTAAGTAGTTAACGTTTATGTAGGGATGTACAACCAGGTGTTCGGGTTTGGCTAGTTAAATTTTCCCAAACTCAAGCTCCGCTCGTTTTGCTAGTTTGTTTATTTTTTGTATGATTTTTTTAAACAAACTGTTTGGGCTTGGCTTGTTTTTTTGTATGATTTTTTATATAAATGACCTTAAGATTTTATTTACAGAAATATATATATTCTAGATATTTTATGATTATAAGTATTAATAACCTTATAAATATTAAAATTAAAAAATATATCATATATTTAAACGAAACAAATGAGTGAGTCGAGCTGAACACTTGTGTTCGTTTAACAAACGAGTTAGAAAAAAAGCTCGGGCTTGGCTCGTTTAACTAAATATGGTACCAGAGCTCAAGCTTTATGTTCATTCCTATGTGTATGTAATTAGTAACATGTGCTGGCATGGGTTGTTGTTAGTTGGTCGGGAGATAATCAAAAGTGATTATTGTCAATTGTATATATATGCCTATAGCTTATTTGCAAAAAAAAAAAATGCCTATAGCTATGCAATAGAAAAGTGATTCAAATTTTAAGGATTTTTAGCCTCGCACCACTTTGCATTTATAAAATCTTTGTATCGCTGGTTTAATCGTATTGACTATTGATGATGGTAACATCTTTCATTATTGGGTTTTATTTGCAGGTAGCATTTCGAACCAAGGTGTTCCATCCAAACATCAATAGCAATGGAAGCATATGTCTCGATATTCTCAAGGAGCAGTGGAGCCCTGCACTTACCATCTCTAAGGTCACCATTTTGGCATCATCTATCAATATTACAACTTATAATTATTACAATTGATGTTGAGGTTGTAGTGTTGTTTTTATTTACAGGTGCTGCTTTCCATCTGTTCTCTGTTGACGGATCCCAACCCAGACGATCCTTTGGTTCCTGAGATAGCACACATGTATAAGACGGATCGGAGCAAATATGAAACCACTGCTCGCAGCTGGACTCAGAAGTATGCAATGGGATAACGAGGGGGTGTCAATGGCGTTGAAGATGATAACTTGATAATATTGTTGATTAATCTTGTCTTTGTTTGTTCTATATATTTATGAAATCAGCCAATCTGAAATATGATGATAATATGGTAATGATGTTGAAACTATTTTTATTTTTACAATCTTTAGTTTCGAAGTTAATTTTATGCTTCATTGTTTTCTTGTTTGGTTTATTCTATTGGTTCACATGAAAAACAGGTTTTGTTTCTGCAAGTTTTGTTAAATGGCAGGTAGGATCTATATATCATTAAAGTTTATATTGTTACAGTCCGCTTCACCTGTGAACGTCTGCAGTGAATGCAGGCTGTGGATGAGGCTCGGATTTGTCAATCCGACGGTATGAGGTGAATTTCAGAAACCACTTCGTTTTGCGATGTCGGAGTCGTTCACTCGCGATGGGTTCCTGCGATGAGTTCTTGTAGTTCCCGGATGTCCACGGTGGATGACGAGTGTAGTTCACGGACGCACAGCGAATGCAGGGGATGTTCGCAACGCATTTTTGGTGCGGTTATATTGTTATATTTCCACAAGCGTGCCCTATATTGTTATCTCTTAGAAACAAAGAACTGTTAAGAGATCATGAAGACAGTTATGTGCCACTGCATCTTATTACTAATCTTCCAATAGAAACTACTCTTCTGCTCAAGTATACATCTGAGGTATTCTGCCTCTTTTAAGAACAAGTGAAGTTAAGTCGGTATTATTTCATTCGTCCTTGCGTAACCACAATTGTTAGTTCTATTCTTATAAATTTCAATATAATAGGTTACTTTTTTTCTCTCTCTCTGCATTATGTAACAATATTTATTCTCGTTGATGTGGAGGTTTCAATTAAATCCCCAACCCTTTCCTGGCGGAAATCCACCAGGAAAGGTACAGTTAATTCTGCCAGCAAAGGGGAGAAGTCCACCCAATTGAAATTTGGGCGGACTTTTTTCGCCCAATTCCCCCGAAACTTTTTATGGCAGAAATTCGTCATGAAAAGTCAATTTAATCGGATCGATTTTGGACAGGATTTTTTTCCTGACAGATTTCCGCCACTAAAAAACACCAACGAAAATTTCAAAAATCTGCCTTCTTGCCCATACCTTATCTTGGGGGATAATAAGAATCAATGGATGGTTTTCGCCACCAAAAGAACAGAACTTGTCGTGGCAAAATTCCACTACGACAACTCTGTCATACTAGGTCTTTTATTTGTAGTGGTAGAAGATACAACAGATGCGGTCAATCAAGCATCTATATGCATTCCTTCCCTATCCAATGAAGATATAATACAGTTAATAGACTTATTGATTAAGTCTACAAATTTTAATTTCCATACAGAATATTTTCAAGATAAATGAATTGTGGATACTGGAGCTGCCCAACACATGATTGAGAATTTTCAGGTGTTCGATAAAATTGAAAATAATCAAAATAAGGAATATGTAACTATTCAAGTGGGAAAACGTGTAAAGTAAAAAAAAGAAATACTTCTGTTATATCTGAAAATTTAATACTTAACAATGTTATTTATATAGCTGAATTTAAAGTTAATTTAATTTCAGTTCATAAATTAGCTTTTGATAATAATTTAAATGTTAATTTCAATAAATCTGATTTTAAATTTCAGGAAAGATTACCAGGGATAGTGATTGATGAAGGAAAATTTCAATAAGGTTTATACTTTCTGGATCCAAGAACCTCTCAAATATATACAAATCAAGGTGTCGATTTGAAGACTTGGCACCAGAGGCTTCTAATAAATTTATTTAGATATTTGTAATAAAAATACATTTCATAAAAATAGTTTTTGTATTGGAAATAAGATTTGTGATAATAAATGTTCAAATTCCAGAAAATAAAACTGAAAATTCTGAAAATGAAATAAATATTTCTGAAATTCTAAATTCAGAAAAAATATGTCTAAAAACAAATTAAAAAATAAAAATTCAGAAAATCCAAAAAATCCAGAAAATAAAATGTCTTGTTTAGATAAAGAATGCAATATATGGCCATTATCAAAACAAGCAAAAATAAAATATATAAATAGTAAAGGAATTAGCAAGATAAAACACTAATCAGTACAGTTAAAGAACTAATTGACTGTAAAATTTAATAACAAGTATCAAGGGAGTCGAGGGTGTTGGATGCAATATTTTAAATAAAGTCGATTTGGCCAATATCAGATGGGCCAGAAACAATGGGTCACAAATTAGTTAGTTTAATTAATTTGTAAATATTCATTATTATAAAACTAATTGTAATTAACGTTAATAATCAAAGTTAGTAATTGCTAATTATTGATTCATTTCTCGCACTAACTAACTCCTCCAACGATTAACACTGTTAACCTAATTTCGCCCCCATCTCTACAACTCACTGTTGCCGACGTCATCTCCGGTGACTGCCTAACATGGAGAAGAAACAACTCCAGTGATTATACGTTTAATAAATAGTACATCTAAAACAAATTATATATTTGAAATAATACATATAGATGGGGAAATTTTCCCATTAATACTCATGATGGTCATAGCTACTTCTTATCAATTTTAGAAGATAGAAGGTCAGTGAATAAGAAACGACATCAATCAGTGATCAAGAAATTCTCAAGAATGTCCCTGTTTTCTTTATTTGTTGCCTGTTGGTGATCATCTTGTGCTCAAATGGTATCAATTGACTGGTGAAACCAATTATATAGCATGGACGAATACATATAGCAAGGAAGAAGACAACATTCATAAATGGAAAGATAAAATGCCTTGTTGATGAAACTAGGGAAGAGTTTGAACATTGGGAAATGGTGAATGGGCTAGTGTTATCTTGAATCATCAATGGAGTAAGTCCACAGATAGCTTCAACCTTAATTTATACAAATACAACTTATGAAGCTTGGTTCAAGAAAGATATAAACAAAAAAATGCACTCAAGATTAGCCAGTTAAGGCATGAAATTAATACCTTAAATCAAGCAACTGATTCAGTTTCAATCTATTTTGACGAATTTAAAGCACTATGAGATCAATACATAGAAATTGAAAAATTCATATTGTAAGTTTTGTACAATGTGTGCTCCCATTTATACCAAAAAATTGAAAAAAGATAGAACTCACCAATTCCTTTTAGGATTAAATGAAGAATTCATGACTATTAGAAGTCATATGACTGAGAATTTCCAATTTTTTGATGAATCTCCCAAAGAGGAGTATGAGCATTATGTAACCATCCCTAGTGGAGAGGTTTGTAAAGTTACTTCTACTGGAAACATAACCATATCTAATAACATTATTTTAAAAAATGTATTATACATTCCACAGTTTAAAGTTAACTTAATCTCAGTAAATAGGTTAACCACATATTCAAATTTAATTGTAATTTTTAATAAAAATAATTAAATGCAATTTTCAGAAAAGTATGTCAGGGAAAATGACTGGACATGGTGATTATAAAAATGTACTTTACTTTCTAAAGTCACAATTTTCTGATTTTGCATTCAAATCAATGATTTTTTAGGCTGGCACAAGAAACTAGGACACGTCTCATCAGAAAAGATGAAGCTGCTCATCAAGGCTGATAGTCTAAATTCTAAGAAAAATTGTATTTCATATATTTTTCAAATAATGATTGTAAGACAATTGATGAAAATAATAACAATGTTAGTTCAAATAAATTTTTTTAAATAAATAAAGATTTGTGCAAAATAAAAGAAAATTGTAATATATGTCCACTTGCCAAACAAGCTAAACTGAAATATACAGTTTATCTAAATCTAAGTGTCTTTTTTATCTAATTCATATAGATGTTTGGGAGAAGTTCCCAATTACAACACATGATGGGTTCACATATATTTTTAACAATTGTTGAAGACCTAAGTAGAGTTACTTGAACATTTTTACTAAAAACCAAGAGCATGGTTTTAGAATGTGTCAAAAACTTTATTGTTAACGTTAAAACTTTTTTTAACAAGAACATTAAAACAATTAGAATTGATATTAATAGAGGTGAGTTTAACTCACATCCATTCAAACAAATATTAGAAAAATATAGAATAACACATCAGTTATCATGTCCATACATACCACAACAAAATGTCATAGTAGAAAGAAAGCATAGGCATTTGTTAAAAGTAGCTAGATCACTACATTTTCAGGGTAGCGTTCCTCTATTAATTTATTGGGGGGAGTGCATTTTGACAACCACCCATATTATAAGCAAAATACCATCAAAGGTATTAGGGAATAAAACCCCATATGAGGTAATAAACAAGCACCAGATTATAGCATGCTAAAAAATTTTGGTTGCTTATGCTATGCCACTACCAATATCAGAGAACATAAGTTCTCAGTAAGAACTTTTAAAGGTATTTTTATGGGATATGCTTCCAACACCAAAGGATACTTAATATTAGATATGGAAAATAAAAAATTCTATATCTCTAGAAATGTGGTGTTTAGAGAGAACATCTACCCTTTTAAAAGTGATACTATTGAAGATAAACATCCTCAAACTCAAAACACAAAAACATTTGAAGATATCTACATTCAGATTGTATATCAACATCATGACTATAAAACTAAAAACTTCAATAAAAATAAGGATATACCTAGGTCTGAAAAAGTTTCTACCTTAAATAAAAAATTAGAATCTCATATATCTGAAAAAACAAAAGATATTAGATCCTAATGATAAAAGATCAGTCATGCCTGATCAAAACAGAGGAGAAATAAATATATACTTAGATCCTAAGGATAATCCCAAATATAAAAACAAAAATGAGCTAATTGAAACTAAAAGCTCAGAACACTGTAATAAAGAGACATACAAAAGTTCAGCTAAGTAGTATAAACCAAGCTTAACTAGACAAAAATCATTATGAATAATTGAGAATGCTCAGCCTAATGAGAGATTCCATTCAGATACACAGAACTCATATCAAAACTCTTCTAAAAAGAAACAAAACAAAAGAAGAGTTGAGAGCATTGAAAATGACTCTCAAACCACAAATACAACTCAAACAGATCCAGGACTAAACATTGAGCAAATTCAAAACCAAAATAAGAACCTGCAAGAGTGCTCTGAACTAAAAAGTAAAGAAAGTTCTATGGATATTAGCTTAAGGGAAAACCAGAACCAACAAGAGAGTTCTGAACTAAACAGTGAAGAAGGTGATTTGGATGCCAACTCAAGAGAAAACCAGCACCAGCAAGAGAGTTCTGAACAAGAAAAAGAAAAGGATGTTCAAGACACTGATACAAGCCAATATGCCCTGGACAGTGACAGTGAGACAGGAATGTGTAACAGTAACAGTCATGAATTGGAAAAACAACCAATGGCTCAAATAAACCAGAAAACTAGTATATATAGAAGAAAACTAGTAAAACCAAAACAATTCCAAGAATTTTATCTTGGAAATGAAAAATAATATCATGAGTCAAAATACCCTATGAGTAACCATGTATCTTATCATAGGATAAATAAACAGTAGAAATATTATTTAAAACAAATAACTATACATGATGAGCTAAGCTCATTTAATGAAGCTTCAAAAGACTCAAATTGGGTTGAGACAATGTAAAAAAGAAATGAATGCTCTCATTGAAAATAACACATGGACATTAACTAATCCAAAAGATAGGTCTAAATAGATTTATCATTACAAAAACACAGGGAAACAACGCCACAGCCAAAATCAGTGGCTAAATGGCCAAATATAAACCAAGTGGCCAAATAGAGAGATATAAAACAAGGTTAGTAGTCAAAGGTTTCACACAAAAAGAAGGTTTTGATTTTTTTGAAACCTTTGCACTAGTAGTTAAGATGGTAACTTTAAAAACAATCATAGTTGTGACAGCCATGAAAGGATGAAACTTGTATCAACTAGATGTTAATAATGCTTTTCTCCATGGTAAATTACATTAGGAAGTATACCGAAGATCATCAAAAGGTCTCCTAAAAGAAGGAGATAAAAGGATATGCAAATTAAATAAATCCTTGTATGGTCTAAAACAGGTCTCAAGACCCTGGTTGGAAAAATTAAGAGAGGTCCTCTTAGATATTGGTTTCAATCAAGCAAAATCAAATTATTCTCTTTTTATAAGAGAGAAAAATCAAAACATAGTGTATTTCATAGTCTATGTGCATGATATTATAATAACATGGAGTAATGAACTAGAAATTGAGATAATTAAAATACAACTAGAAAATAAGTTCAAGTTCAAAGACTTAGGGAGACTAAACTACTTCTTAGGCATTGAAGTTTCATATTTCAACAAAGGAATACGTGGCGGATTTCTGCCACTATATATTTTTCAATTCCCGCGAAAAATTCCAGATTTAGTGGCGAATTTTTGCCATGTATTATTTTTTTGGTGGGAAATGAAGTGGAATAATAAATAGCAGATTTGATGATTTCCTGACGGTCATCTTCCTGACGGTCTTATATATAACGGCAGAAATCTGCCACTGATCACTTATAATGGCGGATTTTCGTCATCAAAAGTCCATCATACAATGTCTTATTTCTTATATTGATACCTCTCACAAAGAAAGTATTCATTAGGCATCATAGATGATTGTGGGTTCTCAGGAGAAAACCCCTCCAAAATACCAATGGAAAGATATATAGATTTAAAAAATGACAAGTCCCCACAAATTGAAAACCCAACCTTTTATAGAAAGATAGTTGGAAAACTCATCTACCTAAACATAACTAGACCAGACTTAAGCTTTCCAATGAATTGGTAAAGCCAATTTATGCATGAACCAAGAGAAATACATCTTCAAGTTCTTTTTAAACTAATTAGGTACATTAAGAATGCACCTGGACAGGGACTTATATATAGTAACTTTGGAAACATGGTCATTCAAGGCTACTGTAATGCTGATTGAGCATCATGCCAAATATGTAAAAAATCCTTAAAATGGTTTTGCATCATGATAGGAGAATCCTTGATTTCATGGAAATCCAAGAAACAAGTAACAGTGGCTAGGTCATCATGTGAGGTAGAATACAGATTGAGCTATCAGACAAAATGTGAGGTAATTTGGATTCATTAATTAATGGATGAATTGAAAATAAAAAGAAAACCAATAATCCTCTTCTGTGACAATAAATCTGTAATATATTTAGCTAATAATCTAGTTTTTCATAAAATAACTAAGCATATAGAAATAGATTGTCACTTCGTAAAAGAGATGATAAATCACTACAAGAAATCCGACATTGTATGGCGGTCTTTAGATGGCGGATTTCCGCCATCTAAAGTGATCCTCGGCGGAAATCCGCCATCTAAAGACCGCCATCTTGGACACCGCCATTAAAACCCCTAAACCGCCATCTAAAGACCGCCATCTATTATCCATCCCCATTTCCCACCAAAAATTATATAGATGGCGGAAATCCGCCATCTAATCTGAAAATTTTCGCGCGAACTGAAAAGTTTTAGATGACGGAAATCCGTCATCTAAAATATGGCGCGGGAATAGTTTGGCGCCA
>LFYR01000834.1:0-17296 GCA_001185155.1 Zostera marina
GTACTGATGGTACCCCCAAGTTACCAGCCCAGGCCCATGAAGAAGTCTAGGAGCGAGGCCCAGCAAGACGAATAGAAGAGAGCCCAAGTTATGCCAAGGACATTAGATCGTTCGGATGGTCCGGACGGCCCCTAAAGCCCTACGGACATTTGGTCTAGGCCCAGGAAGACGAATAGAAGAGAGCCCAAGTTATGCCAAGGACATTAGATCGTTCGGATGGTCCGGACGGCCCCTAAAGCCCTACGGACATTTGGTCTAGGCCCAGCAAGACGAATAGAAGAGAGCCCAAGTTATGCCAAGGGCATTAGATCGTTCGGATGGTCCGGACGGCCCCTAAAGCCCTACGGACATTTGGTCTAGGCCCAGCAGGACGGCTGGAAAGACCCGTCAGCTTGAGCAGTTAACATCCCAAAGGAGGCGTCCCAAGTATATCAGATACCGAACTCGTTAGGAAATTGTATAAATACCCTTAGGGGTGAAGTGTAAAAGGGGGGATCACTTGTAATACATTGGGAATACACTTGTAGTATACTTGGGATTATACGATAATAGAGATGATCGTCCACTTTTCCAGTGGGACGCTATCACCAATCTTGTCGCTTCAGCCTAGATATGGGTCCAAAAAGTTGCTCTGTCGCTACGGCCAGAGTTCAACCACACATTAGCAGGGTCTAAAAGTAGAGTCCTAGGTAGTTGATAGGTACAAGTGAACCCAACCACAAGATCGAGGTTCTAAGTATCCACCACACGTACCAGAATCTATTATGTCGCTACGGCCTTAATAGATTAGTAATCGTTTTGTCGCTATAGCCTTAACGATTCAACCCCATCTCGTCGTTACGACCTTGATGAGGGTCAAAAGTTGCTCCGTCGCTTCGGCCGAAGTTGAACTACATAGTAAGGAATCTAGAGTACAATTCTAGAGTCTTAAGGTCTAGAAAAATCGTATCTTAATTTCGATATTTTCTATCTTCCAATTCTTTTTTCGATATTTTGTTTTCAACCTATTATTTTGATCGACATTGCGAGTTTTTGTTAATTGCGAAGTTTAATTCATTTCGCGAATTTAACCGTAGACTGAGCTACGATTTGCATGGCCAAGTCTACGCCCAGAGTGGCTATCGATAGGGTTAGTCTAATTTACGCCCAGAGCGGCTAAATTACGACTCGCTAATCTAGTTTCGGGTCTTAGTTACAATTCAAAGAAATAAAGTAAATAAACAATTAATTAAAAAAAAAGCAAAGCGATTCATTAATAATATTCAAAAAGATTACAAAATATTCTAAAATACATAAAGGACTAAAAGTTTATATTCTTGAGCAGCTTCGTCCTTCATCTTGTCCAACGCATCCTTATTCTTCTCGAGTTCGTCAGGATGCTGCTCTACCCATGTCATAATATTTGTAATATAGTCAGGGGGTAGAGCGGGAAACACGGAAGGACCAAAGAAGACGAGCTCTTGGAGTTGGTCGGATTGATATCGAACGTCCATCTCCAACCCTTCAGCTCTCCTAGAGAGCACGGACTTATCATTCGAAAGCGCCAAGATATCTTTTTCCGCGCTAGCTAGCTCGCTTTTTAGCCCCGTGGTCTCTTCCTCGTATCGGGCAACTTGTTTTCTCAAGTCAGCAACAGTAGCCTCAAGTGAGACTACACGCCCAATCTCACCGTCAAGCTGACCTTTCAAACCATCGACTTCTTTAACGTGGTCAGCGGAAGTGGCTTTCAGCTCTTTACGAAGTCCCAATATCTTCGTGACATATTCATCGATCTCTTTCTGCTTGGACTCGATCGTCTTGTCCTTTTTCGGCAGAATGTTGTCACGCATGTTCTCCATCCGGGACTTCACGTTCTTCAGCTTGGCAAGGGCTTTCTCTCTCTCCTTGAACTTCGTGTCAAGCTGATTATATTTTTTCTTGAATCTTCTCAGTGTCATGGATGGTGTCGACACTATAGCACGCATGAGACATGTAGCAAGCAGCAGTCATGTGTCGCAGTAGCTCGTTCCTACACCACCGCCCAGAATGGCCCATTAGGAGTGACATCGCTTCCTTCCTAACCTCAGGATCAGCTTTAAAATCTGGAAGCGACACACCAGAAGTATAGGGCTTGTAGCCAGTAGGGGGTGGGGGCGCGGATCGAGAACTTGAACCTTTCTCGAATGTCCGTCGAGGCTCAGCACTTTTTTTCTTCTTCAATCGAATTAGCTTGGCCTCTCGGAATCGCTTGCACATGTAGAGAAGAGCGGTGTCAAAGTATAAAAGCGATCGCTTTTTTCCGCTCTGGAGCTCCTTCTCCGTTGGTGGCTTTTGAACTTCAGCCACATCTTCAAAAGTAAAATCTTCCCTTTGGCAAAGGACAAAGGGAACACCGCGTGGCACAGAGTAATCAGCCAGGGTCCGCGCAATCCGATCCGAGGCTTCAACATCCTTGGTAGTCAACCCAAGCGAAGCACTCATGTGCACTCGGTTGGGGTCATTCCATTCTTCCCGACTCCCGGGAAGAAACTCAGAAGTAATGAAAAAGAATTCCTTCTTCCAGTTGCATCCGAAGTTGGTCAGCAAATCGTCGACGACATTCTTGTCAAAATGCCGTCGCGTAAACCCGACGCGACCAGACCCCGACTTTCCATCCTTTGCAATCTTGTAGAAATGCAGAAACAAGCTTGCAGTAGCAGTGATACTTAAGCTCCAACACACGTTCAGAAAACCCCGTAGGGTCACGAAGAATCCGGCCGGGAGCTGTGACAGGGACACTTCAAAAGCGAGTAGTATTTCACTCATTATCTCAGGAATGGGAATTTCCGAGAAATGTTTGAAATAAATCCTCGGGATAGCCTGAAATCCCGGTGGTGGGAGACTCGTAGGCTGATATCGCGATATCTAGAATGGCACATGTCCAGATATCCGCACCCCCGACAGCAAGCTTCGAGCATCGCTCGCGTTGAGGTTTGAGGGGGGATGCAGTTCATCAGAAACATCGAAGGTTGCGGAAGTCATGACTTCCTCAAATTTGCCGTCCCTGGAGCGGCCTATAAGGAGCAACCTTGGTTCGCCATTTAAGGCAATCTCGCAGTGAGCGAACCCAGATGGGTTAAGAGCTCCAACATACGCATCAAAATCGAGGTCCGGATCTCGATTGCTGTCCAAGTCCACGGGAGGTGGCGGAGTTCTTTCAATAGAGCGCCAGCTCGCTCTACGACGTGGGTTAGGAACACCACGGTCAACGTGCAAGGTCTCTTCAAAATTGACATTGAGGGGCGCGGGGACCCCCTCATCCTGCTCAGGCACGTAGACTTTGCCCTTGCCATGACCACGTCGTTGTTTTCGCTTCTTAGAGCCATCGCCCTCGGATGGCCCCTGGTTCGGGTTCAGCCCCGACACAATTCGACCTTCGGCACTCACGACCAATGGAGCAGTGTGGTGCACAGAAGAGTCATCAAATTCATAGGTGTCGCCGACTTAGGCTCTTGAGTCGCCGATCCAATGAGAAGGATCGTCGAGTCACGGCCTGCAGTCGCCGACCTAATGGCACCCGAGCCATGACCTCGTCTCTTGAAAGATTTTCCTTAACGGGCCCAGTCTGTGTCGCCGACTCCACAAGGGGAATCGCCGACCCAGAGGTCCCTGGAATTTCTCCCAGTTCGAGAGGCCCCTCAAACACGACCATAAGGGCCCTGCTTGGTGTCGCCGACTCCGCAAGGGGAATCGCCGACACCGGCGAGGCGCCAAGAAGTTCGTGCACAAAGGCACTCAGGTCCATGTTACGAGCTGGAACAACCGGAGTCGCCGACTCAACCACTCTGTCAGGAGAAGGAATCAGCGACTCGACGGTGTTCAACACCTCGTCAAGACCCTCAACAGTCATCTTCGCAATGAAAGCGGAGGTTTCAGCCTCGTTCAAAGGAGAAAAGCTGGAATCGGGGGTAGACATGGTTTGGGAATCGTCGATTCAAAGAAAGATGACTTAGGAATCGGCGATTGGAAAATCTAGGGTTTTAGGCGATTAAGAAGGGGAAAAGGTGTTGTGAGATTTGGGGAAAACTCTCCACTATTTATAGCCCCTGGGAAAATTGCAAAAACCCCCTAGAAAATCCGAAAATTACAAAAATAGAGATCGGAAGTTGATCTCCATATCCCCGATATCACGCCATTGTCGACGACTCCACAAGGGAGTCACCGACTACGAACACTATCTCGCAGCACTGTGAGATTTATTTCCTTATTTGGAGATTTTGCATATATTTCCCATATATTCTCCAAATATCTCAAGGATTTCCTAGAAAGATCCGACGGTTACACTAGGAGTCGCCGATCCCTAAAGGGAGTCGCCGACTCACATGGGTAAAAAATAAAATGCCCCCTGTAGTTACCCAGACCATAGGTGTCGTCGATTGGTAGCCTCCAATCGCCGACTCAAGGTAAAATAACAGCAAAACTGCCCCAAGTGCATGTTTTCGAGGGGGAGCATCATAAGCTTTCCCGACACTTCTGTCGCTTCGGCCAGAAGTCGTCAAAATTCAAGGGGGGAGTGTCGCAAGCTCTCCCGGCACTTCTGTCTCTTCGGCCAGAAGTCGTCGCATCTCAGGAGAGAACATCACAAGCTCTCTCCAACATCAGGGTTCAAACTTAAGTCATAATTGTAAATTGCGATCGTAACCCTCGAGTTTGAAAAATTTGCATCCTTTGTATTTTTCATTCGCGCTATCTTTTACAACTCTACGTTAATCTGGAAGTATAAATTATCCGCAAATTTAACCGTAGGCTGAGCTACGATTCGTACGACCAAGTCTACGCCCAGAGTGGCTAGCAATAGGGTTAGCAGAGTCTAACTTACGTCCAGAGTGGCTAAATTACGACTTGTGAATCTAGTTTCAGGCCGTAGTTACAATTTAAAGGGTAATTTATATGAAAGATTAGCAGCGAAATAACAAAAGATAGCCGATTAACAATCACTTCGAGGGGGAGTATCACAAACTCTCCCGACACTTCTGTCAATTTGGATAGAAGTCGTCACATTTCGAGAGGAAGTATCACAAACTCTCCCGACACTTCTGTCAATTTGGATAGAAGTCGTCACATTTCGAGGGGGAGTATCACAAACTCTCCCGAGACTTCTGTCAATTTGGATAGAAGTCGTCACATTTCGAGGGGGGGTATCACAAACTCTCCCGACACTTCTGTCAATTTGGATAGAAGTCGTCACATTTCGAGGAGGAGTATCACAAACTCTCCCGAGACTTCTGTCAATTTGGATAGAAGTCGTCACATTTCGTGGGGGAGTATCACAAACTCTCCTGACACTTCTGTCAATTTGGATAGAAGTCGTCACATTTCGAGGGGAAGTATCACAAACTCTCCCGACACTTCTGTCAATTTGGATAGAAGTCGTCACATTTCGAGGGGGAGTATCACAAACTCTCCTGACACTTCTGTCAATTTGGATAGAAGTCGTCACATTTCAATAGAGAGTATCACAAGTACTCCCGACGCTTCTGTCGGTTCGGCCAGAAGTCGTCAAATTTCGGGGGGAGTATCACAAACTCTCCAGACACTTCTGTCGCTCCGGCCAGAAGTCGTCAAAAATTGAGCACGGTAAGATCTGTCGTTTCGGTCAGATTTACCAAGGATCAATTTGAGCAAAGGATTGACATCAGGGAAGGTAAAATCGCACGGTAAGTTCAATATGTCAAATATGCGTTTTTGGACTGATCTAGTTGTTTTGCAGGATGTTTTCTTTTTTGCAGGAAAGGTTCTAATAGTGAACCAGGTTCTAATAGTGAACCAGACACTGATAGTGAGTCAGACTCTAATAGTGAGTTGGTCTGTCTCGTCGCTTCGGCCTCGATACACCAGAGGTCATTTCGACGCTTCGGCCTTAATGATCTCAAGGGGGGAGCATCATAAGCTCTTCCTGACACTCCTGTCGCTTCGGCCAGAAGTCGTCGAAATCTAAGGGGAGTATCACAAGTTCTCCCGGCACTTCTGTCGCTCCGGCCAGAAGCTGTCATATTTTTTAGCATGATAGATCTGTCACTTCGGCCAGATCAATCAAGGAATTATTGAGCATAAAGAGGAGCAGCATGAGAGGCAGCTCCACACGGCAAGGTCAGTAAATCAATAAATATATCCTTTAGACTGATATAGTTGTTTTGCAGGTTGTTTTTTGTTTTGCAGGCATGATTCTTTCGCTTTGGCTTCAATAGTTCTTCAAACACTTGGAGATCATTTTGTCACTTTGTCCTTAATGATCTCGACCAATCTTGCGCTTCGGCCTATGGGGTAACCGTCGTTGCGGACGTAAAGTCGCACTTGATCAGGGTGGACTATAAACAACTGTTCTGATAGTGAACTAGATTTTGTCGCTTCGACCAGAATCCACACATTCTGTCGCTTCGGCCAGAACCCGATTCTAATGGTGAATCCACGCATTCTGTTGCTTTGGCCAGGATCAGATTCTAATAGTGAATCCACGCATTTTGTCGCTTCGGCCAGAATCCACACAGCAAAAGTCGCTCCTGATTAGAGTAAGACTATAAACACGTAGTTTCATTGGCCTGGAACTAGATTCAGATAGTGTATGGACTACGCGGAGTCATTTGTGCCGCTGTGAGCGCAATGGCTCAATCCCATCTTGTCGATTTGGCCTTGATGCGGATCACCTTGCTTGGGGGGGATACTGGCGGTACACGCAAGTTTCTTGTGCTCCCTTCAGGGGGAGTACTGGTGAGACATGCCTGATTACGTCAGTCACTCCCAGCAACGCCCTTCAACAAGGACTAGGGTTCCGTCGCTTTATGCCGGACCCCCGGAGAGTTCCACAAATGCGGAGGAAGTGTCTAAGTCAAGTACTCAAGACAACACCTGGGAATCGCCGACTGGGACTACCAAGTCGCCGACTCCAGGGGTGAATCGTCGACTCTAGGCCTCGTGGTCAGTTCTGGTAGACTGCCAACTTGGCTCATGGGGAGTCGGCGACCGCACCTCTGAATCGGCGACTCCCATACCTGAGTCGCCGATTCCCAGCCGTTACTTGAGAGGGCCCACATCATTATGGCACCCTTAATTGGGTACCATAATGGAGTGAGCCCACGCTAATGAATGGGGAAACGTCCCCCAGGACCCTATAAAAGGGGTCTTTGGGGGTCCTCTACTCTCAGGTCATTCCCACTTGACACACACTCAACCAGAGCAATCCAAGGAGCCCGAATAGCCTACTCCGAAGAGAGTCGCCGATTCCCCTCCACTTCTGTAGGTACATTGACGTAGAGCGCGCATCGTGGACTCCAAAGCCTTCGGCCCTCCTCGCAACCACGCGAGCCTACTGGTAGCAGATTTCGTGCTTCATCAACTCCGATCTTGAGCTCGATCCCATTCGCAAGGTGAGATTTATTTTTGTAGGGTCATTCCCACCTTCAACATCTCAGGCTCGATTTATCTTTGTAGAAGTAGATTACTTTACAATGTGGGTTGAGGCTCAAGCAGTAGCAAAGATCACTCAAGATGCGGCTGTAAAGTTCGTCTACCGCTCCATAGTTTGTCGATTCGGAGTTCCCTAACACATTATCACGGATAATGATACCCAATTCACAGGGGAAAATTTTCAAAAATGTGCAAGGACTTGAGCATAAAACTCCACTTCGCTTCCGTTTACCGACCTCAGGCAAACGGACAAGTAAAAGTAACCAACAAAGCCATCGTACAGAGATTGAAAATGAAAATCGAATCAGCCAAAGGGGCCTGGGCAGACAAGTTGTGCGAAATCCTATGGGCATACCGCACAACAAGTAAAAATCCCACAGGCAACACCCTTTTTGCTATGACCTATGGAGTGGAGGCAGTCGTACCAATCAAGATGAGCATACCAACATACTGAGTCTCGAAGTACGACGAACAAACTAATGACCAAAACCTAGCGACAGAGCTAGAGTTAAGGGATGAAACTCCTGATGAGGCAGATCTGCGAAATGAATCATACAAGGCAAGCGTATCAAGATACCACAATCGCCAAGTACGCAAAAAGTATTCCTGCCAAGAACCCTCGTCACACGAAAAGTTAGCATAACCGAAAGAAACAGACTAAGAAATAAGTTGTCGTCTAACTTCGAAGGACCCTACATCATCGAAGAAGAGATACGGCCAGACACTTCTCGCTTACGGCGACAAGACGGGACAATAGTCGCAAACACCTGGCACACGGACAACATGCAACAGTACTACACTTAGTATTAATTTTTATATTTCTTGTTAGGTTCTCTTAGTATGTATGCTAGTATCAATTGCAAAATAGAATAGTTAGTTTTTCATTCTTTTTTTTTGCTAAGTCAATCAAAAGTACTCTTAGTCCAAACGACAAATTCGTCAGGGATTGTAAGATACTTGCGACACTTTTTCACTACCTTAGGATGACCCTAAACTGTGGATCTATTTTGTCGCTGCGGCCGCAATAGATCAATGATCATTTCGTCGCTATGGCCCCAATGATCACTTCCCATCTTGTCGATTTGGCCTCGATGCGGACCAAAAGCTACTCCGTCGCTACGGCCGGAGTCAAACTACACTTTCAGGGTTCAAATCCAGGGTTAGTTCAAATAAATCCAATTTAGGCAAGTAAGCCTAGAATTACGAATTTAGGCAATCCTAATTTGCATGTGCAAATTAGGAATTAGGGGGCTTTAAATCGATTTATCACTCAAACTATTTTTTCCCTAAGTTAATTTAGAAGTATAAATCATTTGCGAGTTTAACTAACGACTGAACTATGATTCGTACAAGCAAGCTTACGTCCAAAGTGGCCAAGTGGGGTTAACAGAATCTAACTTACGTCCAGAGTGGTTAAGTTACGATTTGTGAATCTAGTTTCGAGCCTAGCTTACAACTTAAAAATATTTATACGAAAAATTAACAAAGAAAAATAGTTCATTGATTGATAAAAAAGATTACAAAATATCCGCTATAAAAAACTAAGAATTTCTAATCTTCTTCTTTTCTCGCCGCCCAAACATCGCTTTTTATCTTATCAAGAGCCTCTTTGTGCTCCAGTTGCACTTTAGAATGTTCTTCTAGCCACGCCATAATATTAGTAACAAAGTTGCCAGGCAAACTTGAAAACACATGAGGACCAAAAAAGTTTAAGTCCTGGAGTTGGTCAGATTGACCATCAACCTCAAACTCCAAGTCCTTTACTTTTTCAGAAGAAGCATCTAGATCTTCTTTCATCTTTCTCGACTCTTCCATGGATCGAGAGAAGCGGTCATTCAGATCTTCTAGCTCAGAGGTGGACTTAGGAAGATCTACTCGGAGTTTCTGAATTTGTGATTCAGAAACCATTGCATTGCCAACCTCCGCGTTCAGCTGCGCCTTCAATTGTTCAATCTCCTTTAGAGCATCAGTGAGATACGATACAGATGCCTTCAAAGAATCACGTTCTTGGCGAAGGGCAGAAATCTCAAGTCTGTGTGTAGCACATTCTTTGTTCTTCGCCGTCATTGCTTTCTCATGCTCATCAACTTCTCCTTCCAACTTCTTGTTGTTTTGGAAGACTTTCCTCATCGACCACACTTCTCTGCAGACAGCTTGATACTTGTCATCAAGCTTATCGTATTCATGCTGAGATAGAAGCGTATCGTTACATGACTGCATCCCAACAACAGTATTCGATAGATACGCAGCCTACACAAAAAAAATAATTCGATTAGCATAAAAAAAGGTAAATCGAAAAATATGCGAGTTTTGATCACTTACAGCAGATATGGCTTTAGTATGCTCCTCTCGAATCCAATCTCCAGGCTTCGCCAATAGCATTTTGGTAGTGATGAGACATGCATGATTACGTTAGTCACTCCCAACAATACCCCACAACAAGGACTAGGGTTCCGTCGCTTTACGCCTGACCCCCAGAAGGCATCCACGGTGCGGAGCAAGTGTCTACGTAAAGTACTCAAGGCAACACGTAGGAATCGCCGACTGGGACTACCAAATCGCCGATTCCAAGGGTGCATCGCCGACTCCGGACAGGGCACTCGGGTCTGGTAGACCGAGGACCTGACCACAAGGGAGTCGGCGACTCCCAGACGTTACTTGGGAGGGCCCACGTCGTTATGGCACCCTTAATTGGGCACCATAATGGAGTGGGCCCCATGCTAATGAATGGGGAAAACGCCCCCAGGATCCTATAAAAGGGGTCCTTAGGGGTCCTCCACTCCCATCTTCACTGGACCACTCTACACTCCACACTAGATCATCCAGGAGCCCGAATCGCCGCCTCCCACATGAGTCGCCGGGTCCCCTCCTCTTCTGCAGGTATTTGACGTATAGCGTGCGTCATGGACACCAAACCTCCGACCCTCCTCGCAACCCCGCGAACCCACTGGTAGCAGATTCCATGCTTCATCAGCTAGCGCCGTCTGTGTGACTATCGAACCACAATATCCCGTCGTAATCCCGAAATTTTCTTAGCAAAGTCCGTCTTGATTTCCCTAGGGAGATCGCTGACCTTGTGTCAAGGATATCGCCGATTCATACCAGGAATCGCCGACTCCACCTAGTGAGTTATCTGTTTAGGGAATATTCTGCTAGCTAAGAGTATTGTCCACGGCCAGACTCGAAAGAAAAACTACCTAAGGCCAGTTGCCGATTCCACTATCGTGTGTCGCCGATTCCACCTTGAATCGCCGACTCCACCTGGTTTTCTCTCTCAGGCCAGTTCTAGCAAATACTTGCGTTCTAGTTGGAGCACGTTTTTGTCAACCATGACTTCTGAGAGGCAAAAGTACGACTACCACCTGAGGAACAAAGGCAAATCCTCAGTGGTACCTGATAGGGCACAAACTAAGCCTCCTCAGCAAAACAGGCCAGCAACGCCTGAGAGGTTTAAGGATGCTCAAACTGAGTTACCCCCTCGGACATCCATCCCTCCCGCTCTAAAAGCGATGTTTGATGAAGCACGAAATCTGCTACTAGTAGGCTCGCGGGGTTGCGAGGAGGGCCGGAGGCTTTGGAGTCCACGACGCGCGTTCTACGTCAATGTACCTGCAGAAGTGGAGGGGAATCGGCGACTCACGTGGGAGTCGGGGACTCGGGCTCCTTGGTTTGCTTTGGTTGGAGTGTTGTCAAGTGGGAATGACTTGGGAGTGGAGGACCCCCAAGGACCCCTTTTATAGGGTCCTGAGGGCGTTTTCCCCATTCATTAGCATGGGACCCACTCCATTATGGTGTCCAATTAAGGGTGTCATAATGATGTGGGCCCTCCCAAGTAACGGTTGGGAATCAGCGACTCAGGTATGGGAGTCGCCGATTCAGAGGTGGAGTCGTCGACTCCATTGTGGTCAGGTCCTCGGTCTAGCAGACCCGAGTGCCCTGTCTGGAGTCGGCGATGCACCCTTTGAATCGGCGACTTGGTAGTCCCAGTTGGTGATTCCCATGTCTTGCCTTAAGTACTTGACGTAGACACTTGCTCCGCACCGTGGATGCCTTCCGAGGGTCCGGCGTAAAGCGACGGAACCCTAGTCTTTGTTGAGGGGCGTTGCTGGGAGTGACTGACGTAATCAGGCATGTCTCACCAATACTCCCCCCTGAAGAGAGCACAAAAAACATGCGTGTATCACCAGTATCTCCCTCCCAAGCAAGGTGATCCCCATCAAGGTCAAAGCGACAAGATGGGATCGAATCATTGCGGCCACAACGACACAATGACTCCGTTATCCATGCACTATCAGATGGATTGATTCACTATCAGAATCTAGTTCCAGGTCAACGGAACTACGTGTTTATAGTCCAACTCTGATCATGAGCGACTTTTGCTTTGTCATCATCAAGGCCAAAGCGACAAGATGAGAGGGAATTATTAAAGCCAAAGCGACAAAATAATTCCCGTCCATTAAGGTCAAAGCGACAAAATGGACTGACTCACTATCAGAGCCTGATTCTGGCTGAAGCGTCAGAATGCGTGGATTCACTATCATAATCTGATTCTGGCCGAAGCTACAGAATGCGTGGATTCACTATCAGAATCTAGTTCACTATCAGAACTGATGTTTATATTCCACCCTGATCAAGAGAGACTTTATGTCCGCAATGACGGTTACCCCACCAAGGCCAAAGCGACAAGGTGGGTCAAGTTCATTAAGGCCAAAACGACAAAATGATCTCCAAGTCTATCAAGGCCAAAGCGACAAGATAGAAGAATTATTGAGGCCAAAGCGAAAAAATAATTCTTGGTCCATTAAGGCCAAAGTGACAAAATGGAATTCGACTACTTCTGGCCGAAGCGACAGAAGTGTCGGGGAGTGCTTGTGATACTCCCCCCTTGAGGTCATTAAGGCCAAAGCGACAAAATGACCTCTGGTCTGTCAAGGTCAAAGCGACAAGACATACCGACTCATTATCAGAGTCTGATTCTTGCCGAAGTGACAGAATCTATTGATTCACTATTAGAATCTGATTCCGGTCAAGGCTACAGATTCACTATCAGAATCTGATCCTGGCCAAGATGGTGGAATCTTACCTGCAAAAAAGGAAACATCCTGCAAAACAACTAGATCAGTCCAAAACGCATATTTTTATTTACTTATTGAACTTACCGTGCGATTTTACCTTTTGTGATATCCTTCCTTTGCTCAATAAAACCTTGGTAAATCTGGTCGAAGTGACATATCTTACCGTGCTCAATTTTTGACGACTTCTGACCGAAGCGACAGAAGTGTAGGGAGAATTTATGATACTCCCCCTAAATTTGATGACTTCTGGCCGAAGCGATAGAAGTGTCGGGAGAGTTTGTGATACTCCCCCCGAAATTTGACGACTTCTGGCCGAAGCGACAAAAGTGTCGGGAGAGGTTGTGATACTCCCCTCGAAATTTGACGACTTCTGGCCGAAGGGGAAGAAGTGTCGGAAGAGCTTGTGATATTCCCCCTCGAAATTTGACGACTTCTGGCTGAAGCGACAGAAGTGTCGGGAGAGCTTGTGATACTCCCTCTTGAAATTTGAC
This sequence comes from Zostera marina, assembly GCA_001185155.1. Lineage (NCBI taxonomy): Eukaryota > Viridiplantae > Streptophyta > Magnoliopsida > Alismatales > Zosteraceae > Zostera > Zostera marina. The sequence goes on from LFYR01000834.1 coordinate 12,989, forward strand.
GACTTTGGCCGAAGCGACAGAAGTGTCGGGAGAGCTTTTGATTCTTCCTCTTGAAATTTGACGTCTTCTGGTCAAAGCGACAGAAGTGTCGGGAGAGCTTGTGATACCCCCCCTTGAAAATCTTGCGACAAAACGATTTTAATCTATAAAGGCCATAGCGTCAAAATAGATTTCTGTATTGTGGGTACTTAGAACCTCTTGGGGTTAGGTTCATTTGTACTTATCAACTACCTAAAACTCTACACTTATACCCTAATGTAGTTGAACTTTGGCCGAAACGACAGAGTAATTTTTGGACCCGCATCAAGGCCAAAGCAATAGGATGGGGTAGGATCGTTAAGGCCATAGCGACAAAAAGATTTTAATTTATTAAGGCCATAGCGTCAAAATAGATTTCTGTATTGTGGGTACTTAGAACCTCTTGGGGTTAGGTTCATTTGTACTTATCAACTACCTAAGACTCTACACTTATACTCTAATGTAGTTGAACTCTGGCCAAAACGACAAAGTAACTTTTGGACCCGCATCAAGGCCAAAGCGACAGGATGGGTTGAGATCATTGAGGCCAAAGCGACAAAATAATTCTTGGTCCATTAAGGCCAAAGCGACAAAATGGACCTGAATCTATTAAAGCCAAAGCTGATCGTATCCCTCTAGAAAGGTGACTGATCTCCTCTATCCTAGTATAATAACCAGTATCTTACAAGTATATTCCGAGTATATTACAAATAATCTCCCCCCTTTACACTTCACCCCTAGGGGTATTTATACAATTTCCTACCGGACTCTGGACCCTGCACTTTCGGACTAGGATCCGACCTAACGGACCCGACATACTTGGGGTGCAACCTTTGGAGAGTTAACACTCGGAATGACGGGTCCGCCCGGTCGGCCTGGTCGGGCGAGTGCCCGTGAAGCGACTTGGGCCTTCCTCTTTCGTTCACCTCGTTGGGCCTTGCTTCTGGACTCCTTTGTGGGCCTGGGCTGATGAATTGGGGGTACCATCAGTACTCCCCCCCTCCTCCTATCCTATTAATAGGTTGCTTTCCTTTATTTAATTCATTTTCCCCTCATTTATCACGTCTTCTCTTGATGATCTGCTGGAGGAACTGGGATCTGAGTTGGCACGTCAGCGAGGTGTTTGGCCAGATGAACTTCTTCAACACCTTTGTGACATCCAGGATTTTGCTGTAGGTAATCCCCGTCTGTCTCATTTGGTTTCGGAGGTCCAGCACCGCATTCGTGCTCTCTGGAAAGTCCCCAACGGAACTGGTATTGTTATTCCAGCGATGGCAACCGCTCCAAGCAACCGTCAACCTGCCACTGGTGCTCCGCCCGGGCTTCCTGTCCCTGCTTCTATCCCTGGCGCGACTCCCGCAACTGCTCCCCCCCCAACGGGGTCCCTGCAAATGCCGCTACTGAGCTTTCTTCAATTGGGCGTTCTTTCGTACCTGCTGCTCGTCTTCGTCGGGGACGTGGACCGCGTGCTGGACGCTCAGGCCTTCCTTCAAGCGACCTACGTCATTTCCTCTCCCGCGGCCCGCCTTGACGGGCTTCTTTGATGTTCTTTTCCTAGGGGGCCTTGTGTCCCTCTCTTTCTTGTATTATGTATTTGAATGTTTTTTTTTGTTCCCTGCAGTTATTCCTATGACTCCTGCAAACTCGTTTGTGTTTATCTTACGTACTGATGTAATTTTTATTTTCTCAACAATTTCTTCTTCCTTCAAGTAGTTTTTTTGTTTGTCGAATGTAACTACTTGTTGATCAGGGATCTGACAACTTCTTTCAATTTTCGACTGTGTTATTATTTCCTTCGGACCTTATGATTACCTGGTTCCCCACGTCTGTTTCCCATATGGGCCATTTGAGCAGGTATTCCTTCTACTATTTTTCCTTAGGGTCTTGTGTCGCCTATTCTGATGGGACTAGTTTTTTATATATGGTTGCCTCCTTTCAGGTGTCTTCCCTACGGCCATTTTGCCCCACCTCCTTCGAGTATCTGAGCTGACTACACTTGGACAAAAATGCACTTACCCTTCCGTGCGGCCCATTCGGCCCTTGGGTATGAAATTTTACCTTCTAGGAATATTTTTGGTTTCCCGCCAAAAATTCTTCTATATATAGTCTACTTCCACTTTCACTTATCTTCACTTTTTTTCTTATCAGAAGTAGGGTTTCTCTTCCGCTGATCTCCACATCCTCCTCTATGGCCGATCTCACTCCTCTCCGCATCACTCTCTAACTCCTTCTGAAGATCCTTCTTTCGTTTTTAGTAGGCGGCAGGCCCGTCGTCACTTTCAGGTGATCGCTCCCTCCGTAGCGATAGCTCACCTTGAGATCTCCAATGATGCTCACGTCTCTTCGCCTCCCGATGGCTATACTACCCTTTACTCGGGCTTTGAGGACCTAGGGCTTCGAATTCCCGCCTCTCCCTTTCTTTTATCTTTTCTTTCATATACCGGTGTTGCTATTTCCCAGCTTTCCCCCTCTAGCCTCGACCGTGTTGTTTCGTTCGAGCGCTTGTGTCATGAACTACACCTTAAGCCCTACGAACGTGTTTTTCGCTTGTTTTTCTTTATCTCCCGGCCTAATTCCGCACGGCTATTGGTTTCCTCCATAAACTTCTCGATTCCTACCCCGATCGTTCACACAGGTGGAAAAACCGCTATTTCTTTGTAAAGAGCAACTTCGTAGGATTGTCAGGGGTCCCTTCCCGGTGGGTAAACACCTCTTCCTTTAACACTGGGAGCTTTTCCGTAGGGGTGCTTTCTCCGGAGGAACGTGATGTGTACTCCCGCCTCTTATCTGTTCGTTCGAGTCCCATCGAATATTCTAGTTTGATGACCGGGACCTGGAAATTTACTCACCCGCATCTCGTCTCCTCTGGTAATTTACATTCAATTTTGTTAATTTTTCTTTTTCAGGCGAACCTGACGAGGGAGGTTTGTCAGGCTTGTTTGCAGGATCTAGATCGCAACGAGGCGGCAAGAGGGCCCGTACGAAAACGGTTTCTAACGCTGGTGATTCCTCCAACGCCCTTTCTGACGACGTCACCAAGTACATCTACTTCTCTGATGACGCAGTTGCCAGTAGCCACAATCCCGGAGATCGCTTGATTGTGACCGAGCACATGCAGACCCCCCGTATTGCTGGGATTTACAAACAGGGGCTTGGCCGATTGGATTCCTTGGTCGAAAAGGAGGTTGACTGGATGACCCTGGAGAAGACTAATAATGATGATATTGATGAAGCGTGCTACATTCGAGCTCTTCAGACTGTGGCTATGGACCGTCATCGACAAAAAAGGGGTATCCAACGGACGCGTGAACTCAATGATGCTTTGGATGAAGTTACTCGCTTAACCAAGGAACTTACTCTGAAGGAAGCTGAGAACGAGTCCCTAAGGGTAGAGAACGAGTCCCTTAGGGTTGAGAAGGATGAAAAGGCCGCCCGGATTGTGTCCATGGAAGAGGATATCTCAAGTGCCAAGGTTAAATTCACTGAACGCGCCAAGACTATGACCGAACGAAACAAGCGTTCCTGCTTTAAGAATTTTGTTGAAGGCATGATTCATGGACGGGACATGGTGAATCTTCGGAGTCCTGAATATGAGTCCACTGTTGTTCCTATTAACCCACCAATGTGGGAGCAGTGGAAAGCGGACGGAATCCCTACGGAACATCCTGCCTGGCCCAAGACTCTCTCCGAGCTTTCGGGCGAAGAAAACCAGTAGTTTTATTTTATTATTATTATTTTTTTTTTTTAAAACAGATAAAAACATACCTTTTGTTCCATACTTTGCACTTTTATTTCGTACTTTTTCTTTTTACTTTCCATTCATCTTTCTTCGTCCTTCTTTGTCTCCTGGCTCATGTGTGTCCTTTTGCTGTAATTATAATTGCCCTAAGGCACTTTTGACCCACTCATTCGCGCTTTTTGATATTTTATTATTTTCGTTGATATTGCCCCGTTGAATGTATTTGAACGTGTAACCTTGTTTGCTTTCGACCCCATTTCTTTACAGTTTATTGCCCTACGGCTGTTTTAATGGCTCGGTCTTGCTTGCTTTTGACCTCTTTGCCCTACGGCATTTTGTGGTACGTGGCCTTGGCCCAAGACTCTCCAAGACCTTACATTCTGGATTCTGTACTTTTATCGCGCACTTTTATTTTTATCCCTCGTTTTTTCTTTCATCCTTCCTTGTTTTTCTTGCCCCTCGGCTCACACGTGCTTTTTGACATGTTTCTTTGATTCTTCGTTGACGTTTCCTTGTGGCCTTTTGGTGGTAGTCTGTCGCTTCAGAATTTC
>LFYR01000834.1:17677-28549 GCA_001185155.1 Zostera marina
CCTTATTTGATCTTCTGACCTTACTGCCCTAAGGCTTTCTTCCTTACAGAATTTCCTTACTTTTTTCCCTGTCTTCACAGAATTTCCTTATTTTTTTCCTTGTGAACTGCGTTCCATTATCTGTTACTTTTGCTCTAAGGCTTTTTCATTTTGGTGGGAGGTCTTATTTGGTCTTCTGACCTTACTGCCCTAAGGCTTTTTTTCTTACAGAATTTCCTTACTTTTTTCCTTGTCTTCACAGAATTTCCTTACTTTTTTCCGTCTTTCGACCTCTTTGCCCTACGGTATTTTGTGACGGGTGGCCTCGTTTGGTCTTTCGACCTCGTTGCCCTACGGCATTTTGTGGCGGGTGGCCTCGTTGCCCTACGGCATTTTGTGACGGGTGGTCTCGTTTGGTCTTTCGACCTCGTTGCCATACGACATTTTGTGGTTGGTGGCCTTGTTTGCTCTTTCGACCTCGTTGCCCTACGGCATTTTGTGGTGGGTGGCCTCGTTTGCTCTTTCGACCTCGTTGCCCTACGGTATTTTATGGCTGGTGGCCTCGTTTGGTCTTTCGACCTCATTTTGTAAACATATATATAAAGGTGTTTGTATTGAGATAAAACTTACCATACGGGCTTTTGTTCCTTACCACCAAATATCCTTTCGCCTCGTAGTATCCTCCATTTCCGTACGAAACGAGTGAATATGATCCCCTGGGTTTATGGTTCCATCGTACATAGTCATCTTCGGGGCCCTCTAGGGCTTCTTCATCGCCTGTTGGTATGGGCTGGTCTAAGTAGCCGATTGATGGCCGCACGGGTGCCCTATCACTTCCCTGTGTATTTCTGTCCGTTAGTGATAACATTCGCTCTTGCAGTTGCCTCTGATTGTTTTGCAATTCCGTGATAATCAAAAGGAGTCGATCCTTCCTTCCATTTTGCGGTTTGCGAAATGCTCTTCTACATCCCATTTGTTCGTTCCTGTGTTGCTCGGGTGACCTTGACCTTGATCGACTTTGTCTCAACCAACGTATAAACACATTATCCCTTGGCGCTGGTTTGTCAACAGGCCAAGGATTTCCCACGTTTGCAGTTGAGGACGGTAAGGCGCCTCTTCAATGTTTTCCTCCATATGCATCGGTTCCTCTAAAATGTGATTTTCAGTTGGGACCGATGGTTGTTGATCTTCTCCGTTCGCCTCCACCGCTGTTGTGATTCCTAAAATCAGAAGGTTGCGTGTTCGATTCACGTCAGGTTCACCACTGATCGTATCCCTCTAGAAAGGTGACTGATCTCCTCTATCCTAGTATAATAACCAGTATCTTACAAGTATATCCCGAGTATATTACAAATAATCTCCCCCCTTTACACTTCACCCCTAGGGGTATTTATACAATTTCCTACCGGACCCTGCACTTTCGGACTAGGATCCGACCTAACGGACCCGACATACTTGGGGTGCAACCTTTGGAGAGTTAACCGCTCGGGCTGACGGGTCCGCCCGGTCGGCCTGGTCAGGCGAGTGCCCGTGAGGCGACTTGGGCCTTCCTCTTTCGTTCACCTGGTTGGGCTTTGCTTCTGGACTCCTTTGTGGGCTTGGGCTGATGAATTAGGGGTACTATCAGTACTCCTCCCCTCCTCCTATCCTATAAATAGGTTGCTTTCCTTTATTTAATTCATTTTCCCCTCATTTATCATGTCTTCTCTTGATGATCTGTTGGAGGAACTGGGATCTGAGTTGGCACGTCAGCGAGGTGTTTGGCCAGATGATCTTTTTCATCACCTTAAAGCCAAAGCGACAAAATAGATTTCTAAGGTAGGGTACTAGTTAGAGTCATAGGTAGGTGACTAGCATAGAGACTAAGTGACTACAATTTAGGACTACAATTCTAGATTTGAAGCCTGGTGTTTTAGCCAAGCACTGGCCATAGCGACAGAGCGACTCTCGATCCTCATCAAGACCATAGTGACAAGATGGGATAGGATCATTAAGGCCAAAGCGACAAAATGATCCTTGGTCTATTAAGGTCATAGCGACAAAATAGATTTAAAACGAGGGTATCATTGATCGTAGTCGTAAATTTAGAATCTCGGGGCTACATTCGTAAATAAGAGTCTGATTTAGATTTTTAAGTCGCACTTTGGACTCATAAATCGTAAACTAGACTTGTAATCACAAACTTAGCCACTCTGGACGCAAATTGGATTTTGTAATCATCACTTAGACTCGTGGGTCGTAAGCTAGGTCTGAGAAACGGGTATCATCCAGACAAAGCGATGGATGATATATGAGGTCGAAGTGATGGACGTCATCCAGCCGAAGCGTTGGATGATTTATCCGTATGAAGCGATGGTTGATTATTCTAAATATGATATTGCATACGTATTGCATAGTATCTCTATGGATTAAAGAGAGATTTATTTAGAATAATATCGCTATTGAGAATATATAAGAATAGTATGAGCGACAAATAAAAGAATCAACATGTTTTCGTCGTTGGTTGCCACTGACAGAAGCATAGCCTGCATGGTTACTCTGGCCAATCCTCTCTTCTAACATATGATAGTTCCTCACTACTAGCGTGATGCACTTGATTGCGAGTGTGAACTGTGGCTCTGGTTGCCATCACTGTCATAGGATTGAGAGCGTGGGCTATGGTCATAACTGTTACTGGGCCGAGAGTGTGAGCTATGGCTTTCGTGGCCATAACTGTTACCAGACTGAGAGTATGAGTTATGACTTTGATGGTCATAACTGATGATGAGAAGCTCCTCTCTGTATCGAGGAGGATTAGTCGAGGTTTCAGACTGGGAACTTGTATCCTCGTATGTATCTTCTTTAGCATAGCGAGGTTTTTTCCGGCTGAGCGGCTCGACTCCGTCCAGCTTATTATTGTTCTCCTCTTCTATCTCAATGAACGATTAAGCTCGTTGGAAGAGGTCAGGCAGGGTCTCCACTTTATGTAGCGTAAGATTCTGGGCCAAAGGGGAGTAGGGTACTAGCCTGGTGAGACATGCCTGATTACGTCAGTCACTACCAGCAACGCCTTACAACAAGGACTAGGGCTCCGTCGCTATGGCAGGACCCTCGGAGAGCTCCCACGGTGCGGAACACGTTCATCGTCCAGATCGTCGAGTTAGCCCGTAAGTCGCCCGATTGGACTACCAAGTCGCCGACATACAGGATAACTCGCCGAGTTAAGGCAAGATCGGCAGTATGGTAGACTGTACATCTTGGCCCTAGAAACTCACCGAGTTAGCCCTAACTAGGCGACTTCCATACCTGAATCGGCGACTTACGACCGTTACTCGCCGCCAGCCAACATCATAAATGTTACCATATATGACCATAGGCGCGATGTCCGCCTTTGATTGCGCCCTCCGAGATCCTATAAAAAGGGTCTCAAGGGGACACTCAAAGGCACGATTCAAGTTCCTCTCTCACACCAGAGCATCACTACGAAACTCGGCGAGTCTCATTAGAATCGCCTAGTTTCCACTTGCAGGTATTTGACGTAGAGCGTGCGTCGTGGACTCCAAAGCCTCCGGCATCAACCTCGCCCCACCGCGAGCCCTGGTAGCAGATTCAATGCTTCATCAGCTGACGCCGTCTGTGGGACGACCGAACCACCGGTATCCCGTCGTAATCGCGATTTTTTAAAAAATCCGGCTCGAGCTCCCCTAGAGAGTTCGCCGAGTTTGTCAAAAAATCGCCGACTTAGATCGTCCGATTCTCGGTTAAGGTCCGATTTAGCCTTAAATCGCCGACTTATCCTTGAGAATCGCCCGATCCGGAATATCGTCTGCTAGCTAAAAGTGCTGTCCACGACCTTGTTCGGGAAAACCACAAAATCTCAAATTCGCCGAGTTAACCCCTAACTCGTCGACTTATTTTGTGTTTTTCCGACAGGCTCAGTCAGGTACCTCTCTGCTTTGGTACTTCTTCGCTTTTGTTTTCATGGCAATCATCGAAAAACAAAAGCACCCTTACGCCACAAGAAGTAAGGGAAAAATGCCAGCAACTGAGCTGGAACAGGGTGAGCAATCCCGACCTAAGGGAACCATCAATGCTCAACCTGTGGAAACAAACTCGGTTCCTCCTCACGTCGAGGAACACATAGTGCCCAAGGCTCCACCCACCTTGGAAGAAAGGTTGTTCTGTTTCATGGACAACATTGAAAGAAGGATGACCAACCTCGAGCAAGCGAGGAGTCATAGGACCACCACCATCCGTGAAAGAGCGGATGAATCTGGGTCCATCTATTCTCCATCTGCGGAGAAAACAAAACAAAATTCCCGTCTCAAGACGGGAGTCAGTAAGAGTCGCTCCGAAAGGACTCTTACTACTCGGTTCGTAGAGGATCTTCGGCGGAAGTTGGCCACCGACCCAGCTGTCGGCAACCCGCACGAAATCCTGAGGGTTAAAAGTGCTTCTCTTCGCGAGGACCTTTTAAAGGGATCTTTCCCACCCAACTGGCGGGTACCAAGGATCGAGGCATACGACGGTTCAAGTGATCCACAAGATCACGTGAACCTCTACCTCAACGTCTTGGAACCGCAAACCATCGATGATGGGCTGCTGTGTCGGGCATTCCCCGGCACTCTCAAGGGCAGCGCTTATCGATGGTTCTCTGGTCTGCCAGCTGGCTCAGTCACCAGCTTTGCAGACCTCTCGTCCAAATTTATCGCCCAGCGTGTGGGGATGATAAGGATAAAACATAGTGCCAACGCACTCCTGGCACTCAGACAAGACAAATTGTCTCTGAGGGATTATACGGTTAAGTTCACCACAATGATGACAGAGGTGAACGACCTAATCCCAAGTGTGGCCATAGCGGGATACATTAGAGGATTAGTCCTCTACTCCCCTCTGGCCCAAAATCTGACTCTCTACAAGGTGACTTCTCTGCCCGATCTCTTCCAACGCGCTCAATTGTACATTGAGGTGGAAGAGGAGGACGAGAACAAGCTAGCTGAACTTGGGACTCCTAGCTTCCAAAAGCCTAAGTTTGAGAGGAAGGGGTACAGTGGAAACAACAATTTCCACGACACCTACAACAAGTATACCAATAACAAGGCTGAGACTTCCAAAAAAGAATGGAAGCCTAGGCATGATAACAAGGTATACCAAGCCTCAACCAGCAAGCCAAAGGGTGCAATTCCACTATGGAAAAGGAACACCCCGCTTACTATCAGCAAAGGCGAGCTGTTTGAGAAGCTAAAGAACCGAGCGGATCTACCTGTCCCTCGTTCTTTAGACCCTGTAGGCAAAGAGGGCCGCAAGCAATCTGGGAAATACTGTGAATTTCACAAAGACTGCGGCCACCTAACAGACCACTGCAGGGAATTCTCGTCTTTCGTCGAGCAGTTGATCTCAAAGGGAGAACTTGGCAACTTCGTCAAGAAATCCCGAGGACGGGACAACTGCAAATCTGACACAAAGGGGAAGCGTCCACGCTCTCCTTCGCCAGACAGCGACAACAGCGAGAACCGCCAGCGGAAGACCATCAATGTAATATTTGGTGGTGGATCCGTTGGCCAGAACAGGGGATATTCCCGAAAGGTGCTGATGTCACAATCAACACCTCGAGACAACGGAAAGCGGGGCTGCGAGAAGAAGTCAATATACTTCTTCGAAGAGGACCTGACCGATGTCTTGCAACCTCACGAGGACCCACTCGTGATCCAGGCAGACATCGGTCCTAATTCCCGAGTCGAGAGGATGATTGTCGACAGCGGCAACTCTGCAGATATCCTCTACATGGATACTTTTACCAAGATGGGCTTTAGAAGGGAGGAACTATCTCCCTGTAAGGAAGCCATCTACGATTTCACTAACATCGCCGCCCCAGTGGCCGGTGTTATTAACCTAAAGGTATCCATCGGTTCCAAGCGAGGAAGGGTTAGCCGAACATGCCGTTTCATTGTAGTGGAGGTAGAATCCACTTTCCATGGCATTTTCGGACGCCCCTTCATCCACGGAATCTAAGCAGTCCCGTCTTCTTATCACCAATGCATTCGATACCCAGTAAAAGGGTTCGTTGCGACTGTCAAAGGATCACAATAAGATTCTAGACAATGGTATAAGAAGGCAACCCAGCTGACTCGACAACATGCTCATCCACGCCTCGCCTAGCATCGAGGAGAGGAAAAATTACAACCTGTGGACGAGACTAAGGTATGCCAGCTGGAGGGGGGACAAGTGGCACTAGGGAAGGGGTTACCCCCTGCCTTAAAAGCCAAGCTTGTGACTGTCCTGTAGGAGCACCAGGACAGGTTCGTTTGGGAGGGTGAGGCACCGACATAGATTGCGCGCACAAACTGAACGTTGGCTCATCCATTCCAGCTCGACGCCAGAAGCGTCGAGTACTCACTCCCGACAGGCGGGAGTCAGCCAAAGGAACCTGGGCAGACAAGTTGTGCGAAATCCTATGGGCATATCGCACAACGAGTAAGAACCCCACAGGCTAGCATAACAGAAAGGAATAGGCCAAGAAATAAACTATCTTCCAACTTCGAAGGTCCCTACATCGTTGAGGAGGAGATAAGGCCAGGAACTTATCGCCTACGACGACAGGATGGAACGATGGTTCCTAACACCTGGCATGCGGACAACATGCAGAAGGACTACGCATAGTACTCACAAGCATCAAGTTTATTTTCTTTAATTTTCCTAGTATGTATGTTAGCTAATCATAAAATATATTTACGCATTCTAACCCGTATGGATACCCTAAATCTATTGTGTCGCTTTGGCCTCAGTAGAACAAAGATCATTCCGTCGCTACGGCCCCAATGATCCTATCCAATCTTGTCGCTTCGGCCTTGATATGGATCAATAAGTCACTCCATCACTAGGATAGGAGTCGGACTACATCGTCAAGGGTTCAAATCCAGGGTTAGAATAAATAGGTCCAATTCAGACACGCATTGCGACCACGACTCTTATTCGCACGAGCGAATCAAGAATTAGTGGATATCAAACCACTTTCATCTGTCGAGTTTAACTACGATTCATACGACCAAACTTACGTCCTAAGTGGCTAAGTAAAGAATCTAACTTACGTCCAAAAGCGACTAAGTTACGATTTGGGAATCTAGTTAAGTCGAGTTTTTCCAAACTCACGTCCTAAGTGGCTAAGTAGAGTTACAAGAATCTAACTTACGTCCAGAGCGACTAAGTTACGATTTGTGAATCTAGTTTAAGTTCAACTAAACCTACGTCCTAGGTGGCTAAGTAAAGTTAAAAAATCTAACTTACGTCCAAAAGCGACTAAGTTACGATTTGGGAATCTAGTTAAGTCGAGTTTTTTCAAACTCACGTCCTAAGTGGCTAAGTAAGCTACGATTCGTACGACCCAACTTACGTCCTAAGTGGCTAAGTAGAGTTACAAGAATCTAACTTACGTCCAGAGCGACTAAGTTACGATTTGTGAATCTAGTTTAAGTTCAACTACGATTCGTACAACTAAACCTATGTCCTAAGTGGCTAAGTGAAGTTAAAAGAATCTAACTTACGTCCAAAAGCGACTAAGTTACAATTTGGGAATCTAGTTAAGTCAAGTTTTTCCAAACTCACGTCCTAAGTGGCTAAGTAAGCTATGATTCGTACGACTAAACCTATGTCCTAAGTATCTAACTTACGTCCAGAGCGACTAAGTTACGATTTATGAATCTAGTTTAAGTCTAAACACATTAGCAAAGAAAAAGAAGTAGTTTCATTAACACGAAAAATAAATTACAAAATTCACTACAAAAAATAGAAGGAAATCTATTACAATGATAGTTCAATCTTCTTTCCTCGCTTCGCGAACATCGCTTTTGATCTTATCTAAGACCTCCTTGTGCTCCAGCTGCACTTCAGGATGTTCTTCTAGCCACGCCATAATATCTAAAATGTAGTTGGCGGGCAGACTCGTAAACACGTGAGGACCAAAAAAGTTCAAGTCCTGGAGTTGATCAGATTGGCCATCAACTTCGAACTCCAAATCCTTGACTTTTTCAGAAGAAGCGTCCAGAGCTTCCTTCATCTTCTTCGACTTCTCCGTGGACCGAGAGAAGCGATCTTCCAAATCTTTCAGAGCAGAAGTGGATTCAGAAAGTTCTACTTTGAGTTTCTGAATTTGCGATTCAGAAACCAAAGCATTTCCCACTTCCGCACTTAACTGCGTCTTCAGCCCATCAACTTCTTTTAGGGCAGCAGAAAGACGCGACTCAGATTCTTTCAGGGAGTCACATTGTTGGCGAAGATTCGCGATATCGAATCGGTGCCCAGCACACTCTTTATTCTTCGCCGCCATCGCTTTCTCGTGCTCAACAGCTTTCTCCTCCAACTTCTTATTCCGTTGGAGGGTCTTTCTCAACGACCACACTTCTTTGCAGACAGCTTGATACTTGTCATCAAGCTTGTTGTACTCCTGTTGAGAACGGAGTGTGTCGTTAGCAGATTGCATCCCAATCGATGCATTTGATAGATACGCGACCTGCAAAACAAAACAATCAATTAGAAAAATAAAATGAAATACAAATAAATGAAAAGTGATCATGAATCACTTACAGCAGATATAGCTTTGCCATGCTCTTCGCGTATCCAGTCCCCAGGCTTAGTCAGAAGCAGCTGGGCAGCCTTCATTCGCACCCCTTCATCGGCAAACAAGCCCGGATAATCAAAAGTGGGGGGCGAATTCAGGAACAGACCTCGAGCTTGACCCAGTCTCGAAGGTCCTGCGGGGGCCAGTCTCTTGGGCCTTCCTTTCTCTAATCAGCTTAGCGCTGCGAAGTCTCACGGCCAAGTGTGGAAGCACCACCTCGCAGAAGAGATGAGTGCCCTTCTTCTTCTTGATAGGATTTCCAGAAGGGTCCCCCGACCGCATGTAGTGTGTCACATCAGAAAATGTAAAGTCCTCTCGCTGGCACAAAGCGAAAGGAACTCCTTGCCCACATTCGAAAGAAGCGAGAGCAGAAGAAATCTTCTTCACCCGCTTCAGCTCAGCCTTGCTCAGGGCGCAAGGAACATCCAGGTGTACGCGGCGAGCGTTGGCCCACCTCTCGCGGCTCCCACGTACAAATGTAGAATCAACAAAAAAGAACTCACTCTTCCACTGAGGCCCATAGTTAGTGGGGAGTTCTATTATCAGCTCTCGTCCGCTGAACCGCTTCGCTAACCCCAACCGACCAGATTCGGAACCGGGCGCCTTAACAAATTTAAAAAACCAGAAGAACAAGGCGGCGGTTGCAGGGATGTTCAGGCTCCAACAGATGTTGGAGAATCCTCTCAAGTACACAAAAAAAGCTGCCTGCATCTGCAACAGCGAAACCCCCCCCTTGAAGCAGCACTTCGCTCATCAGTGCTGGAATCGGCAACATCGAGAAGTGTCTGAAATAAAGGCGGGGGATGGCTTGAAACCCGGCTGGAGGCAGGTTCGCGGGCTGATATCGCGACCCCCAGAATCGCAGATGCCCAGATATGCGAATCCCACGTAGAATCTCACGGGCTTCAAGTGCGGAGGTTATCAAAAATGGATGCACGGTCTCATTCTGAGGCACGAGAGGTGCATTGACAGAAACCTCCTCAAAGGACCCCTCGTCCGTGTCGCTAAGGGGCAGCAGTCTAATCTCACCACCCGGCAAGGTCTCGCAATGTGCATAGCCGGTGTGGTTCTCCACTCCCTCGTAGAACGGGAGGTTCACATGATCTCCATCCTTGTCAATTTCCATAGGAGGAGGAGGAGTGTGCGATCCATCAGAAGGATCATTGCGGCTTCGGTTCTGGCCGTGGTCAACTGGCAATTCCTCATTATAATCAAAGGGCTCAGGTACCCGTACGTCCTCCGCAGAGGGGAAGTGCGTCTTTCCTTTACCACCCATCCTATAAGTGTGAGGAATGGGAGCATTAGCCTCACTAGGATTCTCAGAGGAATCCCTAGCATGTTTAGGGTTCTTCCTTTTTCTTTTCTTCGGCCTCTCAGATTCGTCTATCGGCCTGTCAACATCCACCACTTGAATAGGTGGGAATTCTTCAACTTCAACCCCCGAGTTTAGGGACAACATCGGCGACTTAGGGTCCAGACTCGTCGACTTTGATGCTGAACTCGCCGATCCCAGTGTAATCACTCGGCGAGGTCTCTTGAATATGGGGACACCCCCCTTGCCTTTAGTCGGCGACTTCCCAAGGGGACTCGCCGATTTAATTGCAAGACTCGGGGGAATCTCGCCCAGTTCAATAGAAGGCTCTGCCACGACCAGAGCCAGGGAGTCATCCGTCAAACTCGCCGATTTCTTTTGGGAACTCAGCGAGTTTTCAGGAGTTAACCCGAGCAACTCGCGTGCAGTAGCCAAGAACTTGACGTTCTGCGGCGCATCGGCATCCGGAATCTCCGACCCACCGCGCGAAGGCGAGGGAATCGGAGACTCAACGGTGTCGAGCACCCCCGTCAAGCCTTCGTCAATGTCATCATTCAGTATGTCGGTGACCAGAGCTTCGGTCTCCGACATTGTCAATCTAGGGAGAGACGGTTCGTCTGCTATAAGTCGGCGATTTAGAAGTAGACTCGGCGACTTGGAAGAAAGTTTTGGTGATTGTGATGAGAGTCGGCGAGTTATGAAGAAACTCGGCGACTTAGAAAGGGATTAGGGTTTAAGCAAAATCAGGGAAAGTGATGTGCGGATTAAAATAATCAACTCACTATTTATAGACCCTGGGCAAATTGCAATAACTCCCCGGAGAATCTAGAAATTACGCGAAGAAAAATCGCTAATTGATCTCCAAATCCACAAGACTCGGCGAGTTTCTCGCAAACTCGCCGAGTTTGGGCAAAAATCACGGGATATGAAGAGGAAATTTCCATACTTGGAAAATTTGCAAATATTTCCCAAGATCCCAAGGATTCTT
>LFYR01000834.1:28873-45822 GCA_001185155.1 Zostera marina
ATATCACAAGCTCTCCCGGCATTTCTATCGCTTTGGCTAGAGATCGTCAAACTTCAGGGGGGAGTATCTCAAGCTCTCTCGACTTTTCTGTCGCTCCGGCCGGAAATTGTCAAAACTCAGGGGGGAGTATCACAAACTCTCTCGACTTTTCTGTCGCTCCGGCAGGAAATTGTCAAAACTCAGGTGGAGTATCACAAGCTCTCCCGATACTTCTGTCGCTCTGGCCAGAAGTCGTCAAACATGAGCACGGTCAGTCTGTCGCTTCGGCCAGATTCACCGAGGATTGATCAAAGTAAAGAGAAGAATATCGCAAGAGCTAAAATCGGTCAATAGTCATATGCGTTTTTAGACTGATCTAGTTGTTTTGCAGGATGTTTTCTTTTTTCCAGATATTATTCTGTCGCTTTGGCCAGAATGTTTTTCTTTTTTGCAGGTATTATTCTGTCGCTTTAGCCAGAATAAGACTCTAATAGTGAGTCCAAGTATCTTGTCGCATTCTGCCTAGATACACTAGAGATCGTTCTGTCGCCTTGGCCTTAACGATCTCAACCCATCTTGTCGCTAAAAAGCCTTGAAGGGGGCCGTCGTTGCGGACTTTAAGTCGCTCTTGATCAGAGTGGACTATAAACATTAGTTCTATCGCTTCGGCTAGAACTTGGTTCTATCGCTCTGGCAAGAACCCGATTCTGTCGCTCCGGCCTGAATCATATTCCGTCGCTTTGGCCGGAATTTATCTTGTCGCTTCGGCCTCGATAACACAGTGCAGTCGCCCCTGATCAGGGAAGGACTATAAACAGAGTTACCGTGGCCTGGAACTCGATCCATTCTTGACGCTTTGGCCTATGGATTCTGAATCATTACGTCACTGTGGGCGGATGATTCGATCTCATCTTGTCGCTTTGGCCTTGGTGCTGGATCACACACATTGAACCTTGGTTGGGGGGGGGGGTACTGGCGATACACGCATGTTTCTTGTGCTCTCTTCAGGGGGGAGTACTAGTGAGACATGCCTGATTACGTCTACCAACAATGCCTTACAACAAGGACTAGGGCTCCGTCGCTATGGCAGGACCCCCGGAGAGCTCCCACGGTGCGGAATACGTTCATCGTCCAGATCGCCGAGTTAGCCCGTAAGTCGCCCGATTGGACTACCAAGTCGCCGACATACAGGATAACTCGCCTAGTTAAGGCAAGATCGGCAGTATGGTAGACTGTACATCTTGGCCCTAGAAACTCGCCGAGTTAGCCCTAACTAGGCGACTTCCATACCTGAATCGGCGACTTACGACTGTTACTCGCCGCCAACCAACATCATAAATGTTACAATATATGACCATAGGCGCGATGTCCGCCTTTGATTGCGCCCTCCGAGATCCTATAAAAGGGGTCTCAAGGGGACACTCAAAGGCACGATTCAAGTTCCTCTCTCACACCAGAGCATCACTACGAAACTCGACGAGTCTCATTAGAATCGCCTAGTTTCCACTTGCAGGTATTTGACGTAGAGCGTGCGTCGTGGACTCCAAAGCCTCCGGCATCAACCTCGCACCACCGCGAGCCCTGGTAGCAGATTCAGTGCTTCATCATCTCTTTCCCTCCATTTAAAATTATTTCTGTCTACCTCTTTTCTATTTTTCTTTAGTTGATTGTCAAATCTCCGTCTAAAAGTATTTTTCTTACATTGAATGCTTATTTTCTTCCTCCATAGCATATAATGGCTTCTCCAACATCATTTGGCAATCAACATCGACTTACCAGCCTACAAGTTTCCCCCAACACCAATTCAATTTTCGTGACCCCTCCTCCATATCGTACACAACAGTTTACATACGATCACACAAATAAATCTTGCAACGTTAGCTTGAAATTTCATTTTAATTCTCCTCAATGTCAGACGAATGCCAATACTAAACCTTCCAACGTTGCTTTTTCAACGCCCTTGGATCCTGATGCCCCTGCAAGCAACATTGTTCATTCAGATTTTGTCCAATGTACCCCTGCTGAAATTAAGAAATCCTCCGCTAATATGAGTTACGGAACTGCTAAAATACCAAATAGTATGAATTGCCAATTCAATTCTCCTCATTGTCTGACCACTGTTAATCCTATAGATTCCAGTGTCAATATTTCTCGTTCATTGGATTCTGATAACGTACGCTGCAATTTTTTTGATTCAGAGAATGTTCAATCCGCCTCTGATGATATCGGGGAATCCTCTGTTCAAATTCCTGCTAACTCCGTTAATGTAAGTTGCGGTACTGCTAAGACCCCTGACAATCATTTGAAAAGAAAATTTTCTTCTACTGGTGGATATCCAACATCTCCTAATCATGAAAATGGATCTTCTGATTACAGTCAATACAGTAAACCATGCTCTATTGTTGGTGAGGTTTTTCCTTCGTATGAAATGGCTTTTCAATCCTACTACGATTTTGCATCGTCTACCAGATTTTCTGTTTGTTTAGGATCGACGCAGAATATATTGGACAAAGAAACTGGTCAAAAAATTCTTGTAATGAAAAGGTTGTTGTGTTCTAAACAAGGCAGTCCCAATCTAATACTTCCACCGACCAACGGTACTAGACGGAAGAATGGTGTTTCTAGATGTGGTTGCCTGGTAAGTATCAAATTTAAAGGAATAGATAGGTCTGATAAGTGGGTCATTGATTCTGTAAATTTAGATCATAATCACTCATTTACCACCCCCTCAAAAATTCGATACCTTCCAATAAATCGGTCAATATCTCATACTTCCAAAATACTGTTTTCATCCTTAGCTGATGTTAATGTTCCAGTATCACAGCAGGCTGCCTATTTCTTTAATCAACTTGGTGGACCGGAGAATATGGGTTGCATGACATTGGATATCAACAATATGGTTCGTGATGATCGCATAGACCTGAAAAATTATGACGTTGACTTGATTGTAGAGGATTTCGAAATGAAGAAGTTAGAAAATGCGCAATTCTTTTATGATCTTGTAAAGGATAATGAAGGTCGTTTGAAACACCTCTTTCGACGCGACCTATAAGACCAATATATGGTTGAAAAGTTTATACGACATCCGTTACTCATGGGTTCCATGTTTGATGTATTCACATTTCTTTGCTGGAATGCATTCTACCCAAAGAATCGAAGGCATGAATTCTTTCCTTAAGACCAAAGTAACAACCAAGAATTTACTCTTTAATTAGCTTCGTTCAGCGATACCAAAATATGATAAATACCATTCGCGAGTCTGAAAATTTGAACGATCACAAAGATACATTCTGGCACCCAAGATTTATTACATCTATGGACATTGAGAAAGACGCTCTGAGTTTTTTTACAACTTCTATTTTCCTTCTTTTTCAAGAGGAGATGCGGAAAAGCTTCTTCTACCATAAATTACCACTGAATGACCAGTCCTCCAAGATACCGTTTTTTTTTTGCTCATCATTGTTCTAAAATTTCGTTTTCTTCCCGACAATGTCTTTCTAAAATTTTTCTTCTTAATTCGTATAGGATATTCAATATCTACCTGTTCTTTCTTCAGAAAGACAGACTGTGTTATTCAAACTCACTATTACGAAAGGGAATTCTACACCGACTTGCTCATGTCATCGATTTGAATTTAGCGGGGTTCCATGCTCTCATCTTATACATTATCTTATTGTCAACGGTTACCGAAGTTTACCAGACGTTTTAAAAATGCCGAGATGGAACAAACTATGCCTAACGAACAGAATTTCTCCATCTCTTCCAGCACCTGACAATCCATTATCTAAGTATGTTGTAATGTCGCATACATTGATGAATTATGCGAAGATGAGACAACCTCAACTTGATATACTACTCAAATATGGTGAAGACGTTCTTCAGAAACTCAGCAAAACTGTAGTTGTTCCTAATTCATATTCTAGAACATCAATCACAAGAAGTAAGAAACCTAGGACTACACCAGTGACGATTGCCCCTCCGCCCAAGGTTAAAACTAAGGGTAGTGGTAAGAGCGAAAGGCCGACCAAAATTGATGCAGCGCGAATGAAGAGTGCAAAAGAAATATATCGCGATCCAGCCGCTAGGAAGAAATGATCTGTCTTCTTTTATGTCGTTAACAATTTATTTTATGAACCAAGAATATCCACATTTTAAGCACTTACGTCATTATCCCTTTTCTTTGAACTCTCATAATATCTATTGTTCTTCCGTTAATTTCTAATGTTACCTAGGTAGTACACATTGTGTTTCTGCTAATATGTAGTTTTGCTATTATGACTTTCTGTACTGATATTTTTTTATGTGCTTCTGATACCACTGTGTTTCGCTACTTTGTTGTATCCCTCCGCTATTATGTTGTTACGCTACCTTGTAGTATGCGTTCGCTATTCTAACCACTTACGTCGTTACCCCTTTTCTCCGAACTCCCATAATATCTATTGTTATTCCGCTAATATCTAATGTTACATAGGTAATGCATATTGTGCTTCTGCTAATATGTATTTTTGCTATTATGACTTTCTGTACTGAAATGTTTTAGTGTGTTTCTGATACCACTGTGTTTCGCTACTTTGTTGTATGCCTCCTCTATTACTGTGTTACGCTACCTTGTAGTATGCGTCCGCTATTACAGTATTACGCTACTACGTAGTATGCCTCCACTATTACGGTATAACGTTATTATGTAGTCTGTCTCTGCTATTACGGTGTTACGCTACTTTGTAGTATGACTCCGCTATTACTGTGTTACGCTACTTTTTAGTATTTCTCCGCTATTATTGTGTGACGCTACTATGTTGTGTGCCTCCGCTATTACGTGGTTACGCTACTATATTGTCTGCCTCCGCTATTACGGTGTTACCTGATAATCCATTATTGTGTTACGCTACTCTGTTGTCTGCCTCTTCTATTACTGTGTTACTCTACTTTGTGATGTGCCTCTGCAATTAAGGTATTACGTTATTATGTAGTACTATTACGTTGTTACGCTACTATGTACTATGACTCTGCTATTACGTTTATCCTACTTTATAGTATGCCCCTGATATTATTGTGTTACGCTACTTAGTAGTATGCATCCGCTATTACGTTCTACGCTAGTTCGTATTATGCTTCCGCTAATACTGTGTCACACTACTATGTAGTATGCCTCTGCTATTACGATGTTACACTACTATGTAGTATGCCTCTGCTATTGCTGTGTTACGCTACTTTGTAGTGTGCCTCTGCTCGTACGGTGTTACACTACTCAGTAGTAGTCCTTCGTTATTACGTTATTACGCTACTATGTAGTACGACTCTTCTATTACGTACGGTTACGCTACTATGAAGTATGCCTCCGTTATTACGTTCTTACGCTACTATATAGTATGACTCTTCTATTACCGTTACGCTACTATGTAGTATGCCTCCTCTATTACGGTGTTACTACGCTACTATGTAGTGTGCATCTGCTAATATTGTCTGGTATACTTCTGCTATTATGTAATGTGTTTCTGCTAATATCTGCACTTAGCCCAACACGCTTTTATCTTTCTGCCAATAATTTTTGGTTTAATAATTCCTTCGATACATCTGTTTAAATGTGTCACAAGCATTCTATAAACAGACAATAAGTCTAATTTTTGCAAAAAGTATATGTTTACTTAGACTAATAATTGTACTTGAAACTGTAATTGTTAAATATGTGAGAGTCTCGCAACCCCACTCGCAGTATGTCGTGGACAATTTTTTTCCTAATGTTTTCGACGTCTTTCTTACTCCAAAGTACAGGTTCACCAAGACATATGCATTCCATGGCGTCCATTACGTATATCCCTGTATCTTCAGGATTTTTAAGGAATGCCTGCGGAAAATATGGAGCTGATTCACAAACCCAGGTAGACAAGTTGTGGTCTGAATAAATCCCACGGATGTAGTGATCCAACCACGGAGTCTGCAAATTAAATTACAAAGTAGCATTAAATTCTTACACAGTTCGATTTCAAAGATTTATCTACCGCGTGTTTATTCACGTACCATATTCTTGTTCTGCTTGATCATGTCCTCGTTATCTTCGTACGGAGAACAGTGGATGTACTTTTTCTTTGTTATGTCTAACTGTATCAAATGTCAATAACCGTATATTTCAATGGGTGCTAATATTGTATGGATCATTTCCCATTTGTCTACTTTTTCACTTAAAATTTCTTTCAGCTCGGCAAATTCCCTCATGTTCAAGTTTCCGTTTGGAGCTATCCCTTTAATTTTTTTCTATGTAAAAGAAATACCTGAGTCATGCATGAAATAGTATTTATATTCAAATGTTATATTAACAAAAGAATATTACCATTTGTATTGGGTCAATGAACTTGACTGAATGTGCGAATAATCTACGATCTGCCATTTTGCGGCGGAAAACTTTTATGAACATTGAGATGCACTGGAAATACGAACATTCATATTACTATTTTTTTTATAATTATATCTGAAATTCTTATTACTTACGTGGCTTCGTACGGGAGCCTTGGCGAGTAATCCAATTACCCACGTAGAATCACATCTAACGTTACCTATTTCCAACAGACCCTCTTTTGCTGCAATTTCTTGTAATTTACCACTTTCCTTAACGTCCCGTACATTCATCCCAGCCCTGGTATTGTTGTTCTTCCACATCTTCTCTTTCATTATCCTTTCCATCTTAGCCTTCCTCACGTCTTCATGTAGCATTGATTAATAATTTTGGTTGAACACCAACGTATTTAGAATTAAGGTCGACGACCAATGAAACTTACATGTCTTTCTATGATCCTTTTGACAAGAGAACTAGGTTTGTTTTTGTTCATCTGTACGGAGATTGGTTCATTATCCAACCTATCTTCTTCCGAAGACAGATCGATGATCTTCGTTGGTGTACTAAAAATTGCTTCGTTTCCCGGTTGACCACATGCTTGAGACGCTAGGCGACAAGCCTCCTCTATAAATGTAGGGTCCTCTTGAGATGATAGAACATAGTCCGGCACAATTGTTTTAGCACCTACAAGAATTTTTCAGTGCACATCAGCTATATTCATTGTTATTTTGCTTAGTTGTTATGGACATTACCGCTAGTCGAAGGTATATTCTCATGTTCATTCACAACTACAGGTGCATCCATATCCAAATCCGGAAAGTCAAAAGATAGCTTGATAGGTAAACCTACATAAGGCTTCCTTGTATTGAAAGGATCTAAATACAAACAAAATTATTGTCAGTTTTTATTTGCTTTTAGTCTGAAAAATTTAAATACAAATAATACCATCATCAGTTAGGTCTATGGGCTTCTCCGTGAAGTCCTCTGTATAATCCCGTGAACTTTCACTCTTTACTTTTACAAACTTATACTCAGATATTATTGGATTTGAGTATAAATATTCTACCTCCACCGAACTCTTGCTTTCATCTCCGCTAACTACATTTCTTGGCATCATTATTAATATTCCTAAAGAAGGACTACAAATACTAACTTTACGTAATGTACACTACTTGTAGAAATTTATGTTTACCTTCGATAATTAACACATCTTTCTCATTTTCGTCTGACGAAACTTTTCCTTTCATTTTGTTATCAGTGGCTACAGCATCTGGAAAAAAAAACTTATTGTTCTTGTTAGATAATTTGTTATGTATGCATTCATGCAGAAAAACATCTTTCAATTTGTACATTTTCATGTAATACAATTATAGGACAATGCTCAATAATTAACAGTACGATGTATCACATTATCATACTGACATGTCATTTTAACAGACTATAGTAGAATACTATCAATTACAGGATGTAGTTCATGTAATAGCAGAACGTTTATTATTTTTAGCATGGATAGATCTTGAATTTAGAGATTACCTTAAATAACATAACCTGCTAATTAACAATTTCAAATATTTTACATCAGTTGGAAAACATTTTTCAACAAGAACAATTATAGGTATGTTTTTCTGCTCATCTTCTACAATTATAGGACACATTTCAAATAATAGCAGAACGCTGTTCTACATTAACAAAATCCAAAGTTATAGGACATGACTTAAGAAATAGCAGAAGGATCATTTATTTTAGCACTTTAACTATTGCATCAACAGTTTAGCTAACATAAACACAAGTACAATTTTTCAATTTTCAACTTTTCACAATGATTCAAAACACTATGTTGTACATCTAGAATTCAGTAATAGGACATAATTGTTGTAATACTATACTATGTAAATATTCAAGCACAAAGTAGTAAACATACTATTCAAAAAAAATTCATATATATTGTTTCCATGCATATTCCTAATCTTTTTTTCGTAGACTAACAATTCGTATCTTCTAGCTTGGCCCGCGTACCTTGAACTGTTTTGTTATCAACTGCACTGGTAATCTTCTTTGCTTCATTGTTTTCATCAGCTTTGTGTGTGTCATTTACGTTTGCATCTGAAATAAAAGTTATCAATTTCAGTGTCATTTACTTTCAAAAAATTAAAGAAAAATAGTTCATACCTTCAACAGTTCCGTCCTGCTTCCCAGAACTTTCATTTACATGTAACATACCGGGAACCAACCCTCTCTTTAATTCCCATGCTTCATAGAACTCTTGTTTTACTTTAACAGTATCCTTTTCATGAGACGGAGGTTTGTAACCAACGTAAGTCATCTCACAATCTTCTTCATTCAGTGTCCGAGTCGGGCATTCCTGGCTGACGTTGATATTGAATGTTGGGAAGGCGAAAGCATTATCTTCCTTTGTAGAACTCTTCTTTTCCACATCTTCCATTACAACATCTTCACATTTGTCTACATTTTCGCACTCAGTTTTTTTTTTATCTGTTATGTGTTTTGCATTAGGTGACTCAGTAACTTTTTTAGCAGAACCATCATCTTCATCAGCAGGATTGTCTTCTCTTATATCAGACAAAACAAAATCTTTAGCAGCACTATAAGTCATAGGCATATCGTCAGTTACGTTTACTTTTGCGGGGCTCGATTTTGCACTCTTGACGTCATCCACCACTCCAGTAATTTTTGTCAGATTTAAAGAAACCTCTTGTAGATCTTCAACCATCTTCAATTTCTGGTTGCTCACCTCCATAACTATAACATATTTTTCAAGCAATTTCATATTGTATCCATCAAAATCTGTAATGTCGAATTAGAAATTTTTTTAAAAAACTTTCATATTAACGTATATGATGTACTTACTGTCTGGAGAAATTCCAGAGGATGTTCGACTATTGCTCGACAGCCTACTGCTTCTGTGCAACATTGCGATATCCTGAGGCGCTTTCTTCTTCTTTGGTTTTTTTGGTTTCTTGGTATTAACTCGTTGTCTAAAAATTTCCTCATACTTCGCTTCTACCCCAGCCTTTTGTTTCTCTCGTCTATCAAGCACTAAGTTCTTTTTAGCAGAAGAATGTCTTTGTACTATCTTCTTCTTTGAAATAGGTATCATAATAGCCTTTCCTTTTAACTTCCGTTTTCTAGCAGATTCTTCGTCCTCGCTGTGTAATGGCATTAGTTTATCTTCCACAAAATTTGGCACAGATTCATTCCGATCATAACTTGCTGAAGAACTTGAACCCGTAGCCGATATACCATCAGATTTTTGCATTTGTTCTTCCACATTCATTCTTTTCTCAAAAGAAATTCCATCCACAAAAACCTATTACATGAAAAAATTTCAATGCATCAATTATTCAGTGATAAACCAAGTTCATAGCGACGACATTTTATAAATAATTACCTCATCATCTTCAAGTAGGTCTAGATTCCTTTTCAAGTAAATAATCTGACCACCCCATTTCTTATAATAAGGTTCATTGTCGATATATGACATGTATGGCGATGCGACCATCGTGTGTTTGAAAGTCATACCTGAAAAGAAAGAAATTTACGTAGTTGAATATTTCAATAAACATAATTAATTTTATGCTATTAATGTTTTTTATCAAATACCTACCATCAGATACATCACACAGCCATCTATGTATAGTTTTGATGGCTCGTTTGTCCTCTTGCGATGCAGCACTCTGTCCCTGCACATCTCCATACGTTCAAACAGACTTCATGTAAGAATGCCGCCCAGTTATACTCGGCAATATAACCTATGTTTGAAACGTAATCCAAAAATTTCCTCCCTATACGGTAACTGTTTTTGCAACAAAGTACTGTAATGAACAAATAAATAGTCTAAAGTCTTATCAAATCATTCTCATCGGTCTTAGACAAGGATTCAGTCATAGACTTCTTGTTGATTGTTGTAATTGCCTGGACGACGACATCTCGACATCTCTTCTAATGCCGCAATCCGAACTGAAATGCCTAAGTGACCAATCCGAAGTACTCTTTGCCTTCTTCTTCATTATCACGACAAGTCCGCAGGATGGAATTCCAAGGATTTCGCCAAACTCCTTCACAGAAAACTCTAGTCTTCGCCCCTTAATAATAAAAATGTTTTTACCAACATACCTGCCTATGACATCGTCTAGAAGACGAGCTTTGATCTTGAAATCCGGAATTGCGTAGAACTGATCGAAAAAGGAAGCCTTTATTCTTCTTGTAACATTATCTGTGAACTGTATACATCCGTTTTGTGCAGCCTCGATGTATGTTGGTATTCCCGATCGATGACGAATTAAATGATTTACTGTTTCATTCAAAAAAATAGACATTATTAATATGTAACATGAAATTAGCAATGCATTAATTGGAATTACTTAACTGTTTGGCTCGTCAGGTTGTTGTTTATTAGTTCTTGCCCCAGATCGTTTAGCAGCCGCTACAATTATATTTCATCAAAAGATGAAGATGAAGATGTATTATCAGTCAATACTCGTTTTTTAGCAGAAGCTTTGCCTTTCACACATTTCTTCTTTTTAGCAGAGCTTTCCCTCTTCTTAGGGGTGTCAGTTGCCTTATCGTCATGATGGTGGTTGCTAATCTTTGTCTCAGATTGTTTAGCAATAGCTTGTATTTCATTAGAAGATGAAGATGTATTATCAGACAATATATGTTTTTTAGCAGTAGCTTTGCCCTTCACACATATCTTCTTTTTATCAGAGGCTTCCCTCTTCTTAGGGTGTTAGTTGATTTCTTAGCCTCTTCTTCAATGACATCTTCAGTTATGGTATTTACAAGTTTCTTCTTCACAGACTTCATTTTCTTCAACAAACGTGACGATTGGCCTTTAGCATTTGCGCTCTTCTTTGCACTAATTCTCTTTTTGTCCTCTTCCATTAGTCTCCTTAGTGTGGATTCAAAATTCATTTTCTTAGATATTTTAGGAGACCTCTGTTCGATCGGACTTAGACAAACACGTTTCAAATTTAATAAAACGAAATTGCACATAATTATTCTTACACAATGAATAATTGAAAAATACTTATTCCCTTTCCTCTTTGAAAGAATAAATTGATGTGGATCTGGTGATGAATCCCTTTCAGAAGAAGACAGTTTGCATTCTATGTCATCAATCAGACTGTCGACGACAGATTTGGCGCGTTTCAATTCACGCGCTGCATATTTACAAGATATTGAAACATAAATATTTCAACGACAATAATAAAATGAATATCAATTCAAATATCTATTATATTTGTAATCATACCATTAGATTTAATTTCTTTTTCTCCTGAACCTCTTTTGCCACTCTTCGTTCCATTATCAGACGACATTTTAGCACACTAACTACTACACACACCAAAGACACATAAATGATTTTCCATCTCAATAATGTTAGACAAACCTAAAAGTATTGTAGAAAAGAAATTCATAGAATGACATTTTCAAACCCACTGTCATAGTAGTAGAAATTAACATAATGACATACGACAGTATTAGAATAAGAGACGATATTATCAGAACACACGAATACCTTATTTCTCAATTATTTTAGCGGAACAGAACATTTTATTAACAATAGTAGAAAGTAAATAAAAATCAAGACACGTATACATCACGAAATCAAGATTCTAAATAACACTCAATTGTAAACAAGATATAGGATTCAAGACAAAAAAGTATCTGTGAACTGAGTTGATTAAAAAAACATGATATTAGATTTAGTTTTTGCCCAAAAAAATTAAACTACTAATAAAATGTGTATCTCTTTCAAACTAATTGAAAAAAGAACAAACAACCAAACTAATCGACTGGAAACAATGACATATGTAAATCGTAGAGAAAAAACATAGGAAACGAAACATTTCAGTATGAAATGACCAGAAAAAAAAAAAGATAGAAAGTGGAAGTACCTAAAACAGAGAAAATATAAACACATTAGAACAAAACCTATCTAACCATTTATAGATTGACCCATTGTTTGATTCAAAAACAGTTTTCAAGGCAACTGCAAACGTCTATTGCATCAAAAATTTACTACGATGGACAACGGTTATGTAAACACCGATTCGGCTATGAAATTTTTTTTTCAATTTTTTTAAAACTAAATCTGGTCATGGGCGAGACCAATGATAGAAAAAAAAAGATGACTACCCAAAAAAGGAATTCAAACTAGGGACAGAGAAATCAAAGGACGAAGACCACTGGAAAAATAGGGGGAAAAAAAAAACTGTGATGCTCGAAAAAACATAGCTCAAGCTAATGCCAAAAAACCTACTAACCTTCGCCGGCCAACTACAAGACGTCGAAGAGGGTGGTCGGAAAAATAAAGATGAACGGACGACCTTTCTAGCACAACCTGGAATCGCACGCCAGAATGATGACGAACCGCAGAGCCAGATGATGACGGTGAGAGGGTACTAGAGGACGTCGGCGCGGGAAGTAACCTCAGTAGCCGCCGGTATTAGATGCAAAAAAAGGACGAAACTAACCGATCACCGGACGTCGCCGCGGGGAGTAGCGGGAGGAATAGGCGGAACAATGGGTTTAGGGATTACGAGAGAGAGAATGAAATTGAAATTAAATTTTTTTTGGAAAGAAATATTTCTTTTATTATCCTAGTACATGTAATCAAATCTTCCACCTAGGCAGCATTAATGTACGTTAGTAGCTTCCTAATATAGAAGAATCGATTAAATTTTTTTAATTTTGTTCCAACCGGTTGCATGCAACCTGCTACTTGTTTACCAGGTTGCTGGTCCAAATAATCGACGGCCCAGGTGCTACAAGAAAACGAACGACTGTGATGATGAGGGGTTCTTATAAGAACTGTTCTTAACTGATATATGATACGAGTATTATTAATGCAGAGGCTGTCCTAACAGATGTGGATAAGATCAGACTTACCGCGAGCGCCGGCGACCTAGCGGAGCAGTTGGGGGAGAACGACGAGCCAGCACCGTTCAACGATCATGAACCGGGTCCAAGCCGAAGGTCTTTGAGAAAGAGCCGCGCCCCTGGATGGAGAACTGATTACGATTTGGGAATCTCATAAAATCCCTAAAGCTATTGGAGAAATTGCAATTGGACCTTAAGTAGTTTAAAATTTCTAAATAAATTGTAATAGTATAAATAGGAATTTGGGTTTACAAATAAAGTAGAAAATTATTGAATCAAACAGTACGTTCCACCATTTCTACATCTCCAAAAAGCATCCGACTGAACCAGTCGAGTTTTTCGGTCACCCTAGCTCGCAACCCGATCTCTGACTCCATCATCTCCGATCTCCTTCGACCTGTCCAGATCCGATTCCTCGCCAAGTTCTGCCAGATTGAGCCCTTCCCCAAATCAGCTTCACAGCAGTGATTGGGTTAAGCTAAGACTCGATATAAAGAGTATATCTCCGCCGTGTACTGCTTCGGACACCCGTGATTTATCGTCGCGGATCTGAGGCAACACTAATTTACAGGTGAACTCGCTTCATTTGTAAAGATCCGACTTAGTTCGTATCATTTGGTGCTTTCTTAAAGTTGAACTCTAACAAATGGCTAATAGTAGAAAATTATTGAATGAAATAGTACGTTCCACCATTTCTACATCTCCAAAACGCATCCGACTGAACCAGTCGAGTATTTCGATCACCCTAGCTCGTAACCCGATCTCTGACTCCATCATCTCCGATCTCCTCCGACCTGTCCAGATTCGATTCCTCGCCAAGTTCTGCCAGATTGAGCCCTTCCCCAAATCAGCTTCACAGCAGTGATTGGGTTAAGCTAAGACTCGATATAAGGAGTCTATCTCCGCCGTGTACTGCTTCGGACACCCGTGATTTATCATCGCGGATCTGAGGCAACACCAATTTACAGGTAAACTGGCTTCATTTGTAAATATCCGACTTAGTTCGTATCAATATACACCCTATTTAAAATTTTCATTTTCTCAAGTTTAGATTTAAGAGCTTATATATTGATGGTGTGTGTACAAACAGTTGCACACACATTCAACTCTCTCCCTCTCTCTAGTATCGGTCTTTTCTTATGTTATCAGCCCCCTCCCCTGTTGGACCAAGGAAGGTATTTATAGGTTACACACAACCCTCCTGGACCTCCCTTGGCCCTGGCCTTTCGTGCGGTCGGGCACATGGTCCGCGGCCCTTCGTGCTATCGGGCCCGACCGCGGTTGGTTCGGTCCACGGTTCGTTGGACGGGAACACACATTGTATGGCGGAAGTCCCCCATCGATACTATTTTACCAATGACGGATGTCATATTATACATGGCGGATGTCCGCCATCTTTTAATTTTCAGTTTCCGTGAAAATTTTTAAATTCGATGGCGGATTTCTGCCATTTATATTCTTTTTTTGTGGAAAATGAAGATGAATAATAGATAACGATCTTTAGATGACGGGTATGGGGTTATAATGACGGTTATTGAAATGACAGTCTTAAGATGACGGATTTTCATCATCGATCATTTATGACGGCGGAAATCCGTCATGTAAAAACCGTCATACAAGGTTTTATTTCTTGTAATGATAGCACATTTGAACCGAGCGTAATAAACGGTGTATGGAGGAAAAGACGAAACCATCGGAGGTAGTTGCGTGCGAATTCATAAAGGACCTCGCAATCGTCTTCAACAATAGTAACTTTAAGAGGAAAAACAGGAATCTATCAGAGGAATTGGCGGTGACAAGTTGGAGGGCAACCACGCTCGCGATTCATTTCGTTAACAAGGAGTAATTACTATAGGAACTCGTTGTGGTAAATTAGCCACATTGTTCATTAAACTTCAGGGGTTTGTTCCATTTACATATTTAATATATTTGCCTTCAACCTGAAAAAAAAGCACAAACATGCAGAGACACCAACAAATCCACAATTCAATCATCTCATTCTTGTAACCCAAGAAACTGGGGAAAGCTTGGGTATTTTGGTTGCCATCCAATTTCGGCACGAGTCTTTGAGTTATTTAACCTCTTTCCCAAAGGACCACTAGTCCCTGCATAATTAATTGAATGAGGAAACCAATCAATCAAATCTCACCATCGAATGAATTCATGAAAAACATATATGTGCTTGATGTATAGTTTACCAGTAAACGACTGGAACTTCATGCTGAATTTCCCACTTTGATCAACATAGTCCATTATTTCCTGCCTGAACAATCATAAAATACCCTACTTCAATCACCATTCATCGATAATAACCAACTCTATACTGCAGATATATTTACTGTTATGAGAACCTGGAGAGAGGAAGATTATCACAACCCAAGAAAATTCGACCATGAAGTTGCTTCTTCAAAATTGCAATAGCAAGTGATGCAGCATCCTGTTACACAGATAATAAGTAAATCAAATGCTAAAAAATCCACTAATTAAACTTCCTACACACCACCACTAAATCTTAGCTGAATACACCAATGCAGTGAAAAAAGAACAACTCATCTTTGATTAGATTACAACACAATTAAGTATTTAGCCAGTTCTTATTTCTTAATGCTATTTCATTTCTATTGTATTCATCTCAAAAAAAAATCATCCACTTTTATTAATCTCGCTCTCACACACCATATTCTTCAGGCTTGCTATGCACAATTGTTCATAAAAAGAAGAATTATGAAATTCAAATGAATATTTTGACCTCATAATGAATCATATTGATTATATGATCTGGACGTTGCTCAACCAGCCCCTTCTTTAGCCAAAAATAATGAGCACCTCTCTCCATTTGGTAGGAATTGTTAAGAAAATAATGCATATTTCTCACAATATAATGGCAACATGAAATGAAAAAAATATCTAAATAACAAGTAAAATGAAAAAGAAAGGATATATAAAGCCCTGCAAGCCTGAGAACACATCCACCAGCTTCCAAGACCATATTTTCTGCTTTTATGATACGATCAATCCGATCACTTCTACCTAATGGAACTGTAGAAGAATCCTGCACAGAGAAAGGTTAAAAACACGGCTCTCATGATTTCTCACTCCAGAAAAAAAATACAATTATCTTGAATTAAATAAACTGAAAAGAAACATAAAAAATAAATGTTATAGTTTTTTATTATAATTTACGTGGTATTTCTCACTGTTAACGAGTATTAAATTAGTAAAGGAAAGAATTAATTATGGAATTAATTATTCCATAATTAACGGCATTAGTTGTATGCATTAGTTGTATTTTCGTTTTATTGTTATTTCCTTACATGTAATGATCCACTACCATAATAAGGTAGTCGAGATCTTCTAATTGACAGCCTATACACTTACGATCTACTACAGGCTGGCTAATATACACTTACGATTTCTTTCCTACATTCCATTGCAAATCAATCTTCCGCTCATCACGTCATTCTTCGATCTTCATTCCTCGCTATCTTCATTCTTCGATCTTCATTCCTCTGATCATCGCTAATATGGTATCATCGCCGGAACGCTCCTCCGATCTTCATTCTTCCGCTACAGCAACTGTTGGAGAGAATTCGTCGCTATCTTCACACACGGTTGTGAAAACTAAGGGTCCTAAATGCATTGTGCTGACCGGTGACAACTACTACAGTTGGAAGGCCGCGTTTGTCGCAGCACTGAAAGGACTTCGTCTCGTCCCATATGTGGAGGGGAAGGTCAC
>LFYR01000834.1:46823-136003 GCA_001185155.1 Zostera marina
AAGGAATTCTTGGCTCAAGGTGAAGTGGAAGGAGACCTATACAAGTTACCTCTTCAAATAAAGACTCCTATGGAGTCCTTACTGGTGGATGGAGCCTCTGCTGATTTCTGGCATTTCAGATTGGGACATTTGAACACTCGGGCAGTGGAGAAATTAATTAGGGATGGATTATTAAATTCCAATTGTAAGAAAGATGAGTAAAAATTGTAAGGCATGTATGGTGGGTAAAGCTCACGCTTCACCACATAAAACAAGCAATACAATCTATAAATCTCCTTTGGAATTAGTTTTTGCAGACATTTGGGGTCCATCTCCTATGGTTTCCTCTCAAGGTTACCACTATTATGTGAATTTCGTTGATGCATTCAGTAATTTTAATTGGGTCTTCCCAATGGTCAGAAAAAGTGAGATAGAATCTATATTTGAAATTTTTCGTAAGGTTGCTGAGTTACAAACAGGTTTCAAGCTTAAGAAGCTCCAAATAGACAATGCACTGGAGTTTAAAAGGCTTACCTCACATCTCACCAGTCTAGGAATTGATCACAGATTCTTTATCCCATATTCACACCAACAGATGGGATCTGTTGAACGCAGACATCGTCATTTGATTGATACTTCAAGCACAATTCTTGATCATGCTTCTATTCCAAAGAAGTACTGGGATTTCGCTGTTATGACTGCTTGTTTTCTATATAACAGGAATCCAACAAATACTCTCAGAGGCAAGTCACCACTTGAAGCTCTGTATGGACACTCTCCTGATTATCAGGCTTTGAGGGTGTTCGGCTGTAAGTGCTTTCCTTGTTTAAGAGATTATAGGAAGGACAAGTTGTCTATTAAATCAATTCCATGCATATTCTTAGGATATCCACAAAAACAGGTGGGATATCTATGTTATGACCCAGTCTCTCACAAGGTTTTTCCTTCAAGGGATGTCAAGTTCTTAGAGGATGACTTCTCGTTAAACAAATTGCTTCTAGATCATCAGTCTACTTCAGAACAAGTTTTATCGAAGGACCAAACAGTTCAGATCGGCTCATCTGATCTAAGACCAGTAATTCCACATCAAGATGAAGACAGAACAAATGAGAAGGGCAATCCAGAATTATCGTCTGCTTCAGCTAATCAGCAGCAGAACAATGATCAATAAGAGGTTGATAGGTCACCAGAGGACATCTCTACTCCAGTGAACATAGACAAGTCAATCCAGTCTGAAAAGAATGAGATGGTGGTGTACACCAGGAGAAGACAAGTGGAGGATATTGTACCATTTCAGGATGAATTGTCTCCCCTAGCGGGGGATATTGTGCCATCTCTGGACAGGTCATGTATCTCTTCACGTATGTTGATGACATTGTAGTTACTGGTTCTGATCCAATTTTTGTGAAAGAAATAATTAATTTCATGGGTAAAGAATTTGCCTTGAGAGAATTGGGAGAACTAAGCTACTTTCTGGGTATTCAGGTGAGAAAGTGTGAAGAAGGGTTACATTTGTCTCAACAACAGTACTTGGTGAATCTACTGAAGAGCTGCAAGCTAGGCAATATGAAGCCTTCTTCAACTCCCATAGAAGCTCAACAGGATCTATTCTCTGAGGAAGAAAGCATCTCTGACCCTAAGGAATACAGGAGAATTATCGGGTCTCTTCAATATTTAACATTGACAAGGCATGATATTCAGTTTTCAGTCAATAAGCTCTCTCAATTTTTGTGTGATCCTAAGCCAGTTCACTGGAATGCTATGAAGAGGATTCTGCGATTTCTCTCAGGGTCTCAAAGTTATGGCATCACACTCAAAAAGGTTGAAAAATTCACTATTTCTGGCTTTTGTGATGCTGACTGGGAGGGTGACACTACTGACAGGAAGAGTCAAACAGGCATCTTAATTTTTCTTGGCGACACTGTGGTGGCTTGGTCTTCCAAGAAGCAACAAACTCTGGCCCGTACAAGCACTGAAGCTGAATACAGAGCAATTGCAACTACTGTGGAGGAACTTGAAGGGACCAAAGCTCTACTTACTGAATTAGGGGTAGAGGTTGAGACTCCTTTGAAAATACTTACTGATAACAAAGGAGCTTCATTTATAACCAACAATCCTATTGGACATATGAAACTCAAACATGTGGCCATGGATCTTGGATTTATTCGTGAAAGAACAGAAAATGGGACTCTCACTGTTGATCATATTCCAGGGAAATTACAGAAAGCAGACATCCTTACTAAAGCCTTAAGACCCAAGCCTTTCAAGGAACTGCAGTCCAAACTTGTCAGAGATTCTCCTCAAGTTTGAGGAGGCATGTTAACGAGTATTAGAATTATTAAAGGAAAGAAGTAAATAGAATTAATTCAAGCTTTTTGACGCGGCCAAGCGACCAGGCGATGCCTGGGACTGCATACCGCATATGCGACCAGGCGTATATGCGACCGCCTGGTCGCATATGCAGTCTAATATGCGACATATATTTTTTTTTTTTTTTATTTTTTTTTCAATATACCCCCGTATTTTCTATATTTTAGGTATACCCATCTAGACTAACTAGAAACTGTTAAAAGAAAAAAATGTAGCAAACTGTTGTTAATTGACTGTAAATATAGTTAATCACAGCCAATACTCAATAGCACACAACATCTGCTATTTTAATTTTCAGACTGGAAGTCTGGAACTACTTGCGAATTTTCAGACTGGAACCAACGAACCACTCTGATGTCTGAACTACCTTGTAATCGCGGAAGCAGCGGCCAGGAAACGCGATTTCTGGAAATCGCGGAAGCAGCGGCGATCCTTCCTTGAAGCAGCGGGATTGGGTATTCACTATTCAGTCGATCGTTGTAAATGATTTAGGATTTAGGGTTTTTTTATTTAATTGGGTATTTTGTATAAGGTCCTTAAGTTGTTAAAAAATTATATAATTCATTTAATTATTTCATTTTTAATATTTTCTAATTGGGTTAATGGATCGGGTTTAGCCGGATCCGACCTGGATCCGGCTAAGCCCCATAATATGCGACCCCCCAAATATGCGATGGGGGGTTACCGCCTGGTCGCATATGCGCGCATATGCGACAAATCAAAAAGCTTGAATTAATTACTCCTTAATTAGTAACAACTGTATTAGTTGTATTTCCGTTTTGCTGTTATTTCCTTGTAGTGATCCACTACCATAATAAGGTAGTCGAGATCTTTTACTTTACAGCCTATATAAACTATAGGCTGGCTGCTAATAGAATTACGATTCTTTCCCAACATACATTTGCTAAAGATTCTGTTACATTACTTCAATAGATATACTTACAAAGGCACTAAAGCCCAAATTATTTCAAGAAATTCGAGACAAGATAATCGATGATCTCCGATGATCTTGAGGGGGCATATTAGTGTAAATATAGTTAGAATGACATGTTTTGTAATTCCTTAGCTAGTTAGTGTAGAAGAATAACTGAATTAGTTATTCTAATTGTGTATAAAAGACTACTAATAGCTAATGAAAAGGGATCGAGATCTCTCTCCCCTTATTTACTCTTGAGTTCTTATATTTTCAAAACATATCACCATAAAATATCATAAAATACAATCGTGTTGTTTTGAGAGAAAAATGCATACCATGAACCAAGACATATAATCAAAAAATACAGCTTGACCATTGTCGGTTCCATTTTCAACAATGGTAATAGATCGTTGTTTGGCACTCTGTAGAAATGGGGAATTAGTGAATCCCTTAATTAAGCTTAATAAATTATCTCCTCTTGCTTGAATGCTTCCAGGTCTGTTGAAAAAAAAATATATTAAAACTTAACAACAGCATATATAAAGAGAATAGATAATAAATTGTAGTCAAACAGTGCATGTAATGCATACAACAATCGCTCCAATGTGTCATAAGAGGTATGATAAAAATATCCACCGATTAAAAAAATAATATCTAGGCCAGGAATGTCCCCATAATCTTGAGAAAATATCCTATGATCTGTATCTCCAGGAATGATGCCAAAAAGATCCTGCATGATAAAGATTTGAAAGAAATGAAGACATAAATGAATTAAGTGAAAGCAACTGCATATAGGACTAATAGGAGAGTGTATTTGGTTAAATTGGAAAGATTCTGAGAAGATTGGCACGACAGAAAGGAGATCATTTAATTTAATAATACATGAACTCGTGAGAATCTTTCTTAGGAGAGTGTATGAAAAAACTAATTGATCAGGAGAAATTATTTTAGGCAAGCTGTGAAGCTAAAAATAAAATTTATTTCCCAACTCCCAATACTAAGAGGAGTCTCAAAGAAGGTTGTAATGGTAAATATATCTTTGTTTGATAAGAAAGATTAGGAGGTTCAATCCCCATATATATTTTTTTAAACAACAATCTCTATAGATACCAATTTAAAAAATTTACTATTTGCAAAAAAAAAGTAAAACCAAAATTTACACTTCCAAAAATTTTTTTTTTTAAATAACAACATAATGAAAATACATTGGATAAACCAATAATTCACCAACCTGTGCAGAACTTTGTGCCATTGGATACACAGCTGATTGAGCATACACATGTGACGGCCAAGAACCAGGTCCAGATTGGCAAACTAAATCTGTTAATCACAGACGCTTTTATAAGCATACTATTTAAGTTAAAAAAAATCAAATTCAATGATGCAAAATCCATTAACACAAAGAAAGTTGGAACAGGCCCCCGGGTAACCAAAAAATAAGAAGAATATGAAGTAATTTTAAAGATTCTACAGTAGTGTAAGATGTGTGGAAATTGTAATACATCGAAAAATGATTCTTCGAATCTTTCCTAAATAGATGTCAGATTTGCTGAAATTTTTTCTTTATTGTTATCATCCTAACAATATTTTCTAGGAAAAAATTTACCAATTTTATTTACATAAATGATTGATCAAAGAAACACTAGGAAGAATCCAACTTAAAAAATAATAATCTTACAAACTAAAACCATAATACATTTAATATGTTCAATCGAATGAGTTAGTACCACGAAATGACCAACCTAATTGTAAACATTAGTAAACTATAAAATTATGTGAATTTATCATCCTGTAAGCTAGAAATACTTTATATTTACCATGGTGGAAATGAATGAAAAATCAAGTCGATCGTAAAAGAAAAGGTTCATTGAAAATACCAATCCCGCCAGATCCAGATGCTTCGATATTGATAGATGCGCCAATGTTATCAGCTAATTCATGCATAGTCATGAAGCCATGAGAGCCCTGCACGTCAAAATAAATTCAGAGGAATTCAAGCATAAGAAAAAAAAGGATGACAATAAAAAAATGAAAGATATGTCAATGTGTCACTAAATAGCATAGAAAATAACACTATCAAAGATAGGAAATGCATGATTGAATGTTACCTTTAGACGAAACTCGGAAACAATATAATTGCAAATTTGCAATACACTAAATGTATGTTAGCATGACAATTATGCCTATAAGGAATAATGATATGGTGATTATGATCCTATCTACTTAACCTTGTTAAAGATTGATTCTTCTATCAAATATCCATTGTAATGGCATTCTATGATATATTTTTTCTGTCCTTTGCATGTGTAGGATCGCATCTAAAATAAATAAATAAAATTACCCATCAATATATGGCATTGCATTCATGGAAACTCAAAGCACTTGACACAATCCAATACACTAACCGAAATAGAATATTAAGCATCAATGTACACAATCTATTAAAATGTCATATTCAATATGAAAATATCAAGCCTCATTTCTTTTTTACTTCTATTTTATTCCTATTCTCTATTTTGTAAACTTGGCATTAGCCTTATTCTAATGAAATTTAATTGCTTCAAAAAAATAAAAAAATAAAATAAAAATCAAGCCCCTACCTAATAATATTATACTAATCATAGATAATTATCATAATATTTTACTTCTTGAGGACCATAGGTAATATCTTCGTTTAATAAGAGCACAAATAGTAGCAATGCAGTATTTGGTTATTGATAAAATATTCAATTTGTAGCAATAGAAGTTAATAACAATGGATATTTCGAAAAAAAATGTTTCTTTTACCAAAAGAAAAAGTTCTTCAGCACCATTGAAAAGAAAGATCACTGGCCGAGGAGGAATCCAATTGGAGTCAATTATTAGTCGAGCCATTTCAAGCATGGAAGCTGCCAATTATTTAATATTTAAATAAGTATTACATGGGCTGATAGTAAGTTAATAACTATAATAAATATCTGTTAGTTTAGAACTTATAGTAATCTCACCAACACAAGAACCACAATCTCCAGCAGCAGGAGAGCCGATTGGTCCATCAAAATGACTATTGACTAGAAGAAATGGGTCTGAATCCTTGGAATCTGATGAATGTATCCTGTAGGCAAGTTCAAGCGATACACAAGGAGAAAAGGAATGCAGTTATTATTTTTACCAACAAATAAAGAAACCAATTGAAAACCTTTAGAGGTATTCTCACATCAATTATGGAATTCTTATAGAAAGATTTATGTTATCCTCTAATACCTAAGTACATAGGCTTTAAAAGCATGCAGGCAATACCGCAACATTTACAGTTTTTACACAAAGTGGTAAAAAAATATGCAATGTGAAAACAAACATAATCACAGAATTATTTAAATAATGAAAAAAAAAACCTCATAATAATGTTAGTGTGATTCCTGTATCCAAGAGAGATGCTACGCTGTAAAAACATCA
Organism: Zostera marina; assembly: GCA_001185155.1. Taxonomy (NCBI): domain Eukaryota; kingdom Viridiplantae; phylum Streptophyta; class Magnoliopsida; order Alismatales; family Zosteraceae; genus Zostera; species Zostera marina. The sequence continues at coordinate 53,524 of LFYR01000834.1, forward strand.
TATTGAAAGAACCAGCAATGAGTGTTTCTTCAACCTCCACTCTGCCATAAAAAATAAGAAAACTTGATAAAGTAAGATGTGTGAAAATGTAAAAGATGAGATATTGCAAAAAAAACATTATTCCGAAGCATGAATGGACACTTTTAATTGCTAAATTAAGAAGCTTTTATCATCTAAACAGAGCACGTTTAAGAGAATGAGAAGATAGAAAGAAAACATTAAAAGAGAGAAAGGTTTATATTTTCAGTATGATTAATTCTTTGCAAGAGTCCAAATGTCCAGCACTCCATTGCCTGACCATTATTTGTGGAATAAAGGTAATTTCAATCATTACCCTCCAGGTTGATCAATCATTACTAACGATGAATCTGATAACTTGAAAACATGTCAGCAATTTGGTAAACCATCAAATCCTAAGATATTTTAAATAATTTTAAAATTCATGAGATAAGTTTTACAGTTATAGTCTTATAGATAGGTGGTTGTTTATATATTCCATCAAGACAAAAAATAAATCATATTTTACATCCTTACCTTCTCACACCTACTAATTAGTATGAAAAAACTATGAAAAAAAAGAAGAAATCACTTCTGTAATGAAACAGATTTCAACAAGATTAACAAAAAAAAATTGATAGAGGAGATCATGAAGCTGTAATTCTACCAATAGTTGAATCTTGAATCTTGATCACTATACAATATAACATAAATTTCACAAAGGAATCTAAATGGATTGAATTGGATGGATATAACTTTTATAGTTAAGAATATATAAAAAAACCAAAAAAAAAAATCAAAAATAAACCTGAAGCCCGGTCCTGCTCTTGCCTGGATCATCTCAAGCTCCTTTTTAATATACCTTGCCGCCTCCTTCAACCCCTCCTTCCCTTCCTGCAACAAATCACATTAACAAACAACATAGCACAAGTGTGAACTGTGAAGTGTGAATTGACTGACCTGACGGCCGTCGATGTCAACGGATAGGTGACGTACATGCTCTATTGCTCTGGCTTCGGAGAAGCGATCGATAGGAGCATCGATTCCGAGAGGCGATACGTAACTGACATGGATGATGATATAAGCGACGTACGACATGATCCCATACATCGCCGATAGGAAAAGTAGCAATCCGAACGACTTCACTTCTTCCGTCGATCTCAACGACCGCCGCGTCGCCATTCTCTCTCCGTCTCAGATCCGTCGATCGAGCTCGGACAGTCTGCAAGTTTCTGCAACTGTCACTCTCCTCAGCTTCACGTCCACCGTCAGATCATCTATAGAAATCTCCGTACTTTCAGTATCCAATCAATCCTTCCGTTAAAAATGTTAAACAAAAATTGTTTTATAAGAACTTTCATTTTTAATCGTTCAATCTTAATCCAACGGTTCAAAAAAAATGGTATTCGAAGTTTCCAATTTGTCACGTAATCGTAGTACTTCTCAAAGTCAAATCATTATTTCAAATTTTTCTACACGTGTAAATTCATTTATTAATGGAAATGTGTTATATTTAATATTCATTGGATGAAGATTAAATGGTTTTTTTTTTTTTTTTTTTTTTTTTTTTTGAAAAAATTAAATTTATTAAAAAATAAAACTACTGTACAGTTTACAAAATAGAAGTAAAAAAAATGAACAAAAAACTCATTGACTCTCTTTTATTAACTATACAACTAGATACGCTACCTCAAGAGGTTGGTCTCCCATACTTTCATTATAAATGTCTCCAAAGAGTAACAACAACTTTTCTTGTAATACGCTGAATCAAAGGGGAGACTAATGTCTTTAATAACTTCCTTAAAGACTACCTCAGGATGCCTACTAATGTGTTGTCTAAATCTTTTATTTCTTTCCGTCCATATATGTCACGACAAACACCCAATAGCATTCCATAGTAGCCCCCAAGGGGGAGAGTGGTGCGTAATCTTTTGTGTTGTCTCCGTCAGATCCACAATCTAATATCTGAACTAGATTGGGTGGGAACTGAAATATTCATTATTTTCCAGAAGGCGAAATCTAGATATTTAAATTTCACTAAAAAAATAGAGATAATGTTTTTTTTTTTTTTTTGAAGCAATTAAATTTCATTAGAATAAGGCTAATGTCAAGTTTACAAAATAGAGAATAGAAATAGAAATAGAAATAAAAAAGAAATGAGCAAAAAGCTCAATGACTCTCTCCCATTAGTTATGTAGTCTAGTTATACAGTAACTAGATACGCTGTCTCAGGAAGTTGGTCTCACATACTTCCATCATAGATGTCTCCAAAGGGTGACAACAGTTCTTCTTGTAAAAAGGAGAGATTGATGTTTTTAATGACCTCCTTAAGGACCACCTCAGGAGGCCTACTAGTGTGCTATTTATACCTTTTATTTCTCTCCGTCCATATATGCCACGACAAGCATCCAATAGCATTCCACATTAACCCCCAAGGGAGAGAGTAGCGCTTAATCTTTTGTGCTGCCTCCGTTAGATCCCCTAATCTAATATCTGGACTGGATTGAGTGGAGACTGGAATATTCATTATTTTCCAGAAATAGATATAATGTTCAAATTACATAAAATATAAAACAAAAATAAAAAGAAATATGCAAATTTTTATGAAATTTTACCTATATTAATATCTTGTAAAAATACATATAATCTTATATAAGGCAGGGTTTTCTGTGCGTCGAATTTCAATACGTCAAAAATTCTGATCATTAGATCGATATTTCGTCGTACATGAGTTAGTATTTTTTGTTGTATATTTTTTCCGTTGTACATGTGTAAATGTCTTGTACAATACATTATTATAATTGTTGGATTAAAAATTAAAGAACAGGATGTATACGGCGTATTTTGACGCACCGACGTACGCAACTTCTGGTGCGCCAGAACCTCAGTGCGCAATCACATCACCACCATTCGATTGCCTATGGTGGTTTAAGGTTTTAATAGTTTTATATAAAATGTTGGACCACATTGTACCTCCTAACAATCTAGACAGACGGACAGATCTGATATCTTATAGAATCTCATATTGAATTATCTCACATGATTCCAATCCTATAAATTTATTGCAGATATGAATTATGAGTTATGAGATGTGATTTCAAAGAGCAGTGAAAATGAGATAAGATTTTGAGTGCAAACTACTAGAACTTGACTAGAATACAAATAAGAGAAGTTCTAATGAAATCCATGGAGGGAGTAGGATGATTCGGATATGTGATTAGTAGCTCGGATTTGAATTGAGAGTTCGGACGAAAGTTTCCTTCGTTCTGCGGCTCCAAGTTGGTGTAGTCTCGATAAGTTGATGAGGGACTAGTTGCTTCTCTTTCCGTGTTAGCTTTTTGTAGTTCATGACACGGATTTTGGCAATCTTCGCTTCTTCTTCCTCAGTGATCTCACGAAGTATCACGGTCAGTCGACAGTGAGGTCTCTCCATGATACCACTTCTTCCTTTTGCATGATATGAAATCCGCTTCAAATACATTCCCTTTCCAACAAATGCTTCTTCTGCAAAATGGAGATGGATAGTAGTCAAAACAAAGAAGTATAGAAGAAAGATGCATTTGCTCAAATATAAAAGAAAAGTACCAACGATAAGACGATCAGGATCAAATCCATGATTATGCGATGCATTTGCTCGGGCTGATTTTATAACCTGAGTAGAATAAGCAAGCACCAATAGAGTTTAATGAATTTAATCAAGAATGTAGAAAAAAGATATATGTGTGTAGTTTTCTAAATGATAAAGATATTATGTTTCAAGGTTAAATTCGGGTGAAAATGGAGATAATAAATAATAAAATGAAAATAGGCAGACTTAAAGTCTTTATTTTTAAAGCAACTCCAAAGTTTTTGTATGACGGATGATGATACAAGAGGTAAGGGAAATACACCATCACAAACACAGATTAACCAAATTCAAATTAACCCGATGCGTCACCTCTATATGAGATTTTCCACGCACTTCAATGTTTGTCTACCTAGTTATCAGCTTCTGTGGGGAAAGAGTTTTCACTCTATTAAAAAAATATGGATTAACTTTAAATTGACACCTTGAAAACAGTCTTTGCAGCTCGTTTTACTGTGACTTGCAATTGGAGCAGTGCATCTTCCACACGCATACCACGAACCAGTTTAGCAACCAGATTAACTTTTTTGGGACTCTGTATTACATGTAAGAATTTGAAATATTAAGGATTATAGATATCACAAAAGATGAGATTATGTTCAAGCAAAAATGATGAAAGAATGGAATACTAGTGCTAGTGTGCTGCCACTGCTACATATCTTAATTGATATTAAGAGCAAAGAGACGATAATAAAACTCCTATTTGTATTCATCTCAAAATAGATTTGAATCGCAAAAAGTTAAAAACGGTCTCTGCATGCAATCATAAGACTGTGTAAACATGATTACTCTATATATGTAGGGTATATTCCAAGTTAAAACAAGATGACTTTATCAACATTATGCTAGTTACTTTGTAGTTATACACTTATACATATGATGTTTTATACCTCATGGGTCAAAATGTCAAATTCAGTCCATAAGTTAATGAACTGGATTATAGTGGATTTGAGAGATATTCGGTCGGGAATCTGAACAAATAGTACACCCAAAAAGATTTGGAATTTGAACAAACAGATATTCAATTGTGAATCTGAACAATCAGAAATGATATCTAAAAAACATCGTCACACCACCAGTAAAACCACCCTATGAAGTGGACTCTCTTTAGCTGAAGTGCTGAACCATGTAAAATTATTTGTGTCACTTTTTTCCTTTTATTGCTGTTACTTTCTTCTATTTTCTGAATCTGATCAGATATTAATGTTCTACTGGTTCTGGAGATTGTAAATTACTACTGGATTCTTGAGTAACTCTACTCAAGGGTGTTGTGCCAACAACGAGAGTTAGTACAAAGTAAGCTTCATTCTGTGATATGAAGATGACAAAGAACATAATGATTGATGAATCTTTCACAAACTTGGCCATTTGGGTATTAAGTCATATGCGTTCTAAATTAAGGATTGGGGCTATGGAATCCAACAAAGCAATAATAATTTTCTTTAAAAAAATTTACAGTTAAATCTTACAAAGAAAACGTACTTGTCTAATTCCCTTTAAAACAGCTTGAACCTTGGATGGTTTTAAAATGCTCGGATTGTCAGATTTACCAGAATTTTTCGACAATTTTGGCGGTATCAATGGAGATGAGGTAGGAGTTAGGGTTGCGTCGCCCTCTGCCAATAACGTCCTTGATGTGAAAATACCCTACAATAAAAAAAAGATCAATTGTAGCTTCACCATAAATACAGAATCAATTATTAAAAACACCATAGAAGGAAGAACAATATTACCGAATTTTGAATGTAGCGGTGGAAAACTCCACTGACACTTGAGTTAGAAGGACCAACGGATCCTTTCTGTGGAGAAACACATTGTCTGGAACTCCACCGTCTACTGCAGTCTCTGCTACTAACACGAAGAAGGATAGAACTGGGAACAACAGCGGTGGTTGTGGCGAGTCGCCGGAGAGATCGCAGCGAAGTGGAAAGCATGGCGAATTTAGCTCGACAGCTCGAGAGTTTAGGGCGGGTCAGAATGGATATTTTTTCTTTTTTATGTGATGTTCGTAGCCCGTAGACTCTATCTATATGGGCCTGGGCTGTTCGATATGTAATGATTTAAGGTTTTAGTTTTTATTTTGGTCCATGGACTTGGCTCTACCAATGTCTCACCTGGGTTCATGCAGGAACTCGCTATTTATAATATTTTTAGAATGATTTTCAGGTGATTCTTTTTTTAGGTAAGTTCAAAAACGCTCATGAAATCCTGACCTTTTAATCTGAACTTTTTTTTCCATTCATCTTACACTAATCCCGAGGTGTACTATTTTTTGTAAATGTGAGACCAAGATTTAATAGACGTTTTTAGGCTCATTGAAGATGGGCTTCCGTGAAGTTTTCTTCAATTGCATAAAAGATAAGAGGTTAAAGATAAGGTGTATATTAGATTGGAGGATTTTACGGAAGCTGTGTAAAAATTTACACATCACTCTCTCCTTTGGGAGCTACTATGAATGGTGCTTGTCGTGACATATATAGACAGAGAGAAATAAAAAAAATACAGACATCACGTAGTAGACCACCTGAGATAGTCTTTAAAAGAGACATTTATGATGGAAGAAGTAAAGGAGACCAACCTTCTGAGACAACGTTTTTAGTTATTATATAATTAGACTACATAGCTAATGGAAGAAAATCAATGGGTTTTTTGCTTTTTTACTTTTATTTGTATTACTGTTATCTACATTATAATTTGGGTATTCTTCTTCTTTTTCTTAATGAAATTTAATTACTTAAAAAGATAAGGTGTAAAAAATAGATTGTAATTTTTTTAAAGAACTAGTTTCAAACTTTCAAGTGAGATATCTCGTTTGATTGTCTATTTTTTCTCGAAATGTAATCCGTAAAAGACAAAAAAAATTGATAACCGCAAAATATCTTATAAATAGTGTTACTAACTGATCGAGGTTTTTCTCTCTAACTCATATATTGAAAGTACCTCATATAAAAATACGCAAGATCACATGGGATAAGTAAGATAAAAAATATGAAATGAAAACAATGTAGATAAGTTGGCAAATGTCCATCTACAAAAGTCTAATGTTTGGGAGGAGTAACATATTCACTTTACCCTCCTTTTTTATGCTTTGAAATCAATAAATTATCGATTGGTTATCTCGGCCCTAACTGGGTCCTGGCTCTGCCGGACAAAAATAATTCAAAAAAAGTGTATATAATCAGTTGAATTAATCTCTTGGTAGCAAGTTGAGTCTTTTCGGCATCGAATGCACTCCCAGCAAGCTGAGTTTGGATTTCGGATCAGACCCATGCTCACTCCTACTAACAAGTAATCAAAACATAAGAAATTACTCACATAATATTTCAATAGATAGAAGAATCCCAAGAATTTGAGGATGAACAGACTGATGAAGCAAGAAAAATATACATTTCCATGTAAATAATTAGTAATTCAATCATATTTATATATATAGGTAGTTAATTAGTTATCCTGTTGTATTAAAATATATAAACATCCTCTAATTACTTTACAAGAAAACAACATAATTAGAATAAAAAAATTTACATATAAACTAGTAAACTACACTCATTTGATGTGTGGGATGTGGGGGTATGAATAATAAACTAATTTAGTTCGTTACCGTGTCTTCAACCAGTCTGGGATTTTTAACCTTGCATTCCGATGGACGGCAAGGTTAACTTCAGGGAGCTTATGCCGCACCTGCTTCCATAACATGCTTACAGCATCGCCACTGACTGGAGGATAATGGAACTCGTAATGGTGAGAAACATTCTTCAATTTCATCCACATCTCAACCCATTTTTCTTTTGGGAACTCCCTGAGCTTACTGATCAAGTAATCAGGTTTGAGTGCTTCCTCAACTGAGAAGAAAAGAGAGAAATTACGGTAATCGATTTCATCTTCGAAAGGGAGCTCGATACGGTCGCTTATAATGATGGGTATACAATGGCTGACGATTGCATCAAAAAGACGGCAAGAAGAAGGGGTGTCCCCGGCAGGATTTAAGCAGAATTTTGAGGATCGCATTCCCTTTGTGGACTGGTGTGAACAGAAAAAAGAATTGCAGAAATGGTGTCAATATAGACATATATTTTGAAGAAAAAAACATGTAACCATGAATCACCTATTTACAAATAACATAAACTCTTTGAGATTGGATTGATCAATCATCCATCTATGTAAAATACTAAAATTACAAGTGAATATTTCATTGTTTTGATATTTTATTTTTTTTGCATGCATGAATCCCTTTCCAGACCAAACATGACAGCTACACACCTTACAGTCGTGAAGCAGCTAAGTGCAAACAGTTGCAGGTTTAATTAAAAATAGAAGCTAATACTTAGTGGAGTTGTCTTCTTAATGACAAGAATGACTTGGGTAAAAATAATGATTCGATGAGGTTAAATATTAATTAACAAAACAAGTTGAAGTGGTGTAAAACTGAAGTAATGAATGCAGTTGTAGATATTATATTTTCAGATTCTTTAATCATCACATGCAATTATGCAAAACTTAGACAGTACTTTATAAATTAATTAAAGGTAAAAAACCTACCGCTTTTATGGCTGATCCTGTAGGACGACTCTCTTGCATGTTGATGTCAGCATAACCATCTAATAGCTTAGCCAATTTCACTCGTACTCTTCCATCCTGGATCCAAAACAATTTAAGAAGCTAAATAAACATACACAATATTTGGTACCCATTAGGATATAAGAACAATGTCAAAAGAGAGAATCCATACATCTTTACGAATTGTCCTGCCACGAAAATAGAGAAGTGTCTTCCTCGATTCATATGGGTCAGGAGGGTCATCATTGGGATAGACATCCGCAAGATGCACATAAGGAGTCACCACATCTTTGTGCAGAGAAGACACATTTTCTTGAACACGCCCAAAATCCACAACCACAAAAATGGAAGCATTTATCTGATCTTTGTGGAATCTAAAAGCATTCGGATGAGTCATTGGAAACACATGGTCACGGCCACCAGAGCGTTTCCAGTACTTTGTCGTTTTGAGGAAATCGATCAAATCAACCTATAAAAAATATGAGAAATTGTAAATATGATGTACAACAAATGGCCCAGGTGAATTAAATAATACAGAAAAAAACATGCTTTTGATGCAAGCCTGCAGGTCTGTAACGATAATTTAAAAATCAACAATCCAAGAATACGATGCAACCGCAATAAATATTTGTATGTTACTATATTAAAAATTCATATTGACACAAATATCAATACCCATTTGAATCCTAACATGACTTCTGACTTGAATAGAAACGTAGAATTCAATACATATGCAATATTACAAACTCAGATCAAAAGCATCGTCCTCTGGACTCCATCCAATCTGGATCATTTTTAAAATGTGGGTTGTAGCTCACACACACTACTACCATGTAAAGTTGTAGCATTAAACTTCCACACCCATTTGAATTATAAGCATACCAGATAAAATTTCCAACAAAAAAACATCACAACCTTCAAATGTCCAAATGATTAATTAATAATCTCAGCCCAATTGTAACCACCATGTATTCAGATTAACAAGTATAGCTAACAGGCGAAAATAATTAAAGATAAACAGTTCTAAGTTCTAATTCAAGACAACATGATCATCAATATGTTAAATAACATAATATCCCAAAAAATCGAAGATCGATTCAATATTCCAACTACCAAAAAAAAAATCGTGAAAAAACACCGAGGAAATAAGATCGAAATTCTAAAAAACGACAACTTTATTCTAAATTCAAAAACCTAACCTGCAGTTGACGATCGACCACGGTCTCTGGATCAGTCATATTACGCCCATGGCTATTAAAACTCAAAGACGAAAAAAACGGCACAAAGAACACATCCGCATCATCCCCATTCTGAACCCTAACCGCCTCCAACCCATCCACATCCTCCACCATCAACGACCCCATCATCCAATACTCCACGCTGTGTTGTCTCTTCACCCCAAAGTGTCTAGGAAGAAGGGGAAAATTGGTCGAATTCGGCGCCGTGGAGTACTTGTACCCTAACATCTCCACATTGAAACGTGGAGGGAGATCGTACATGTAGACACGGAGAGGCGGATTAGAGGAACGATCAGCCGAAGACGGAGAGATCAACAACGGGAGCTTGAAATTGGTGCTAAGATCAGAGGAGGAGATTAGGAATGTCAAGCTTACTATGAGTACCAGAATAGTCGACGACTGAAACACTACAGATCTCGGGACCTTCATTTCCGCCGCCTCCGCCGTCCCCTCCCGCCTTCCTCGCTCCTCTCTCTCTCTAGAATTCAGTTATGGTCCGACGGAAAATCCCTTTATGTCTATTTATAGCGATCGTGATTTGATGGATGACGTGTAGAGTGAGAAATCTAATATTTTCCAAAGCACCTCAACTAGTTACACCTCCATTGTCACGATCTCAAACTAGGGATGATTACAACCGCATGATCCAAAAGTTAGGAGATTAGTTCAACTGATTATATGCTAACTAGTTAGCGGATCCGCTCCGGATCCGAGGCGGGAAAAAAAAAATTTAATACAAATTGCAATCCGCTGAAACACTGTATATTTATATTATACAAATCGCATAGTTGATCTTATTTTTCATTAATTTATAATAACAAAAATACTCTAACAAACCAAACTACAAAATTCAAAAAAATAATCAAAACAAAACTTTAATTTAAAAATTGGTAGGGTTTTGCCAGCAAAGCAATAGTGCAAAACTATGGCGACAAGAGAAAACCTCAATGGCAAGCCATTGTAATAAATCTTCACCCAAAAAAAATTAATTTAATATCGTGTGAATCGATGATTCACATATCAGATATTAAACTGATAAGAACAGATACTACACTTGATCTTAGCCAAAAGGCCGAGAAAGGTATGAGTTTAGTATATTCTTTGGCCATTTATATAGTACTTTGTATTTCCATCACAAAAAATAATCTCCGATGTGGGACTAAATAAAAAGTTTTAAATTACCCCTTTTTAACGGGCTTATATTTTGTGTCTGTTTGAAAATCCATAAAAAGCCCATTATTGTACTGTAACTATATAAATAAGTTATCCTGCCGTCAACCCAACGTACCCGGTTCGCCATGCTCTCCACTTCGCTGCGATCTCTCCGGCGACTCGCTACTGGCAGTGCAAGCTGTAAAACCACCCGCTTCAGCGCGCTGCGAATACCAAAACGCCGCTCCATTATCTTCCGTGTAAGTTACGCATCTATCTCAAGCCCTAGCGATGGTAGTTGTGGGAGTAGTGGTAGTGATCGCATTCTATGTTTGGATTCAAATGGGGAGGCAGAGGGGTTGTTGTTTGGAGAGGAGAAGCGTCATCGTCGTATGACTGATGTGCAAGCTGGAATTGAGCTTTCTTTGAATTCCGTCGTGAAGATATTCGCTGTGACCACTACGCCGAATTACTTGCTTCCGTGGCAGAATAAGTCCCAGCGGGAGTCATTTGGATCAGGTAATTTGATTTTGGGATTTTTCTATCTAACAAAGAAAGCTTTGTGATATGCATATGTATCAAGTCTGCTAAATCTTAAACTCAAAATGCATATGATGATTTTCAGAGATCAACTTGAATTGGATGAAGTTGTCTGCTGTAGTTTGATCAACCCTAAATCCCAAACTCAAAATGCATAGGATAATTTTCAGAAATCAACTTGAATTGAATGAAGTTGACTTCTGTAGTTTGATCAACCCTAAACCCCAACCCAAACTCTAAATGCATATTGCATAGATTTCTAAAATCAACTTGAATTGAATGAAGTTGGCCACTACGAGCTCGACCAAGCCTAAATCCTAAACTTAAAATGCATATGATGATTTTCAGAGATCAAATTGAATTGAATGAAGTTGACTGATGTAGTTTGATCAACCCTAAATCCCAAACTCAAAATGCATAGGGTAATTTTTAGAAATCAACTTGAATTGAATGAAGTTGACTTCTGTAATTTGATGATCAACCCTAAACCCCAAACTCAAAATGCATATTTCATACATTTTTAAAATCAACTTGAATTGAATGAAGTTGGCCACGACCAAACTTAAATCCTAAACTCAAAATGCATATGATGATTTTTAGAGATCAACTTGATCGGATGATGTTGAATTGTTGATCAGTATGAGTTTGATACTTTGACCAATCCTAAACCCTAGACTCAAAATGCATATGATGATTTCTAGAGATCAATTTGAATTGGATGAAGTTGTCTGCTGTAGTTTGATCAACCCTAAATCCCAAACTCAAAATGCATAGGATAATTTTCAGAAATTAACTTGAATTGAATGAAGTTGGATTCTGTAGTTTGATCAACCCTAATCCCCAAACTAAAAATGCATATTGCATACATTTCTAAAATCAACTTGAATTAAATGAAGTTGGCCACTACGAGCTTGACCAAACCTAAACCCTAAACTCAAAATGCATATGATGATTTTTAGAAATCAACTTGAATTGGATGATGTTGATCAGTATGAGTTCGATACTTTGACCAATACTCAAAATTCATATGGAACTTTGACCAATCCTAAACCCTAAACTCAAAATTCATATGGTAAATATTAGAAATGAACTTGAATTGAATGATGTTGACCAACCCTAAAACCAAAATGCATGTGCTAAATTTAATTCAGAAATCACCTTGAGCGATGTCCTACACTTCATAGTGGAAGATTTGAAGTTAACTGATGTTCAAACTTTGTTGCTTAATAAGTACATGTTCTGTAGGTTTTGTTATTAATGGTAAGAAGATCATGACTAATGCTCATGTAGTGGCTGATCGTACATTTGTTCTCGTTAGAAAGCATGGCTGCCCTACAAAGTACAGAGCAGAAGTTCAAGCTGTTGGTCATGATTGTGATCTTGCCATTCTCACTGTTCAAAATGAAGATTTCTGGGATGGGATGCATCCCTTAGAATTTGGGGATATTCCATTTTTGCAGGAAGCTGTGGCAGTCGTTGGTTACCCTCAAGGTAATCTGGTAATGAATGTCTCTAATATTTTGGGGAAAAGATCAAAAATAATTATTTTAGTCTGATGAATGATGATAGTATAACTCACCAAGTGTAGGTGGAGACAATATTTCTGTCACCAAAGGAGTTGTCTCTCGAGTTGAGCCAACTCAATATGTCCATAGTGCCACTCAACTTATGGCTATACAAATAGACGCAGCTATCAACCCAGGGAACAGTGGTGGACCTGCAATTATGGGCGGGAAAGTTGCAGGAGTGGCATTTCAAAATCTCTCTGGTGCTGAAAATATTGGGTGAGTTTTGATAGAATTGACCGAGTTTCTGTCTTTTATCCATTGTCTCTGCTTAAAGATAACTAAGATTTTTTCGTTAAAAAAAACTACAATCTTATATTGATGAAATCTATCCTTTTTGAAATTATCTGGTTATACATTTTAATATTATGTAATCTTTTGTATGTTACCTAGGGTTTTGTGTTTTCCCTGCCATCATTGCTTGATGTTTAGAAAACTATATTCTTGTAGATTAATAAACAACATGATTTGAGATTTTTTACATGATCTAAATGGCATTGTTTTTGGTATATAATTTATTTTTTAGGTATATCATACCAGTTCCTATCATAGAACATTTCATTTCTGGAGTCAAGGAGACGGGAAGTTATGTTGGATTTTGCACCATGGGATTATTATGTCAATCAACTGAAAATGTGCAATTGAGGGAGCACTTTGGCATGAGCGCTAAGATGACTGGGGTTTTTGTGAGCAGAATTAACCCACTTTCAGCTGCACATAAGGTATTGAAGAAGGACGATATTATTTTAGCATTTGATGGTGTTTCTATAGCAAATGACGGGACAGGTAGATTAATTTATAAAAAAGATTTAAGATATTTTAGATTTTTCCCTCAATTTGAAATAACAAAAATGTGTTTTCTTTTACATTTACTGGCTTACTGCAGTTCCTCTTCGTGGCAAAGAGAGAATAACATTTGATCACCTTGTCTCTATGAAGAAGCCAGATGAAACGGCTAATCTTAGGGTACTGAGAAAAGGTTCTGAACATGAATTCAGCATCAAACTCCAACCTGTATGTGTTTCTTCTAGTGATTTTTTTTGCAGTTTCTTACAGAGTTACAAGTACGCAAACTTGACCCTTGTTTTTATATTAACTGATTTTACTTACAGTTAGAACCTTTAGTTCCAGTGCATCAATTTGATAAGATCCCTAGCTTTTATATTTTTGCTGGATTAGTATTTGTTCCGCTGACTCAACCTTATCTTCACGAGTACGGAGAGGATTGGTATAACACATCACCTCGTCGATTGTGTCGACGTGCAATGGAGGATTGGCCTAAAAAGGCTGGTGAAGAATTGGTAATTCTTTCTCAGGTATTTTGAACATTAACTACCCTTTTTAAGTTCATGTCCATGACTGCTCTACCATCATTTATAGCTTATAAATTTTTTTCTTCTAGCTATTTTAATTCACTAGAATTGTAGTATTTGGATAGTTGGATGGGATGTCACTTACTCACTTCTAGTTTTTTAATTCACCATCAATTTTTTTTTAATATAATTTCACAAGAAAAATCATTCATATAGTGGTTTTCCTTAGGTTTGAAACGATTTGTCAAACAATAGACATTGAATCAATTTTATACAAAAACAATCTACATAACTTAGACACTTGGTATTTAAATTTTTTTATCAAACCCTTATCACATATTCATACTAGTCAGGCGAAACAATTGAACTATGTTACAATTTACAAATGATTTGAAACTGCAGTTGAGATCCAAGTATCATACTCAAACCAAGGTTTCTTATGCGTGTGTGTGGTTATGCAATTGGCATCGCATAGTCGCATACACACATATGCTAGCTTATACGGAAATTATGCAAGCCGTTTTTTTCTTTAATAATCATTATTGTACATAAGTTTAAACTTCTAATTTCAAAATAAATGAGAATATGAGATTCTAATTAACAAATAAGGTTCCAAAATACTGAAAATAGCAAACAAATTCAATCTTCATTCAAAATCATCTAGAACATCTTCACCAAACTCCCAATTTTAGTTTTTAAACCCCTTAAATCTATTTATTTTAGTTTTTAAAACCCTAAGATCTGCATAAAGCATAAATTTTTTTATGCGGATGTCAAACTGCACAAGAAACCTTAACTTAAACATCTACTGTAACACTGTTTTGAATCTTTTGATCTTACCTTGTTCAGGTGTTGATGGATGATATCAATATAGGATATGAACGACTCTCTGAGTTACAGGTATGATATTGAAGCTATAACTTTTTGTTAAATACTCATTGGACACAAACTAATAAATTGACCTGAATATTTTTTTTTGAAGGTAAAAAAGGTAAATGGGACGGAGATTGACAATTTGAAACATTTGTGTCAGATTGTGGAAAACTGCAAAGATGAGTGTTTAAGATTAGATTTAGATGATGATAGAGTCATTGTATTGAACTATCAACGTGCCAAAGATGCTACTTCTTCGATACTAAACTCTAACAGGATACCTTCTGCTATGTCTGCTGATCTCATTGAACACCAGAAACAATCAAATGGACAAGTTGAGTTAATAAATTCAGCATGATAGTTTTGTAGTATTTATTCTTTCCCTTCAGGCTTTAGCAATGGCTTGTATTTTTCTTTCAAAAAAAATGGCTTGTATTTTTCACTGTACCACCTCAAATAATTAAAAGTTGCAGAAATGTCATTTTGGAGTAGTCTGGATTATTAGGCTATACAGCCATATAGGGTTTCTACGCAGTTCAAGTGTCCCACAAGATAGTAGCATAAACAGTAAATGATGTAAAAAAATCACTAAAACCTTATGCATAGTGGAATAAAAATAGTAAAAATCATGAAGCTTCAAACACCATAGAACCTTATGCACATAGGAGTGTAAATAATTCCAAATTTTTATCACATGTATTCAATACACAACTTGGAATGATTCGTGGAAATGTCGCAGTGATTAATGAGAAATTTAAGCAGAATAGGATTCATGTAAATTTAATTATTAAGATCAAGAATAATTTAAAACCTTAAACCCTTATGATTGGATGAATCTACCTTTTCCTTGATTCATACGAGTTTTTAATGGCATCCCAAAATGCAGGTATAGCAACACTGTCGGGTACCTCTTTGAAAGAAGGTAGATAATTTAAATCTACTATAACATGGTCATTACTTCCTTCTTGTATCTGGAAAAAACCCATAATAGCTTTAAGAATTGAAAATATCAAAATATAAAAAAGTGCAATTTCAGAAAACTTCCTAATTTTTTTTAAAAATAAACACAAAATATGAAGTAACACAGTAATCACAGAGTATGGTTCATTTATTAACTTATTTTTCACCATACTTTTTCCCATTAATCTAACGAAACAAGAACGAAAATGACATATGGCAATGTGGTGTGGCTAAAAAATATTTAGAGGAGTGTTTATGTTCCGTAACACTAGGAGTCAAGAATTTGTGTGGGATCATAAGTTCACTTCTCATTGAAAGTGTCTGCCTATTTTGAATTTATCTAATGACATATTAAGTGTGTTTTGGTATATTGCATAAGGTTTTATCCTCTTATGACTCTATGGGAGTGTGAGGAGGGGGTCATCTGTTAAAAAAAAGTAAAGAAAGACTTGGTTAGGCAAACTTACAACAACGTCAAACCCAAATATGGTGAGTTCAAGTTTTCTTCTTAGCCAATTGGCAGCATTTGTTACCAATTCCACATTAAGAAATTGCTGTCTACCCTTAGGTGTTAAGTCCACGTCAGCAACCGGAAGAGATTTCAAACTGTCAACAAGAAATATGTGTGTTTTTGTATCTGCACAAAATTCTGAAAAGAGTACATAAAAAATTGTATCCAACACACTTAAGGTACCTGTCAAAGGAGATAGAAGACGATCCATTCTTTTCAGATGATAACTTTAGGGCTTTTACATTTGGCATTGACTTCTTTACAGCATAAAAAATATTATCACCTAAAACATAAAATTTGAATAGCACGGAACCATGGTCGACATATTCCTGCATTTACAGTGCATAATTTAAAACTCATAAAAATATGTAAGAAACAGAAATAGAAAATATTAAAACATAAATTAAACATGAAATAATGTAATAGGGGAAAATACTAAATACTTTTAAGCGTTTTCTAGTGTTTGTTATCTGTTAGTCTTAATATGCATGACCATGGAAATAAAATACTCTGAATAAGCAGTGAAACATTTAGATTTTAGATACCTGAACTATTGCTGGAAGGGGGACATGAAGATCCCTAAAATGCTCAGTTTTGAATACCAGAGCCTGTGAACAAATATAGAATGTTGATGTCATATGTAATGCTGTGACAAGACTACAAGAGTAGAAGGCCTAACTACTTAAAGTAATCAAAAGACACAACAGAAATGTAATTTACTATAAAGTAAAAATAACATGCAGCAAGTGAAAATAACAAGATTATTTAATTTTTTTTTTAACAATATTTCATTAGTAGGATGCAGTAAAAACACAACTGTGAACCAACCATATTATGAGCATTAGAAACTCCACATGCAACTTGGGGTTTTACGATATTAGGAAATGATAATCCTGCTTCAGATAGTTTGTCCTTCAAGTTTGCCTCTTTAAAATCATCAAGCTGCAAGTGACGAATATATAAGTAATTACTAATTACTGACATATTTCTAAATGGTTTTCCATGTAAAAGGGACCAATTGAACTAGAATTAGAATTAGCATGCAGTATCAGAAAATTGAACTGATTGTGGAATTAAATTTTGCAAACAATTATTGTGAAATCGAACCATTAAAGGAACAAATGCAAGGAATCAGAAATTGAGGGAAATCCACTATTCAGTATTCACAACTTTACGTAGGCTTGTAAACGAACCGAATACCATCATATTCGAATTCGTTTAATATCCGGATATTCGAATTCGGTTCGTTTACTATCTGAATTCGAATTCGATTATTTTAACCGAATCCGAATTCGAATCTGAATATTTGGATTCGAATAACATTTATAAAAAAAAAACATATGATTTATAAAATTTAAAAATAATAACAACTTTAACGTTAAAACTTCAAAGTATTTTTAAAATTTTATAAATAGATCCTCAATAATAAATAATATTAACATAAATTATATATAAATTATAAAATTTAGGTTATATATGTAGATTTATATTTTATAATAATATAAATATTTAATTGAAACGAACCGGAATTTAAACGAACCGAATACCCTGATATCCGAATTTGGTTCGTTTAAATCCGGATATCAAAATTGAAATTCGAATTCGTTTATCCGAATTAAACGAATACGAAACCGAATTCGAATTAGAATTTCGGATATTCATTTACAGACCTAACTTTACGTTATGCTAATTTTCCATTTGGTCTGCTTCTACAGACTGGAGTGTTGTAATGCTATACTATATTGTGACTTTTATTTGATCTGTACACCGAATATACAAGCAATCCGAAAATCAACATTTTCAATTTCTTTTATCATGTATGGATTATATACAAATTGCAATCATATTAAAAATGAAACAGATGGATTCATACCTCAACAATAAAAAAGGATTAACATTAGCATTATTGAAAATAATAAAAAATTCAAAATGAATCAATAAAAAGACTAACACTAAACCTTCACAAATTGTGCTCCTCGTATCCTTGATCCATTTTTCTGGCCAAGATTCTCTATTCCAAGTAAAATATCTTGAATCCTGAGTCGATCTAACATGGGATATATGTTATTGAGTGGATCGATTAGGCAACAGTCAGGGTAATCCTGAATGTACCTGTGGGAGTAAATGCACTTTTTTGATAAATTATTAAGAACAGAAATGTATGTATAAATTAGAAGAAAAATGGAAGCATTTAAAGTAATTATGCATAATTAGAATTAAATGAATAAAGTTGCAACCTAATGATGACTAGGTGAGAATGTGAGATGGTAATTTTGAGGCAATGTGGGATGATATTCAATACAACATTCATTCCCTCTCTTTTTTCAACAATTCACTAAAAAATATTATCTTCCCTCTATTATGCTATCTGTACCTATATAAAGAGTCTCTAGGATGTTACCTTTCTAGTTGTTGCATTCCTTTTGTAAAAACAATTCCCTTGGGAAAATCCAATGCCATGGTTGAGTCAATACTGATGATTTCATCAGTTGCTTTATGGAGAATTGCATCGACTTCACTTACTTGCCATGATAAAGGAAGCTCAAGTGTAAGAGGAACAAAGATCAACCCATTTTGGGTAGGACGCAATGGAAATGCACCTCTCTGAGAGTAAAAAAAATCATCCAGTCACATTGTCACAAAATGTTACAGTATGAAAGATAAACCACTGTGGAGGGGAATTTATATTCAAAGAAGAAGATTAACCTTAGCAAAATCTGCTTCACGAGAAGGTTTCATAATGTAACCAATTATCACATTTGAAGCAGCATAGATTTCCTGAGATCACGTGGCATAAATAAATATCGAATTTAACATGTTAACATTTTGCAGGACAGAAGCAAGTTTCTAATTATGAGAACAAAATAAGAAGGCGAGATACAAAAAGAAATCCACAAAAAATACATAGGTCACTACTTACTAACATTTGTTTTACTAAAGCGGGAAAGAGTGAAGAGCAACTCTTCCAACTTATCAATAAGTACCATATTCATATTATCCAAGGGACCAGTTCCAGCAGCTCCTATTAAGATGAAACAACTTCAGTTGGCCATTTTGAATAAAGCAAGAAAACAACCATCATTGATTGTAATTTACACATTTACATTGTGCTCACTTTTCATAATAACTTTCCAACCGTAATTGAAGAGTTTTGGGAAAAGATCTTCATATCTTTTAGAAGTTGCATATAAACAAGTCCCACCACAGCTTCTCCAAGAGATGAGCAACTTATGAAATGCATCATTGTCCACCAAAGAAGTCTTCCAAGGTATGCATTCTAAACAATAGTCGGCCACTATCCTTTGAAGAAGGTTTTCCTGTAATTCGATGATATAGTATGAAATGGCTGTAAAAAATTACAAAGTAAAAGGAAATTTTGCCATCTTCTAAAAAATGATGATAAATAATTCATATTATCACAAACTAAGGTAGATAAATTTGTGTTGTAAAACTTGATAATATTTCTAATTACATCATGTCCTTATATAGGACTTATTGTAACAGATTCCTAACTAGTTTAGCTAACTAACTAATTGGAACTGAATAACTGATTTCCCTTTAATACGCCCCCTCAAACGTAACGGAAGTTCTTTGGTAAGCTTGACACGTAGTATCTCGAACGCTGGTCGTGAAAGTGGCTTTGTGAGGAGATCTGCTATCTGATCTTTTGACCCGATGAACCAAACTTCGAGTACTTTAGCGAATACTCGTGCGGAATCGACGATATGCGGAAACGACGATGTGCGGAATCATCGACGTGCGGAATCGACGTGCGGAATTGACGATGTGCGGAATCAACGATGTGCGGAATCGACGAAAATCGAAGACGATCGCGGATGTGCGGACCGATCTTGAGACACGCAGGTCGTTGTGAAGACTTCGCAAAATAACCAACTGGAGCGTCTTCAGACTGGAGTGCGGATGAAGAGGAAATTACAGATCGCTGGAATCGGACGTGTCGCATTGTGATGAATGTGCTGCAGCAGGGATCGGCGATTGCAAATCAGGTTGTGTCGGGTGCGTTGCGGACTTGATGATTGCAAAATCGCGATCGTGCAGAGATCGCAAGTATTTAAATCGAGACGATGGATTCGCAAAAGACGCGGATGGAATCGCGGGTGAGGAAGAACTCAGATTACGCGATGCGGAAGGTGCAGACTTCGCGGAACATTGTTGGAGAAATTACAGTTGTAGAAGACCTCTCGGATGACGCGTCGTGGAAAGAATCGTAATCGGCGAAGACGCTGGCGTCGTCGATGGTTATGCTCCATCGGAGACAGAGTTTGCGGGAGCAAAATTTGGATCACAAGATCCCCCTGCTCTTGATACCATATCACAAATAAGGTAGATAGATTTGTGTTGTAAAACTTGATAATATTCCTAATTACATCATGTCCTTATATAGGACTTATTGTAACAGATTCTTAACTAGTTTAGCTAACTAACTAATTGCAACTGAGTAACTGATTTCCCTTTAATACATATGAAATGAGTCTTCCCTTCAATTTCTGAACCTTTTTCTAATTTGTATCTTACATCTCAACAGATCTAGAGAAACATAGCTTAAGTGGTCTCATGACAAAAAAAGTTTGCACGAGCTCATGATTCTACTATCAGCCTATCAATGAGTACCTTACCCACTTCGAATTTATTGGTGATATATTGGGTGAGTTGTAGTAAAAAAAAATCAATCATACAAAAAATTGCTCCAACAACAAATGAAAACAATCAATTTCTAAAATACAAATGGAAAATGACCTTTTCAGATGAAACTCCATCCTCATAAGAAATTACCTGGGAACAAAAATGAAAGGGGAATCTATTAGAAAACCTGAAATACATAAATAAAATATCAAAGAATCCTTTTTGTTCAAATTTCAAAATCAAATAACATCTTCCACTTTTTCAAATAATGGATTAAGATTAAGATTAGAATTCTAGGACAGCCAAATTGATCTGGACAACACAATTTTCCATAGCATGAGTTGTTTCAATATCTATGCTATTATGTACACTAAACAACTTCGATCTGTTCTGAAATTTGAATAACTCCCAATGTTACAGTGACATGCAATATCGTCAGTACACTCAGTGCACAGTAGTGAATTTAGGGAGATTTTTATAAGAAGAAAAATACCACACGAAGGTTCGAATATTGAAGTCTGCGAAGCATCTTCGCTGCTTCAGGGAGGAGGAAAAGGCCCGTCTTTTTCCGATCGCCGTATTCCTCATCGGAGAGGAGGAGACTCTCGTCAACCACCAATCCCTCCATCTTTAATCTCTCTCATCGGAGATGTCAAATGCCGAATTTTTTTATATTCTATTCTCGTAAATTACCTTTTAAAATACTTTGTCACTTTTATTTCAAATAACACCCTCTATTTCGAACAATCCTCTAATATTTCAAAGAGAATGATTTATATTTTTTTATAAAAAAAACATCCATTTATTGATTCAATGATTCATGTCAATTTAAAATCTATTATTTATAAAGATTAGGATTTGGAACATTGGAACATTGTTTCAAAGTATTTTGGAGTTTCAAACCATTTCATATTCAATGACATATATGCGTGGTTCTTCCAGTTGTTGACGATTTTTTTTTGTGAATCTTGACGGTTGACGTCCGACTTGTTTAAAACTCCGGTTAACTGCAGCGTCTCGATTCATCACTTCAACTCCATATCGGTACCAGTTTTTAGTGCCACGAGATATTCGGACAGTGTGATTTCAAGAAAAAACTATAATGGTTTAGAGACTTTTGAGTCAGAATTCGACAAAGTCACTGACCGCAAAAGCTCCAATGAGAATAAGATCCCTAAAAAATGTGAGAGTATGGTGTTTGCACATGCCTGCAAAATCCAAATCCATTAACAAACAGAAAAAATCAAGAAATGCTGTTCAAAGTGAATTGAAGTTTGAAAGATAGAGAATCACGAATTACCTGCACAAGAAAAATATCTAATGCTAAAACAGGATTCTGACCAGGAGGGATTCCCTGGTAATATGGGATAGGTGAAGTAGTGAGAGATTTGGCAACTAGAAGTCCTATTGTAGCTTGCATACCTAGAACTGCAGCACCCATGCCAAGAATATTAACCAGTATACCATTTTTCAAATTTTTTACCACTTCAGCACGAGGAGGTGCCTGGCAATGAAAACCAAAGCAGGCAATATTAGATGAATATCCAAGTGTTATTATGAATCATGAATTTTTTCATACTAGACAAGAAATGCGAAATACTGAAAAACCATGTACATAATACTATCAACTATATTGATCATATTCCATCGATATACTATTAACCGATACTTTTACAGTATAGAAGAAAAGCTAAATGATAAAACTAAATTTAATCCACTATTCTATTGATCTATTTGACAATTGACAGATTTTAGAAGCAGATACCAAATATTTTTACTCAGCTAGAAAGTAGTATCAATGAAATTAAAATCAACTATTTTTTCATTGCAGTCGGTATTCAAAGGGGGACGAACGAATAAATATCAAAATAAATTTATTGGTGATGTTTTTGATAGATTTTAAAAGTAGAGCCCTAAAAAATTTCAGAATCGAATTACTAAATTCAATCCATTATTCTATTGATATGTTTGACAGATTATAGAGGCAGATACCAAATATTTTTCCTTAGAAAGAAGTAGTATCAATGAAATTAAAATCGACTATTTTTTCATTGCAGTTGGTATTCAGAGGGAGATGAAAGACTAAAAAATATCAAAACAAAATTATTGGTGATGTTTTTGATAGATTTTAAAAGGCGAGTCCTAAAAAAATTCAGAATCGAAATAATGTAGGACACCAGCTTTTAACCAATTATTAACTTCTCTATCTATACGAGCTTAGATCAATAGTAAGATATTCATGTTTTCTTTGAAGGATTGGTGGGTTGGCCACGAACCATATCAATTGAAATAATCAATCAGATTAGGTCAATTCATATAAGTAGAAGATAATCTTTTAGACTAGAGATATCTAAGCAAACAGTCAAACACCACATGCCATGCAAACATAATAGTGGCCATCTCATCTCATATTCTTAACAAACAAAAAACAATTACCCTTTAAATCGATAAGATCGAATTCTCTAGTTACTTTACAACTAGATTACATAGCTAATGAGAAAGAATCAATGAACTTTTTTATCATTTCTTTGTACTTCTTGTATCTTTCAATTTTTTACTCCATGCAATCTGGGCATTGCCCTTCATTTATTAAATGAAAATTTAATTTCTATGTCTATGATAATATCAGAACTTACCATTTAAATATTATATTCAAAACAAGTTACATAAATTTTATCGTTAAACCATCCACAGCCAAAAACAAAAAGCACTCACTATATCGAAAATAGAAAGGTGTTACCTTTGAAGGATTAGTGACAGATCTTTGAAGTCTCTTTGATAGACGAATGTAACCAAATGACCAGAACACTGAAACAAACGCAGCAACAATACCACCAGCAGTTGCATAAAATGTAGTTGGAGAAGTTACCCTCCCAGAGATAAATGCAGAAAACGACAAAATCACAGCAGCAGCAGCAGTGGATACAAGTTGTCCCCAAAATCCAAAATTTCCGAGTCTTTGAAAATACCTAGCAGTGCTCTCTAATCTTTTTGACACCTGAGAATTTCAAGAATTTTCCACAATAAAACAATATTCAAAACGAAATTTCACGTTATCTGAAAACCATCAAAAGAAACCTGTGCGATTTTTTCCTTGTCGGTGGAATCTCCTTCCGGGATCAGTGGTGGGTCGGAGGAGGACACACGTACCATAACACGTCCCCATTTATTCCCCTTTTTTGCGGCGCAATCCGCATTGGTCAAGTCGAAGAACTTCGAGGTGGAAACGGAGAGTTTATAGAGTGCTCTTGAAGAAGTAAAACCTGTGAGAATTCCGACAGAAGGACAACAGAGAGATGGTCGGAGGAGCCTTATCATCGGCGTCAACATTTTAGCTTTTTTTCTGTGACTGACTGTTGATGCCTGCTGAATTATTGTAGAATGTAGATACTGGCATACTGCAACAATATCGGGTGTATAAATATCATCCGACCCGATTATCTATCTTGACAGATAAACTCAAATCATAACTGTTAGATATTAATCCGACGGTTGTAGAAAAACTTCCCGCCCGATAAGATTCAAATACCAAATCTCAAACGGTCATTTGGATTAATAAAAAAGCTGGTCAATCGTGTGGAAACAGAAGATTACAGATTCTGAGAAAATCCAAGATCTCTAAGAAATCTCATCTCTGAAAGATGGCGTGGAAAAAGAAGAACAGATCACCTCCGTCGCCGCAACCGCCGCCTACGACGGGAGAGAAGCAGCAGGTTCGGAAAAAGAAGATGGACAAGAAGAAGAAACAAATCGAGATTCGATTGAGTCCACGGAGCCCGTTGAATGGTCTAACTTCGCCATCATCGTCGTTTTCGTCTTCAGTTTCTTCTTCGATTTCTTGTGAACGGTTGAGTTGCTTTAGCTTCGGATCTTCACACTCAACTGCGGCTCTTACGAAAATCAAACCACGAAATCCGACGACGGTTGGGAAGAAAATGACGAGCTCTGCAAAACCGTTGGAACGGACTGGTACGAAGAATCCGTTGAAATTAGTTGGCGATCGACCTAGAAAACAGATCGGACAGGTGAAGAAGAATCAGAAAAATACCGGTAATAGATCGGATTGTAGTGACCGGCGAGTGTTCCGAAAAGGCGGCAATGGAGGAGGTGGTTGTGAAGGCGATGCGTCGTCGACTGTAAACACAGCTTTAATCCAACAATTAACACCTGAGAAAAATGAGATAGAGAAGAAGACTTCAAGTACTCTTACTACTACTATGATGACGGCTACACCTCCGATCGAAGCCTCGATCTCGCCGGAGATAGTGGGAGTCGGTGCGGCTTCACTCGCTCCCCCCACTTGTTTCGCTGCAGGGTGCCTGATCTCTGGCATTCCAGATGGGAGGAAGAAATGTAAACCTAGAGGGATTCTCAAGGTCGGAGTTGACGATGAAGAGCTAGTGTTGGCTACTTCTTCTCTCGCTAAGGCTTCGATAGAATGGATTTCATCCCCAACTAGACTCGGCGGATTTGATGGATGTAGTGGTTCTGTCACCATACCTGTGGTTGATTTCACCGGAGAAGATTCAGTGAATTGGTTACTTCCTTTACCGGAACATCGTACGCCGAGATTTGAAGGTTCCAATCAATCGAGTGCTTCCAGTTCTTGGCGATTCTCTCCTACTTCAACCTCAACGACGACGCCTTCACACGGAATTCGGATCTGCAGAACACCAACAAGCGATTCCAGCATCAGTCCTTTCTCGATGATCATCAAAAACGCCGCCAACACGGTTTCGTCTAATTCATGTGACATCCAGTTCAGATCACCCCCCAGTTCTGACGATGACGACGTCATTTTAACATCGGCATCATCATCACCATCGGCATCCAAGAACTTCAACTTCGATTTCGGTTGTACAATTACAGCTTCGAATTCCATCGACCTTTCCCTTTTCAACACGAACGCCACCACCACCACTACAGCCTCCGCTGCGGCTACGAATAGCAGGGCCACCGACAACCGACATAAACAAGAAGACGAAGATCGAGATTTGAAACACGATCAATCTGGATTCGGATCGTTTGAACTTCTCCCTTCTGACGAATTGCTCCGGTGATCCCGATCGGGTGATAACTTCCGACGTGGTGGTGTTGAAAACGACGGCGAAACCACTCAAACCAGCTACAACGGACAACTTGAGGTAGATTCTACATTCCGGAGTTTTGCTAAAAACTATTGGAATTGAGTTATAATTATAAAATATTATGAGGATTATTTGCAAATTACCTACCTGTTTAGGATTCATCTATGTATTCATTTTTGTAGGATCAGCACCGTTGATCGATCAACAGGTGTGTAACTTTGATCGTTTCTTCTAATTTTTTTTGTTTTTAATTTTCTGATATTTTCAAATTCATAATTTAAGTGTTTGATGGGTTCACACTGGGCCTGGATTCGGACTTGGGCCTGGTTTTCAAGATAGGAAGCGGAGCATAATGTCCACCATGTCCGATTGTCCGTCCTATTTATCCTGTCAAACGAGTGAATTCGGTCCGGATACTGATAAATGGTTTCCTCATCCGTGTGTCTGATCGATCGATTGTCGATTAGTCGATCATCAGACTTATTAATACGGAAACTCTACCAGTCGCATGCTCTAATACTTTTTTTTGCTTTGTGAGAAGTCGGTCGTTTGGTATTTTGAATGAAATGATCATTTCCAAAGCCCTCAAGGCCCACATGCGATGTCTGATCCTTTCTTAAGTTTTCGAATCCTTTCGTGATAAATGCCTGAGTATTTTTTCCATTTCGTACTCTCGTGTCGTGATAAATTACATATCATTGTATGATGAATTCAATCTTGGCTACAAATGAAGGTTTCAACTTGAGTGTTTAGAGTATTTCTAAACTTGTGAACCACATGTCCTCCACTATTAAAAGATGACTCGGATACCACATTGGCTTGTTTGGCTGCTAATGAATCATTGAGATATGTTTGTAGTTCATTTTCGTCATCTGAACTTTCAACATCCTCTCGTTCATAAATTTATTTAATTCAAGTTCATTTATCTATTCTGTTCCGATAATCTTCTCATTAAATTTGAAAATAGACAGGTCGAATGACTATATATCTCATGACATATCTTTTTCTCATCTGAATTCCCCCCTATAAAAATAACACTTAATCAAATAATGGACATAAATAGTATTTAGATGGGCGCGCTTCAGGTGCGTCGTACTTTGAATGCATCGTCTTGCGTTATCAAATCGTGTTCATTAATATTTAATCAAATGGCTAAAATAATGTACTGTATAAGATATTAACACTTGTACGACGTAAAATAATGTACTGCAAAAGATACTAACACGCATATACGACGAAAAGTCGATTTAATGAACAAAATTTATTTGACGCATTTTAACCTCGATACACCTGATAATTACTCTAATTTAGATATCTGAAATCAACTATCCATTACAATCCTCACACATCTTATTCTAGACTATCCAAGTTGGAACAGGGTATGCAAAGATATTAGCTTAACTGCCTGACGGCTAACTAACATGGTCGAGTCTGGCTGTGTACGTATTTTTATTAAATTTTTACTACGATTGATCAAAATCACATAATATATAATTTGAACCATTCAATGCTAAGGAAAACATTTAACATGTTGTTTATAGATAAATTGATTTAATCATTCAATCAATTTCAACATTCCAACTACTTTACCTAACTTCTTCTCAATGTTGAATGTTTCTTCTCAATGTGAATACACAAGTTTCTTTCGGCTTTCGCACGCTTATATCTTTGTCGACAATCTGAAGTATATTATAATATGACTAGTTTCAAGTGAGATATCAAAAATGAAATATTTGATTTTAAATGTTTTCTCGAAATATGATATTGATCTGACTTCGAGATGTAATCCGTAGGATTAACAGTAAGATGAATGATATCTCACCAGAATCGTTTCTTATTATAATATTAAATGATTTAAATCTAAATGGTCCAAATTATAACACACTTGGCACTTGCTAGTTCCCGCCATCCTTTTTTTACCTTAATTTTTCTTTTCTTTGTTGTTTAGGTCCCTTTCTTTTTCGATAATTATTTTAAATGAGTTATAGAATGAAATTTATATGAGATTAAACAAGATATTTAAATTTCAACTGTCCATTTAAATCTTATTTATATTTAATTAATTCAAAAGAATTATTGGATTTAAAATTCGAAAAAAAAGACTTCGAAATTACGTAATATATCACCAGATAATTAAAAATAAAACTCGAATCACGCCATCGTCATCATCCATGAAATTGTAATATTTTATCAGAGCATGCTATTATTATAAATAAGAAACAGAGATATCAAAAATAAGATATCTGGTAAGATATGAATATAGAGCGTGCGTATTCATTTATTTTAAATGAAACGGATCGTCAATTTATTCCAAATGAACGTCTAAATTAATATCTCATTTGAAACTCATCTATTTATAACTAATTGAAGTTTATTAAAAGAGGTTAAGACCTAAGTATATTTAATGATTCTAATTTTATTATAATACCTGATTTTTGCCTAAATTGTTCTACATGGTATCAGGGTTGAAGATAAATTTGTATTAACATAAAGTATAAATAATAGACTTTGAAATCATTTTTATAGTGTTCGTATCAATGAAAAAATAAACTGGAGAGTACTTTAATTTATAGTTACGAGTGATATGCCAGATATATATCAGATAAATCGCAGTGAAAATGTAAACAACGAGACTTGAATCCTGAGCTTTCACCTCTCAGACATTTTAATAGTTAATGTGACTAGTTGAGTTAATCTCCCTGTATTATTTTTACATATTATTTTTTTAATAACAGAGGGTATTTTTTTACAAGATGTAAAAATGTTTACATTCGAATGATATACCAGAGCCACATAATATATCACTAGACAAATCGTAGTGAAAATATAAACAACGAGACTCGAACCGAACTTTCAGAAACTTTAATAGTTAATGTGATCAGTTAAACCAATCTCCCTGTGTCATTTTTTTTATAACAGAGAGTACATTTTTATAAGATGTATAAATGTTTACATTCAGATGATATATCAGAGTTAAATAATATATCACTGGATAAATCGTAATGAAAATGTATCACTGGATAAATAATATATCCTGAACCTTCAGAAATTTTAATAATTAATGTAACTCTTTCTGTGTCCTCAGTTATCAAAAAAAGAAAAATCAGGTAGTTATACGAAACTTAGAAAAAAGGTCAGGGGTGTCTGTGCAAAGATTGCAACCTTTCACTTTCTCCGTCTGTTGATTCGTTGAACAACGAGTATAAAATGCGCAAAGCAAACGGGAAACGATTCATCGATCAGATCATCAAAGAATGCGGAGGTAAAACCATACATCCGGCGAGGCAGAAGCAGAAGGGAGAGGAGATCGAAATCCTAGCTAAGTTTCCGGCAAGGTTGTTGAGGGAAACTCCTATGATCTAGGCTAGGGATTCTCTCCAGGTATATACGTGCGTGATGTGAATTCAGAGTTGATTACTTCCCGTTGTTGTTGATTTCTTTCTGTAGATCTACTTGATTTCAATCGGCATCCTCCATTTTTATTCGTAGTGATTTTATGGTGGATCATGACTCGTGAGCTCATTCGATTGTTTTTCTTTTTTTCTTTCAAGTAGTTAATTTACTATGCAAAATTTGATTTATTTTTCTTTCAAAAAATCTGGTAGTTACTATGCAAGTTCGTCTCTTGGACTTTGTTTATTGATTATGCGATCTGATTATTAATTTCTGGTTTGGGAGCTTTCAGTTTTGATTGCGTTTAGCTTTTATATTATTGTGAATTTAGAAGTTAGAACATGTTCATTCTTTTTTAATCAAGTTGATAGAAGGAAACTTCTATCGAGACTCGTCGGAGGTCCGGAACTGAGGAGACGACAATGAGTTTAACCTCACCTTAAGAGTTGTTGCCAACTTAAAACTTTGATACTCATTCATTCATTCATTCCAAGGTCAATATATAATGGGCTTATTACAACAGAAAGCAAAAGTAATTAAAAGATTAAATAGTACGATTATGCCCATTATGCTTTTGCTTTTCCAGCTATGGTGCCACTACCACGTAGTCCTGCAGCTACCTTGGTTGGCCAACACAGACTGTTCTTCTGAAAGTTGGTCCCCATCCTAATCTATCTGTTACATCATGGATGACTTCAGAACAATAATTTGTTGTAACACATGTTTTAAATTAGAAATTTGTGATATCTTATTGAGTCTAAATGAAATTAGCGGGAGATACATAAAGGGAAGGGCCCTAACAAAACATTCAGATCAAAAACTCTATCGACTCTCATGCCTGGAAATTTATAATGGGATATACCCCTAAGGCTCTCACACTAATAGAGTGTGGACCAAATTACACAGTGCTCTGGAAAAGTGGAAACCCAAACAAGAAACTTGCAAAAATAGGTGAGAAAATTAGAGACCAAAACCATAAAGACTCTAGCTGAAGGAATATGGGCCAACAAACCCACAAAATTCTCTATACTTCTATGGAGAATAAAATGGGGACACCTAAATACCTTTACCAAGCTAAATGGATGCCTGCCTATTATGCAACTTAGAAAATGAAACCAGAGGACACCTTTTTTTCAACTGCAACTACTCTAGAGCCATCCTTCTACCCCTAGTTGAAAAATTAAACAATATTATCTGGAAAATCATGAACATCCCCACACCCACCACCACATACCCAAACATCAAAATAGAAGACCTAATTGATGCATGTCAGAAGCTAACACATCACTCTCAAATTTGGGGCCTATTATGGAATATGATTGGAGCCTTGAGTTGGCACATATGGGCTGAAAGAAACAGAAGATGGCAGCAACATTCTCTCAGGCCACCAGAAACGGTTGTTAAGGAGGTTTTAAATGACATCAACAACTCCTTTAGGCCAGAGAGCTTCAAAAAGAGTTGTTGTCAGTTGTCACCCTTTGGGACCTAGCACGATACAGATATGGGAGACCAACTTCCGGAGGCAGATAGCCTAGTTTCTATACTAGGCAATATGGATGTGTTGAAAGTGTCAAAATGAGACTTGCTCTCATTTCCATATTTATATTTATATCTATATTTTATTGCTAGTTCTCATTGTATCAGGGCAACGCCCCTCATTTTTATAAATGAAAAATTTAACTGCTTCAAAAAAAAAAAAAAATTAGCTGTCTAAGTTCCATTGGATTGTATATTTTAGATTGTTGGCTCAGTTTTTTTTAAAATTGCAGAAATTTCAGCTTGCCCTGGTGGATCGATTGAGAATTCGTATGGATTTCATATTTTCTGCGACGCAAATTATTCCAAGGTGTGGTGTTTCTGCTCTTATTGTTTTTGGATGGATGGTCACAGCATTGTTTGGACTGTTTGCTGTTATTTATGCTTTTCTGAAATGGCAGAAAGAGGCATCCTTGAACTGGGTTAAGTCTGCTGCCAGAGCAAAGAAGAAACTTTGGAAGAAATTGAATAGCACTGCTTCTGCTCATATATGGATAGCAGAGAACTCTTATGGCCAGAAATCATCCACATGTTGTGTCTGCTTGAATTCAATCGTGTCACCACAAACTACAAGTTCAAAAGAATCATGGTATTCACATTTTCATCGCTGCACTGTGTGTGGTGCTGTTTCTCATCCTACTTGTTCTCCATTTGCCATAAAAGATTGTAAATGTGTGGCGCAAGCTGGTTCAATCTATTTGTTGCACCATTGGACTGAAAAATGGGCTAAATTAGATTGCAATGTGGATCTTTACTCTTTTTGTTACTATTGCGACGAACCATGTGGAATTCCCTTCCTTGAATTTTCCCCTATTTGGCATTGCCTTTGGTGCCAGCGTCATATTCATGTAAATTGCCATGCAAAGCTTCGAAAAGAGACTCGTAATATTTGCGATCTGGGTTCTCTGAAAAAGCTTATTATTTCTCCACTTTACGTTAAAGAAATATCCGACAATCAAAATAGTGGAGTGCTAACATCCTTCAAGGAGAATGGTGTTGCATCAACTTTTCGCAGTCGCATGAGGCGTCGAAAGAACAAATCAGGAAATAAAAATATTACACTTCAAAGCATGTTTAATGAGCTTGTTGGTTTGGACAAATCACAAAATACAACCACTTCTGGTCAAATTAAGAAATATAAAATTGTGGATTTACCACAAGATGCGAGACCATTGCTAGTTTTTATCAATGCCAAAAGTGGAGCTCAATATGGACCGTTACTCAGGAGAAGATTGAACTTGTTGCTTAATCCAGTACAGGTTAGATTCAGTGATTTTTAGTTATTTTCTTATTTGTTTCTGGATAATTTACAAGTTTTAAGGTCTCAAATTTAGATATTATGTTTTTCAACATGAAATTTTGGAAAGACTATTTTTACTTTTTATGCAAAAAAATGTTATTTTTAATCTTTTAAATATTTCGAGAATTCTTAGGTGTGTTACCGTGTTAGGTGTCGTTCTTTGGTGATTAAGTTGCATTTTCATTTGAATTTTAGGTTTGCGAACTAAGCTCTACTCAGGGTCCTGAGATTGGTCTGGAGTTGTTTAGTGACGTGCAGTACTTTCGAATTCTTGTGTGTGGTGGAGATGGCACAGTATCTTGGGTTCTTGATGCTATTGAGAAACACAACTTTGAATCTCCTCCACCTGTAGCCATACTGCCTCTTGGAACGGGAAACGATCTTTCTAGAGTTTTGAAATGGGGTCAAGGTTTGTCCTCTGTCGAAGGACAAGGTGGTGTAGCTTCTGCTCTGAAGCACATTGATCGTGCTGCAGTAACCATGCTTGATATGTGGAATGTTGCCATTAAGGAGAAAAAATTTAAATCTTCTGTGTATCAAGAACGAAAAAAGTTCATGAAAAATTATCTTGGTATATTAAATTTTATGGGGAGTAAATGTTAACTGTAGTTATTTTGACCAAATAGTTCATCTTTTTTAATGTATAGGTATTGGATGTGATGCAAAGGTGGCTTACGATTTTCACATGAACAGGGAGGAGAACCCTGAAAAATTCTATAGTCAGGTATATTCTTTGAAAATTAAAATTACAGGCATGGCTTTTTCAAATAAATAAACCATTTTCCAGCAAAACATCGGAATGATTTGAAACTATATTCTGTCATTGCAGTTTGTCAACAAATTACGGTATGCCAAAGAAGGCGCCAAGGATATTGTTGATAGAACATGTGCCGACTTACCACATCATCTGCATCTTGAAGTTGATGGAATTGCAATTGAAATTCCCAAAGTAAGAGACATTGCAATAAATCTCTTCTGCAGTTCTATATTTTTTTTTAAAAGATAAATTTCATTAAAAGGATGAAAGGGACAGGATTACAAATATACAGAGAATGAGTGTAAAGTCTGTCACTTTTTTACACAGAATGTTGGACTTCTAAGCTTTTTGTACATTATTTTCAATTTAACCTTCTATACTTTTACAGTAAATTTATTCTGTTCACATTTGTATTCATACATCTTCCTTTTTTTTCAGAATGCAGAAGGTGTACTTGTGCTGAATATTGGTAGTTACATGGGTGGAGTTGATCTCTGGCAAAATGATTACGATCACGATGATGATTTTTGTCTACAATCAATGCATGATAAAATTCTTGAAGTCGTCTGCATATCCGGAACGTGGCACTTAGGGAAACTCCAGGTCAGTTCTTTTTTCCACTGATCCCACACTTAGTTATTAAAAAAATCTTTATGTTTTGAAATTTAAAACCCATAAAAAAAATCTTGAAGATTTAGAAAAATGAATGATGCAATATGAATTTCTAAGTGAGCCGATTATGCATTTTCTTTACTAGTAGTCGTCGATTAGAGCATTAGATGGAAAACGGTTTAATTTATGGACAGTTTCATTTAGATCTAATTCTTTCAAGTTTTATGTTGATTTAACCTTAATTAATCTATATTAATGTAATGTGTAAAGTGGAAAATGTATTTGAAGTTTTGAACAGATGAGTTCGGACTTCTCACATAAAACTTTAACTTCGATTTCTACTTTTTGCAAGAAACAAATTGATTCTACAAAAAATTGTGCAATTAGCCTTAGAGCATTTGAAAAACAAAAAATGTAGTTTATCACCATTCTTTCACATTCCAAAACAGGTTGGACTTTCGCAAGCCACAAGGTTGGCACAAGGAAAAGCAATAAAATTCTTTATCAAAAATCCTTTCCCTATTCAAATAGATGGTGAGCCCTGGATCCAACGGCCTGGTTGTCTTGAAATAACACATCATGGACAGGTAAATTATCCTTGTTCCTTGCCTTTAAAATGCTCAACCATTCTCAACCCTGATATCTACATGATGCCTGCAGGTTTTCATGCTGAGGAAGGCATCTGAGGAACCTACTGGACATGCAGCAGCAATAATTACAGATGTTTTGGTTAAAGCAGAATGCGATGGTCTCATCACAGCTTCCCAGAAAAAGTTCCTACTTCAACAGATGGCTCTCAGATTCTCTTGATCACACACACATCATAGATAATCACAGTTTTCTTACAAATACAGGGCGCATTTTTTTTTTGCAGAATCCACATCATACATAGTAATTGAGAGTTTGAAGAGAGAACATCCTTGTGTTCTGAATATATATAATTGAAATTTAAGGCAGGAAATCAAGTAGCTCATCATCTTACATTCTACTTCATATACAAACTGATATTCAGGCATTTTTGTCCCCAAATGTGAGGAAATACCAGGATACAAGTGCGAATATGAGAATGACGATAGGTGCGATATAATCAACCCATGTAAATACCATCTCCCCATTTCCCATTCCAGAGCTGGATCTTGGTTTCTTCACTACCTTTCTTGGTTTCTTTTTATGAACAACAGCCTTTGTGTGATCATAACCATCTAAAACACCAACAAGAAAGCAATCCATCAGCTCTTCTGCTTGCTCACTGTGCCCAATTTCATCAAACGCCTCAGTCGCGTCGTCTTTACCTAAATCACCAATGAATCACATCTCATGCATTAGAATTTAGAATGAAACTCCTATCTACACATATACTGATACACACTAATTTACACAAGATCACAGATAGATCTGGTTTATCAAGATTTTTAGCAAAAAAAAAAAATCACACCTGATGCTTGAATCAATATTTTGTCTCCTCCAGGATGATCCTCTAAGAACTCACTTACATCATAAACCTGGTAAAAAAAAAATCTTACCAAATTTCAAATTAACAACATAAATGGTTTCCAAAAAAAGAAAAGAAAAGAAAAGAAAAGATGTGAAGCATGACAATCAATACCTTGCCATGGATGGTGATCCAGCAATCTGTCTTGGAAGAGTGAGAAGAAACTTCTGCAGAAGTGAACCTGTCAAGACTTTCCATTTCCTGTGTGGAATAAGAATGCAGATTCTGGAAATGACGGCAAATGAAGAGTAGAGGAGTTTGGGTCGATTGAGTTGAAGATCTCTGGTTCTACTGTAATACAATACTTGTGCATGTGTTTAGGTTAATTGCATTTATATCTTCATTTAGAAAAAAAAACTCTCAGAAAATGGGTAATTTGCATTATGCATACCCAGAATTTTACTGATAATACCAATTAACAGAGGGGGGAAGGACTAAGGAGGCGTCTCATCTTGAAGGGAAGAGATGGCGGCAGAGTTCATTCGATTACCTCTTTCTCGTTCTTCTGAAAGATTGCTCATTTTCTATTCTAGATCTAAATCTACACATGGGTTTTCCTGTAAATGCTCTTTTTCGAACTTTATCTTCCATTTTTGTTCATGTCAAGTTGTCTTTGCTCTTTATTTATTATTTACGGTCGGACTAGTTGAGATTTAGATGTCTCAATAATTCAGCTGATTTCTGCCATTGTTATTTATTTTTAGAACTTCTCATGTGATTTCTCAATGTTTTAGTTAATTTTTGTTTATTTATTTTTAGAACTACTCATGTGATTTCTCAATGTTTTAGTTGATTTCTGTTTATTTGTTTTTAGAACTTCCTATTTGAAAAAATGTTATGACTGTATATTTGTATCGAATGTTCAAAACCCTAAATTTGAAACCTCCAGGACAGATAATCATTGATGATTTTTTTTTGAAATCTCAATATTTTAAAAAATTCTTTTGTAAAATCCTGGATTATCTTAATATTTCAGAGAACCCATTTGTAAAATCCTGGATTATCTCAATATTTCAATGTTTTTAGAACTACCTTAGATATGAAACTTTTGCAACTGATGATCTATTATGTTTTATCACAGCATCACTTTATCTGAATATTTTTCTTGATATCTGCCTGTTCGGATTTTCAAAAAAATCTTAAATTTAATTATCACACTATCCTTTGTGCAGTGCCAAAAAGTAATTCGCAAAGGATTCCAAGTTTGCGGAGATCATATGCGGTTACAAGACATGAAAGAATTGAGAATCAAAAGATTCAAAAGTAATAAACATATACATTCCTTTTCACCGATAAAAAATAAGCAAATTTCCTCATTTGAATTAGATATCTAGTCTGTTATCACTTGCTTGGTTTACTTGTAAAATCTGACAGTTAGGGTTTAGACATTAGTATCTCCCAAGAATATCGGATATGGAAGTTTATCGACATGGATTCTTCAGTAACTTTTTGTGGACTTTCTTCTGTTTTAACTTTTAGGAAAAAAAGACTCGATGAGGTTTGTCTTGAAAGATTTCAACAATATAGCAGAACTTATATCCAGTCTTGGATTATGCGAGGTTAGTAGACTTTTTCAACTATAACAAAAAAATTGAATTTAAAATCTTTAATTATCGTTTATTAATGTTGTTTAGGTAAAGTTCTTGTGGATGGAAAAGTGGTGCATAAATCCGGAACACCCATTTCAAACAAATCAGTTGTGGAAATAAAAGCCGAAATTCCAAAATATGTATGTAGGTGATAATTCCGTATGAACTCTGAACTAATTTTTCTTAATATCAAATCATGTTATGCCGATAGCCCGATATATCTAAAAATAATCATTTTCATTTCTTTCGTCAAATTCAGAGGAGGACACAAGCTGGAGGCTGCTATCGAGCACTTTGGTGTCGATGTTTCCGGTAAAATTGCTCTTGATTCTGGACTCTCTACTGGAGGTTTTACCGATTGCCTACTTCAATATGGTGCATCTTTAGTGTATGGTGTCGATGTTGGATATGGACAGGTTGGTTTTTATATTATTTTCATGAAATGAACACTTTTCGACCACATTCTTAAAAATCCAAAAATCTAATACATAATTAAGAGATTATGATTTTTGTTTTTATAATCAGCGTTCATGTTTAAGCTTTGAACCCAGTTACATGAGAGTTCTAATTAGATACGATCTGATGAGATTTTAATAATCAGAGAGTATATTTAATCAGGTTTGTTTGGGGAAAAATTATATGTTAGGATTTAACATTCATGTTTCTCCAGTTTCAAGTATTGGAACTTTTTTGTAATTAGCAATGGAATTTGTGTTTAGGTAGCTGAAAAAATCCGGCGTGATGACCGTGTCTCTTTGATAGAACGAACAAATCTAAGATATCTAACTGAATTGCCTCAACTAGTCGACATCGTGACATTGGATTTATCTTTCATTTCTATTCTTGTGGTAAGCAGCAGGCTAATGGAATTTGAACTCTTGATACATGATTTTTGTTCGATATAAATTTGTTTTTTTGGTTGTTTGCACGAGTTCAGGTAATGCCCGCTGTGCTCAAACTAATGAAAGAAGAATCGACATTAGTTACACTGGTTAAGCCCCAATTTGAGGCTCCAAGATCCAAGGTGTGCTTGCACAGAGAAAATTGCTTATCTATTTCGCTCCTAATTATTTTTTCTTCCAGGTAGGTAAAGGTGGAATTGTGAGGGATCCTCAAGTGCATCAAGAAGTATGTATTTCGTTTTCCGATCGATTTCTAAGGTTTAGGGTTTAAGTGGTTTCTCTGAGAATCTAATGAATTGTAATATTGTATCGAATAGGCACTTGAGAAGATTATCAATGGTGTGAATGATTTGGGCTTCTGCGACAAAGGATGGATAGAGTCTCCTCTCAAAGGCGCGGAGGGTAATACAGAGTTTTTGGTTTGTTTTGAGAGAATAATACCGGCTAAAGCTGAAAACATAGATACCACCATCAAATGTGAATTCGCGGATAATTAGCCCAGAAGTCTTCCAGGCTCTCCAACAACATTGTACTTTTTTGTTTGTCTATTCGAGAAATCGATAATTATTTCCTATAATCTTTCGCTTCCAAGTGGTGTCCTGATCACATGGAGAAATAGTATTACAGAATACAGAAGGAGATGTGCTCAATTGATCATGGTAACTATTAAGATTGTTGAAGGTTTATGGTTCTATTCTCGCTGTGTATGTAGTTTTCATTACGATATAACCGATGATATATTATATGACTCTGGTATATCACTCGGAGGTAAATCTTTTTCTACTTGTAAAAAGATATCTTTCGTTATAAAAAAACCCAGGTAATGAGCCAAAGGTTCATTGATCTTTTTCAATTATCAAGATATAAAAATGTCTACCTTTGATATACGAGAGTCGCGTAATATATCACTGGTTTGATAGGGACGAACATAAAACTTGGGCTCATTAAGATGGCTCGATTTTGTTTGATCCCTAGTGGTTTTATCGTAGTGAAAATTTAATTAAATACATACAATGAGATTGGGGCTACTATAGAATGTTGTTAGGTGTTTGTCGTGACATATATGGACGGAAAGAAACAAAAGATATAAACAGCACATTAGTAGGCCTCCTGAGGTAGTCTTTAAGGAGGTCATTAAAGACATCAGTCTTTTCTTTGTATTACAAGAAGAGTTGTCACCATTTTGAGACATCTATGATGAAAGTATGAGAGGTCAACCTTCTGAGACAACGTATCTAGTTATTATATAACTAGACTACCTAGCTAATGCAAGAGAGTCAATGAACTTCTTGCTCATTTCTTTTTGCTTATGTTTCTATTTCTATATTCTATTTTTGTAAATTGGGCATTAGCCTTATTTTTTTAATGAAATTTAATTGTTTCAAAAAAAATAAAAAATACAATGACAATCGAATCTTAAAATCTTAATAGTTATTGTGACCAGTTGAGTTAATTTATTTGTGTATCTGTCTCAGAAGGTTAATATTTTATATTTTATAATAGATATCTTCGAAGGTTGACAATAATTTTTCTTGCGATATTTCGATCCAAAATAAAGATATCTTAATTTTTTTAAAACTATTTTATACGATATTTGCATTAAATTTTTATTTTTCGATAACAGATGATACATCGTAGTCTGCGATATACTATCTGTTGAACATTTCATCTGTTAAATCGTAGTGAAAATTTAATAAAAATTACGAGACAAACCTTGAATCTTCAGAAATCTATGATTAAATAGAGAACGATTCTAGTGAGAACCGAGTATGTGAGAACCAGATCACGACCGTTGAAAATGTCTACATGGGGATCTTCACCTATAAATGATTTAAATAATAAATTATATAAATCACCATTAAATTTAGATGTAAGAGTCAAGATGCAAAGTTCTCATGTAGTTTTTATTTTTATGGTTCTCACTAGAAGCTGACACTCATTAAATATTATTAGATGACAAACCATATAAATCCGTACAGATGGAGTAGTTAGCCACCACACACAGCACTACACCAGTCACCACTCATCACTAAGTTTCATCAACGAAAAGTCGAAAATGGACATATAAAATGACGAAGGAAGATTGAGGATGCAGGGGTATTTATGTCATTCTAAAGCTGTACAGTTAAATAGTATAAAAATTGCGGTTGGTGGTTCCAATTTGGTTGGGATTTTTCCACTCCGAGAAGCGGGAGAAGTGATGAGAGCCGCGGCGTCGCCGGCGTTCATGGTTATCAGGAGCAAGAAATCTGAGCCTCAAAAGGTGCTCACTCCTGTCCTCCTCGATCGTCTGTCGGATCTCGATTTTTATGGTTTGCTTGCTTGATAGTTGATACGAACTGATTTGTGTGATTTGAACTGATTTGATTTGATTTGATTGGATTGGATTTCTCATAAAAGTTCTCGCCTACTTGTTCCGACTCCAATGATTCGTGTTTTTTTTAAATATGATTTTTATGTGATGAAATAATTTGATATGATCACAAGAACAAAAGATGGAGTACTGTCAGTGATTTGGGGGTTTGGTTTTTCCTGGATTCTTTCACGCCTTCGATTTTCAACGATTTGTGTAATACCAAGTAATTTTATTTCTCACAGAAGTGAGAAAAATGGGTTTTTCTTCTCTTTCGAATAATTTTTTTCTTCTTCTGTAAGAATCCCCATTCCCCAATACCAAAAATATGTACCGCAATAACAAATGCAGTGAAGAAATGATTGTAGAAGTTTTTCAGACAATTTGAGAAAAATAGGATAGATTTTTATTCATCTTCCTATTTCTGTTTTTTCATGTACATTATATATGATTATATGTTAGATTACTTAATCTGCAATCCAACTACTGACATGTTTATCTCATACTTCTGATATATTTATCCATGTGACATCTTATCTGAAAACTAGATAATAAGATACTTGCAGTAAATAAGATATTTAGTTTAAGTAAAATAGAGAATTATATTTGATTATTCTGAGTCTCTGACAGATTATTTTCTGATTTTTATTAGTTGAAAGTTTGAACATTGTTCCAACTTCCAATTGATAACTGATAATTGTGTTTGTGTTTGTGTTTGTCTTAGTTTAGTTTCTTGGTGCTTAATTTACTTTAAAATCTTGCAAAGTTTCATGGTTATAGGGTTCTGACCATGTACCTCGAAGGATTACATCAAATGTCAAGCAGAATTTGCAATTTATAAAGCTATGGAAGGTATTCAATTTATGCGTGATCCGAAAGTCTTTTTTCCTTATTTATAAATCTAAATCTACTTGCTTATTGTTTGATTCTAAGTCTGGTAATGAGATAAATAAATGTCTATTGGCATAATGTTGTCGCAAAACTGCCTATTGTCTCCAACTCTTTGTGTTGTTTATCACATTGACATATGTTAAAGTATTAAACAAATATTTATGTTGTCAGCATTTTATTTCTATGGTGTTATTCCCATTTTCCCTTTGAATGTTATTTTTCGATTCATTTTAAATTTAGACAATGCGATGGCAATTTTTTAGCATCTCATTAGTTACTGGCTTGAGTATACCATAAAGTATTCATTTTCCTACTTTGTAGGCATACCAAAAACAAAAACAAAGCACACCTCGACCAGCTACCAGTTACCGTAAAAAGAAGATCGTAAAGGAGGAACTCCCAGAGGATGAAGAGATGTATCGTGACCCAACATTGAATCTATACTAGTCTGTACCAACTACCAACATTTATATTTTATTTTTCAGGTATTCGAATATATCTCATTATCTATGAAGTTATCAATTCTAATTCTTTTTATGTTCGTTGTCCAGTACAAATCAAGATCTCGACACTGCTGTTCCTGTATTGCTTGTTGATGGATATAATGTATGTGGCTATTGGGCTAAATTGAAGAAACATTTCATAAATGGAAATCTTGCCACTGCACGTCAAAAGCTAATTGATGAGTTGATAACATTTAGTGTCCTAAAAGGTTTGTTTTGATTTTTATCAACTTCAAAATATCATGAAACCCACCTTAAGATTTTTGCATTAAAAACTTTTGCCTTATTTTCAATGCACCCTCCTCCCCTCTCTAAGTACAGTACTAAATATTCCAATTCAAACAATGTGTACTAATGAATTCTATATTATAATGATATTTTTCTGGTTGGCTTTGCAGCCTTATTTTCTTACTTATGGAAGTTTTGTAGAGGTAAAGGTGGTGGTTGTTTTTGATGCCATGCTATCTGGGCTTCCTAATCACAAAGAAAGTTTTGCTGGGTATGTTAATATGTATGAGCCATTATTATACGATGTACTATATGAAATTTTATATTTCTAAATGTATATTGAAGATGAAGTAAATAATTGAAGCATGAAGGGCCGCAACATTGAGAAGTGTCACAGTAGAATTCTTATGATAAAAGGGAATACAATGAGTCTTTCCCTTAACTGGCTTAACATAAAAACAATGTTGAGGATCTTCAATGGGTAAAGATCTCAGCATGGTAAACTTTGACCATTTCATTGACCGCAGTGGTTATCGAATGGATCTTCTCCTCTCCAGCCTTCTTTATTTATAATAAATTGAGACCAGGGGTATAGTTGGCTACCAGCCTTGGGCCTGATCGACCAGCCCACTAAGGTTCTCTTTATTTATCATTATAAACGTGATGACATGCAAACTATGTGTGTATTTGGACGATGCCTTAAATCAAACGGATCTTGATCCATCTTCATTGTTGAACGACTCCTTA
Organism: Zostera marina; assembly: GCA_001185155.1. Classification (NCBI taxonomy): domain Eukaryota; kingdom Viridiplantae; phylum Streptophyta; class Magnoliopsida; order Alismatales; family Zosteraceae; genus Zostera; species Zostera marina. Next base: position 95,889 of record LFYR01000834.1, read on the forward strand.
ATAGGGTTGGAGTCAATTATTAATTAGCCTAACAGAGCCAGTCTGAATATGCATTTTAATTGCATCAGTGGGATCTAATATCTATTGTTTTTATTATCAAAGGTTAACATGGAAAATGATTGATTTTTTTGTCTGTGATCTTACAGGATTGATGTTGTATTTTCAGCTGAGACCTGTGCCGATGCTTGGATTGAAAAAGAGGTAATGGAATGAATAGTTGTGGAATTTATGTTACTACAAGTGTTAAATTTATTTCTACTACACAAAGACGGGTTACTAAAACTGGAATTTATACTTTTAAATTTCATTTGAGTTCATTCACCAAACATATATTCGATTCATGTCTTTTGAGTTTATGAAAATTTAGAATATGGTTGTTTCCCTAATTTTTAAAATAATTCCTCTGTTATTCAGGTTGCCGCTCTTAGAGAGGATGGATGCCCAAGGGTTTGGGTCGTGACATCCGATTGTTTTCAACAGCAAGCTGCTCATGGAGCGGTATGCTCCCTCTAAGTCTCCAACTCCATCTCTAAATTATTTTAGTTTTTTATTTGTTTAGTTATTGCTTTGTGCATTGGAGATAAATAATCTCCAATCCTATGGAATCTCTTTATTTTTTACTAGAAATATTAAATATTTACACTTGTTAATAATATAAGAGTATATTTTTCTTCTGAAAACTAAAATAAACCAAACCCCATATTTTATCATATTTTCTTTTCTTTGCTGCATTTTCCCTTTATAACAAGTTTGTATCATCAATAGACAGTAGGACAAAACACATGGATTTATCAATCCAACAGTATTATTGATTATCTTTTAAACAGTGATTTTACTTTTAAAGTAATTTAATGAAGGAGGAAAGCGTCATAACAAAAAACAATTCACTATGATTTTCAGGGTGCTTTTATCTGGAGCTGTAAAGCATTAGTGACTGAGGTATTGTAATTGATAATTATATTTTTTTTCCTCCAACAATTTTTGGCTTCTCTGGTGCATTCCAATATTTTTTACGTTGATATTTGGATTATGTTTTATAGATTAAGTCTTCACAAAGAGAACTTGAGCAGATTGTCCATGACCAAAGGTTAACTTTCTGAATAATTTTCAATAGAAGCAATTAAATAATGGATACTTTGGGGTTATCTTTGTTGGTTTCTCTAACAATCCCATTCACTTTCAGGTCAAGTTCAGTCCAAGGAAAATTGCTCCAACATAACCTAAATGCTGATGTAGTTCTTGCCTTGAAGGATCTGAAAAGAAAACTCTCACAATGATAGAAGTAAAAATAATGAAAGTTGCATTGAATTACTCCTGCGTGTTCTCATCTCAGATCAGTTCGACCGGCTCCTCAGGTTCGGATATTTTAAAGGAGTTGTAGCCTATGGGGTTTTAATGGTCAGTCTCTTTTTAAAAAAATTTAGTTTCTTGTGCACATGTATTTCTTCTTCGTCTTCTTTTCTGTAGTTTTGTCATCGCTAATACTGCGTTCTTCATAAATTGATTTCATTTAAATCAGAATGTAAATTTTTGTTTTCTTCTTACATGGTTATATGGTTAGGACGTTGATTTAATGTATCTAATTTACATCCATTGAGCACACAAGGAATTATTTTTGGATCATAGTCAAACTTCTTTCTTTATTAGCACTGTTTTAAATTAATTTCCACTGTCAATAAACCATCTTGTAGTCTGTACACACTATAAGATAAATATTATAATTTCATCATTTGGATTCTTAAAGGAAATTATTTATTTAAATCTGATTGATATCAGTGGTATGTTTGAAATCACATCCAGATCTAAATATATGCCAGTAAAGCATAGACAATTGATTTGGTCTAACTACCTTTTCTTAGCTTCCATTAATATTATGTTTGTCCTTTGGCTTTACTAATAGCATATATTTGATGTCCCTAAATGCTCATTGTCAAAATATTATTATTATTATTATAAGAATTGTTGTTACTCTTTGAAGATTTATAAGATAAAAGTATAAAAAACCAACTTCCTAATATAACTAATAAAAGAGAGTTAATGAGCTTCGTGCTCATTTCTTTTTTACTTTTATTTATATTTTTATTCTTTATTTTGTAATTTAAGCATTGTCCTTTTTAATAAAATTTAATTACTTAAAAAAAAACTATTATTGTGTGAACTAAATTACCATCTTCATCTTTTCTTGATAATACCACTGGAAGTACAATGGCACTGAGAGAATGAGGGAGTAGGATATTTTTTTTTGAAACAAAGGAAGTGAAAGCCTGAGAGAAGGTAGGCTTATAGAATTGAAGAAAGTGGTGAAAATTTAGAAATACAATATTCTGGCTGGAATAATTTTGAATTCAGATTCATTAGTAAAAGCCCTCATCAAACTTTGAATAAGTTCAATACAATTTATTATGTAAAAAATATCAAATAAACAGCAATCTAAAAAATAAATTCATACAAAACAATAAATTACAGTGTCTGCTAAAGAACATAGGATACATAGTCAAATGGAGGGAGTATAAATGTTCAAATTAATCACAAAGAGGGGAACCAAAGTAATTTTCTGTTGCTGCCTGGAACTGGTGGTGCTAGTCCTGGAATATCAGGAATGTCCTTGTTGTTTGGATTCACAATCTGAAAATTCACAAAGCAAAAAGCATTTTCACCTAGAGTTTTTCACTTACATAAAAGTTCAGTGGAAATTCAGTATTTATTTTGTACACATAAAGCTTAGTTACAAAATTAACAGTTGAACTAGGTATTAAAAAAAGCAATCTTTGTTTTGCCTCTAACCTTAACAATTACGACAGCCACCACTCCGAGGACAATGAGGAAAAGCACACCCATGATACATTTATCAGTTGCAACCTGAATATAGTTTAATAGTTGTAACTTGTAAATGTAATAAATATTTAGAATAAACATCCATAAACGGTGAACCATATCCCTTCTTGTCGGACATAAAAGGTTGATAGTTCGATCAACAAGGAATTACCATGGTAAAAAAAAGGGTTGAAAGACTAACCTGCCTACCGATTTCTTTTACAAGTGCTGAAGCCTTTTTTATCGAGAAATGTATAGAATCCAACTCATTCACAACTCTATTCATTTGATCTGTCTGAACTCAAAAAATTGAATAAAAAAAGTCTTTCAGATCAATGTCTAAGAATTCATCTAGGGGAAATGAGTCACATGAGAATGAAGATTTTTTTTTTGAAGCAATGAGAATGAAGATGGTAAATGTCTAAATGATAACAACCTGTGCCTTGAGAGCAGCTGAAGTCTCAGCCCCAACATTCATAGTTTCATTAACTACCTATAATAACATAAAATTGCTGATTATTCACCTATATACGACTTTAGAAATAAATCTGTATCCGATCATTATTTAAGCAAGAAACCTTTTTAGAGCGATCAATCGCTTGGTCCGTTTCATCCATCATCGTGTTACCACGACCTACTAACTGCTGGTTGCTCATTGCTGCATAAATTTAAGTTTTCCGCAAACTATTATAAAGAAGAGAACAATATGCAGAATTATTTAATCAAAAGAACAATCAACCTAAAGCATAGTACAAAGACACAAACAACTTTAAGTTTAAAATATAAAACATAAGAGTGGTCGATGAGTCCAATCATACTTGAAGCTAGATTTTCTTCAGGTTCCCCTCCTGTAGGACCATCAAACATATCAACTCGCTTTGACTCAAGGCTATTTGCATATCTGTTCACAACTCATTAAACATATTGTAAATTAAGAATAATTACTGGTGATGTAATTCAAATATTATAATTCAATACAGCCACACACCACTAGTCTATATAAATGTCACCTTCATGATTGGAATGATCGATTCCGATCAAATTCATTCAGTGATCATTTTAGCAAGTATCGCAAAAGTGTCGAAAAAAACATCTCTACCGCTCTACGTGGCATTCATTGCTATCATTCTCGATCAAAATCAAAGGACGAAAATATGAAATACACTTGTAGGCTATAGCATATATATTCTAAACTAAACCGAGATACCTCACCTCCTATTACCACCAAAATTTACCAATTTAACATATCTATGTGCACAGCAGTGTTAGGGTTAGGTATTGAAGTGTGTATATATACAAAGCAATGAACGACCCGGTCATTTTTGTCCCCACAAATGAACCTAATTCTATTGTATAAAAAGAAAGAGTTTGAGTGAGTAATTACTCAATACTCATTAGTAAAACATTTTTCCGTCTTTAAATCACCATTACTAATTATATTAATTATAAATTAACATACCCATGACCTAACCACCTACGTCGTTTGAATTTTCTTTGCTACTACATAGATCCACCATTAGCATTTAGCAATTAGCAGTATTAGCAACCATGATGTGACGCGTATATTATGCATTATGGAGCGTGTATATATACAAAGCCACATACTTTGAAATAAGTGTAAGAATTTAAGTTATAACAGGGACTCAGGGAGTAAGAATTAAGATAACTCACTGTTTTTTTAGTGTGACGAAATAATTCAACTCTTTGATCTGAAAGAAAAAGAAAGCATGAAATGAGAGGCAGTAAAGATCGATTCTCATTTCTCAGGTACATCAAACTTCAGTAAAGCATTTAACGAAGCCTCCTATGAGAGAAATAACAGAAAAAATGAGTAACAAAGCTTGTGTGTAGAAAATAGAGACGCACCATAGACTGCTTCTTCTCATTGAGCATCCTATTAACATCTGTACTATTTTTGCTTTCCACATCTTTCACTTCTGTGTCAAACTCCTTGATAAACCTAAAGAAAGGAGAGAAATGACATTGCATGTTAATATGAGAAGCAGATAATAAATTGTTAGTCATTTTCTAAATATAAATAGAAGTTTTGATCTTTCTTTAATTCAAAATTCTGAATAAATAAGATCACCATAGTCCATACTACCACAGTGCACACCATACCTTTTACAGTCACGCATCTTCCCAGTGAGCTCTTCAAGTTGCCGACTCCTTCTATTAGGATCTTTAACCTTCTCCAATTTCTGAAATCCATTTCTACAGGCAGAAACAACAGTACATAAATCTCCAATCAAGTAAATTACAAAATTTAGAGAGAGAGAGAGAGATCAACTGATAAATATAAAACAAATCATTTTTATGCAACAAAGAAAAATACATGCTGACATTTTCAAACATGCTAAATCTAAAAAAAACGAACCAGCAACTCTAAAAGATAAAAAAAAGTATGCGAATATACTCAAAGTCAACCAAATCCACACAACATCACAAAACATAGTGAGAAATGGAGATCCTTACTTAAGGGCACGGAACTCATCGGCAATCTTCCCGTCGATGTTACCCAACTCATCACTGATCGAAAACAAATCCATCCACCTCTACCTCCGCTCTACTACTCCAGTATTCCCACCAAAGACCCCTCCCTATTCTACTCCTGCAATCTCCATAAAAAAAACCATTTGTCAAAAAAAACATCTCTTAATCACCAAATCCAGATAGAACCCACTCACCAGAATCAGAGAACAACCACTTTCTACTCTCCGTATTCCATTCGTCCCGTCGACAATGAGGCCAGTCCTGCTCAAGATCGACTGTTCTCCACACAGAGAGAAGGAAGAAGCAGCAGAAAGAAAAAAAGAAGAAACCGAGATTTAAGTTTTTTTCCTCGTGTTTTTAGTTTAGGAAAAAAGTCATCATAACTCATAATGACTTCGTGTTCTCCCTGTTTCTGTATGTTCTATATGGGACCCAATGGGGAAAGTGGGGTCCACCCATACCGAGCTCACCCCAACAAACCTCCCTGAAAACATGTCAACCACCGCCGGTTCCGGCAACTTTCCGGCTGAAGTATATGTCGCCGACATGAGAATTTCGTCAGTCGGAAGTTGGCCGTCTACCTCGATTAATTTCCGACGAGCCAGCTCCGCTAATTCAACATCTCCATGGAGTCTGCAGCCAGAAAGAAGAGACCTCCATAGCAACGGATCTCTTCTCTCGTTGGGTGGTAGATTCTCAATGAGTTCATATCCCTCACGTACCATACCTGATCTTACCAACACATCGACGACGCAGCCGTAGTGTTCGATCCTCGGCCTCAGACCGTACACATCGACCATTCTCCTCAAACATTCCCTCGCCGCCGCCACAAGTCCTCCGTGGGAGCAGGCGTTGAGAGCTGCTAGAAATGTGACGGCGTTGGGTTTTGTATTTTGTTCTTCCTCTTCCATTTGGTGAAAGAGTTCGAGGGCGGCTTTGGGTCGGCCGTTGGTCCCGAATCCGGCTATCATCGCCGTCCATGACTTGACGTCTCTAGTACACATCTTGTCAAAAATTTCAGTTGCTTTATCGATGTGCCCACATTTTGAATACATGTCTATAAGTGCCGTGCCGAGAATTGTATCGTTTGTCTCCATTTCGGCCGTGATGCGGCTGTGGATATGTCGACCGAGTGTGAGATTGCCTGAAGAAGCACAGGCTACAAGGAGGCCGACTAGTGTTGCGGCGTTTGGAGTCAAGCCGGCTTCTGATTCCATCTGTTGTAGCAAATTTAGAGACTGTTCAAGTTCGCCGGATCTTGCATAACCATCAACAATGCAATTCCAGACAACGACGTCTCTCGGATTCGTCTCTCGGAATATCTTGTGAGCTGAATCCATTCGGCCGGAATTTGAATACGTTGTGATCAATGAACTTGCTATGTTTCGATCCGAAACTAACCCAACCTTTCCGCAATACCCATGGATGGATTCACCGAGACTGTGATCCGTCAATTCAGCAGAGGCCTGAAGAACACTCACTGCTACAGTTGTCGAAGTAGAAGACGACTTCAATTCACTTTGCATTGCAACGAAAAGATCCAGAGCTTTAGCAGGTTGTCTAAATTCAACATATCCGGCAATTAAAGCACCCCAAGAAACCACATCTCTTCTGTTTATCATTTCATCGAATACCTTGTGACTCTGTTGGATCATACCGCAAGAACTGTAGAATGATATAAGCATGTTACGAACATTTAGGAAAAGATCACAACCAGATCTTACTGCTGCTCCATGAATTTCGTCCCCAACCTTCGATCGCCGCAAGCAGGACTTAAGTGTCGCGATGAAGGTGAATTGATCCAACGAAAGCCCTCTCAATCGAATCGAATTGAACAATCCAACGGCTTCTGAAATTTCAGGGATTTCTAGCAATGAATATCCACGAAGCATGGTAGTGCACATGAACAAATTAGGGTTTTCGATTCTTTGAAAAATCGAACGTGCGTATTCGAAATCCACCATCACACAGGATGCGAGAAGCTTGCTTGAAGGAAAAGGAACAATGTCTAGACCGATCTTGATCATCAACGTGTGTAACTGGCTGATCTCTGATCTTGATTTGCACATTTTCAAAAGTCTCTGGGGGCCATATGTGAACACTGATCTTTGCATTTGAGTTTGCTTCGATCAAAAACTCGGATTCTTCAATCTCTTACGATCACCGATGAATAGATGAACAAGACAACGGAAAACGAAGATACTCCGGCGAGATTTCGGTTGTCGTAGGGTTTTACTCCCGGCGATGATTGGTGCGACGAGGAAGAGACTTGAGAGTGGAAACATGGAGGGAAAAGAAATAGACCTGGGAGGAATATTTCAAAATAACCCTTAACTTTTCTTTAACTGATAAAATAAGTTCTTCTTTGAAATAATATGGATATATCTGTAATAAATCTTTATATAAGACTATTTATAACAATTATCCTGCAATTATTACACTTTATTTCTGTTTTCTCTACCTCACCAGAGATAATCAAACTTCGCCGGAGCTCGTCTATACACGTTTTCATCTCCGAGGTAATCGCCTCATTTTTTTCTGGTGATGTATGAGAGTATCTTGTGATTTTTCTTTTTTCTTATTTTTTTATTTTCTCGGTCGATCGGAAAGTGTCAGATGAAGAAAAATTGGAGATCGGACGGAACCCTATCCGCTGATGATTTCGTAATATCGGCAATTGATCTGATTGAAAAATGGAAGCAGATCGATTCTGCAAAAAATCTTTGGTCTTTGAATTCGTCCCGGATTGGGGATGTCTACTTGTCTCTGGTGGAAAACATCTACTGTTCCGGTGAAAATAATCCCAATTTTTCCCATCATTTTCAGAACAAGGATGAAGAGTTGACGGTCTCTGTGCAATAGTATATTTATTCTTATTATACTGATTGAATCAAAATATGCAACAATAATGAAAACAAAAATTCTCTTTTTTGTGTTCTTGCAGTGGCATCATCATTCAAGTGAAGAAATTAACATTGAGGAAGATGAAGTTTATGATGATGTTGATAATGATACTGAAGACATTGCTGCACTTGTATGTTTTGAAAATCTTTCTGATTCATTTTCACATTTTTTGTTGTTGTTTGTCCTCAGAGAATCATGGTAAAGAACACCACTGTCCACTGCAATGGATTATACTAGACCTAGAACACCACTGTAATGGATTGTGCTAAAAATGCGATAATCAAATTTTCATGTTTTTCTTGTTGAATCTTTTTTCATGGTAAATAAAGAAAATCACTTTTGCTAGAAATATGATAATCAAATTTTTCATGTTTTTTTTGTTCTTGAATCTTGTTTCATGGAAAATAAAGAACACCACTGTAATGGATTGTGCTAGAAATGCGATGATCAAATTTTCATTTTTTTCTTATTCTTGAATCTTGTTTCGTGATAAATAAAGAACACCACTTTTGCCAGAAATATGATAATTAAATTTTTCATGTTATTCTTGTTCTTGAATCTTGTTTCATGGAAAATAAAGAATACCACTGCAATGTATTGTGCTAGAAATGTGATAATTACATTTTTAATTTTTTTCATGTTCTTGAATCTTGTTTCATATTAAATTAAGAACACCACTTATGTTAGAAATGTGATAATTACATTTTTCATTTTTTTCTTGTTCTTGAATCTTGTTTCATGGAAAATAAAGAATACCACTGCAATGGATTGTGCTAGAAATGTGATAATTAAAATTTCATGTTTTTCTTGTTCTTGAGTCACTGCAATGGATGAAGCCGGATATGCGATAATCAAAATTTCATATTTTTCTTGTTCTCGAATCTTGTTGCAGGTTCTTGATGGGAATAATGACATCCATACATATGATTTCCATATAATCTACAGCCATAGTTACAAGGTTCCTGTACTATATTTCAGAGGATGTAAACATGGTAGAAGAATTTATAGTCTGTCTTTTTTTAAAAACTTTTTCAGATGTTCTGAAGTATTTGCTCTCATCGATTTCATCATCAGTCTCGTGTTCTTGCAGATGGGCAGCCATTGGATTCAAGATCAGTTGAAAGAGACCTTCCACTTTACTCTTCTACAATCATGAAGGAATCAAAATGGACATATGTTACTCAAGAAGTAAGAGTGTGATCATGATATTTCTATCGTTCTTCGTTTTACATCAAGATTTTCGAGTAAATTTTCAGATTATGATGATGTTGATGATAGGAACACCCATTCTTGCATCGATCATGGTACATGCTACATCCGTGCGGAACCAGTGAATGGATGAAGTTACTACTATTGGCCGGTAGTAAAGAATCTGATGATACCCCAAGAAATGAACAACCCTTATCCGAATCCGAGCTTTCTGAAGTTAAACGATACTTACCATCATGGCTATCTGTCGTTGGCCAAGTAGTAGGCCTGAAGATTCCCTTCGAAATCCAAAAGAAATCAGATACACATACCAGCTAGTATCAGTGTAGCACTTGTTCCTGATAGGGAGATTAACTCAACTGGTTTAAGTAACTATTAAGATTTTTGAGGTCCAGGGTTCGAGTCTCCCTGCGATTTATGTGGTTCTGGTATATCATTCGAAGGTTGTCATTTTTACATCTTGTAAAGAATAAAAAAAGAATTCGGTTTGCCCCTTATCAAAATCCGAGCTTTCTGAAATTAAACGATACTTACCATCATGGCTATCTGTCGTTGGCCAAGCAGTCGGCCTGAAGATTCCCTTCGAAATCCAGAAGAAATCAGATACACATACCAGCTAGTATCAGTGTAGCACTTATTCCTGATAGGGAGATTAGCTCAACTGGTTTAGTAACTATTAAAAATTTTGAGGTCCAGAGTTCGATACTTACTATCATGGCTATCTGTCGTTGGCCAAGCAGTCGGCCTGAAGATTCCCTTCGAAATCCAAAAGAAATCAGATACACATACCAGCTAGTATCAGTGTAGCACTTGTTTCTGATAGGGAGATTAACCCAACTGGTTTCAGTAACTATTAAGATTTTTGAGATCCAGGGTTCGAGTCTCCCTGTGTACATTTCCACTGCGATTTATATGGTTCTGGTATATCATTTGAATGTTGACATTTTTACATATTGTAAATCGTAATTATTACAAAAATTACATAATATAATCATTTATTATTCATCACGCTTAAAAAATTGTTTTAGTAATAAATCAAATCTAAGATTCCTTCAAAGGTGTTTTTTACCAAAAAAAATCCAATAATGGAGAGAGAAAAGGGAGAAAAGACGTAACTACCCTAAAATACCGACAGGATCATTAGATCATAGGGAACAGAAAATGTTTCATATTCCAATTCTTAAGGATAAATACGTCATTTCGCAGAAAATTTGTCCACGTAGGACGATGGAACGATCGATAGCAGGTAGAAAAAAAGGGGGAGAAGAGGAAATAATCCCATTTTCTATTTTACCCCCAAACCCTAAATAAGCGCAAACCCTAACTTTACACCACCACTAGAGTCGACGGAAAACAGCGTCAATTTCATTGCTCAGTTCCACGGGTTTAGCAGTGAGTACGACGTCGATCCATGGACGGAGGTTCTACAGCGTACAACCCGCGAACTCCGGAGGAGGTTTTCAAGGACTTTCGTGGAAGGAGAGCCGGCATGATAAAAGCGCTCACCACTGGTACGATTTTTTTTTCCAGTTAGAATATTTTGGAGATCAACCGTTTTTTCTTTTTTTCTTCATCTTCTTTCTTTGTGCAGATGTTGAAAAGTTCTATCAGCTGTGTGATCCAGGTTAGAATTTAAGTTCTGTTTTTTTCTTCTTCTACCGATTCTTGTTTTTTTTTAACGTTTTTTTTTTTACGGTTGGGTCTTGTTGCGTTGTAATGATTTCTTTATGAAGTGGTGGAAAGTTAAAATTTTGACATACATTTTTGTAGATGTTTCTCAGTTGACTTCAATTGTATTTTGCTGATACTGGATTCATATTTTATTTTTTGAACTTACTATACTAGATTTTTGAAGTGTTTTACACATTTTAGAAACTCTCAGCTGCACTGCCTACACGTGTTTGGAACAGGGCTGGAAGTGCAATTTTTCCTCTACTAATAATAAACTGATTCACTTTCCTCTTTGCATTTTAGAGAATTTGCTTGATAATTCTGTGATTGCAGAAAAGGAAAACCTATGTCTGTATGGGCTTCCAAATGAAACATGGGAAGTGACTTTGCCAGCCGAAGAGGTGCCACCGGAGCTCCCAGAGCCAGCATTGGGTATCAATTTTGCCAGGGATGGAATGGTAGAAAAAGATTGGTTATCGCTAGTCGCAGTTCACAGTGATGCCTGGCTTCTTTCTGTTGCGTTTTACTTTGGTGCGCGCTTTGGCTTTGAGAAGGATGACAGGTACTTATGGGATCCTAATTATTGAACGCATTGAAAGTTGTGGTTTTTCTCCATTTACATTTCTTTGTTGTTTATGTGATATATTCATGCCAATTTTTAGACTCCCAAATCCTCAGTAAATTTACTGTAGGACATTGTTCATTGCTAGAACAAATATTTTCCTCTTTAAATATTGTAATTCTGGAACTAATTAAATAATAAATTAGCCTAAACCCTAATTACAGTTTTTTTTTCATCTCCTTCTTACCAAAAGATACCATTTTGATATGAAAATGTTTGGTTAATTCTTCAGATATATTGTTTTAATAGATCATGAAATTCAATTTTATATCAGAATGACTGATAGTTTGCTGTGTTCATGTATATCACTAATACTTACTAGTAGGTCCAGTAGGTCTTAAAATTTGATACAATTTCTTTTCGTGCAGAAGGAGATATTTGAATGAAATTATTGTTAATTATTCCTTCTTGTCTATTGGTATGAGACTATGGGATTGAATGTTAATTTTATTTCATCTTAACAACTACCGAATCACCATTATTGTATGGGTCCTTTTCTTTCATTCAAATCATTCCCTGTCATTTGGCATTGCGATTGGTTTATTTGATATATTCTTTTGCATATCCGAGTCTGCCTGTTGAATTAATTATACGTAGTCGATTGAATGTTAATGTTATTGCAGCTTAACAACTACTGAATCGCCATTATTTATTGTATGGGTCTTTTTCTTTCAATGAAATCATTCCCTGTCATTTAACATTGCGACTGGTTTATTTGATATATTATTTTGCATATCCGAGTCTGCCTGTTGAATTAATTATACATAGTCGATTTTGTTGGCTATAATTTCCTTTTTCTCGAACATTGCAGGAGACGTCTCTTCAACATGATCAACAATCTGGCTACTATTTTTGAGATAGTGACAGGACCTAAAAAGCAATCCAAGGAAAAAGGTCCTAACGGTAGCAGTAAAAACAACAAATCAGGCTCAAAAATGGTAATCTAGTTATTTCCTTGTCAACTGTCTGTCTTTCTGCTTACAATTTGCTTATCACGTTTTTTTGTTCCCAGCAATCTCGTCAGTCAGAATCTCATGCAAAGAGTTCAAGGATGCCCTCACTCCCAAAGGATGCCGAAGAAAGTGCGGAAGACGAGGATGACGAAGAAGATGAAGAAGAGCATGGGAACACACTCTGTGGTGCCTGCGGTGAGAGTTACGGAACAGACGAGTTTTGGATATGCTGCGATATCTGTGAGAGGTGGTTTCATGGCAAGTGTGTTCGAATCACTCCAGCAAGAGCCGAGCACATCAAGCAGTACAAATGCCCAGATTGCGGCAGCAACAAACGAACCAGGGTGTGACTACCATGACCATCCATCCGGGCTCATATCACAGTTTGGACATAGTAGTTAGGACAATCGTTAAATTTCTCAGGCTATTCAAGTCATCAAAACCAACAATGAACAGAATCAAAGTTGGGAAGTACTATCATAGCTTTTTTTTACTAACTTTTATTCTTGGAATCTTAGTACTATCAATTTAGTGTTAACAACTGTTGTCTTTAGTTAGTTTGTTTGTTTGTTTGTTGTCTTTTTGTCTGTTTAATCTGGATTTTATAGTTCATCTCTGTTTATGTTTGAATTTTCAGATTTTTCATAATTCAGCTTTTTTTTCATCGTTTAGAATCGGGAAGGGTATAAATGTTAAATTGAAGAATATAAGGGCTGTTTATTAAAATTAACTTTTAAATTTTTCTGTTGTTATTTTATAGAAATCGGATCCTACGAAAACCCAATTCGGGCGGCGGACATTCTATAAAACCCCAAGGTCGGTTTACTGAGTGTTGGAATGGCGACGATGCACAAGCTCTTCCGATCGAAGTTTCCGGCGATCCGTTTTTTGACGGCAGTTCAAACCCTGGATAAACATCAATCTCCATTCCTTGTTCCTCATATTCCGATCCTTCCCTACTCCGACCGTTTTTTCGGAAGTCGATTCTTCCACGACGGGAGACCGAGAGGTCCTCTGTGGAGGGGGAAGAAGTCAATCGGAAAAGAAGCACTTTTTGTGATTCTAGGACTGAAGAGGTTCAAGAAGGATGAGGAGAAACTTGGGAAGTTCCTCAAGTCTCATGTTTCGAGATTGCTGAAGATGGATTTGGTCACTGTTCTTGGCGAATTGGAGCGGCAGGAGGAGGGTCGTTTGGCACTTAAGGTGAGATTTCGGTTTGATTTGGGGTTTTAGGGTTTGAAAGAAACGAAAGAACATATACATACATAAACTGTTTTCGCAGATTTTCGCAATGATTCAAAAGGAGATATGGTACAAACCAGACGTATACATATTCAAAGATCTGATCATCTCACTAGCCCGGAGCAGAATGATGGAAGAAGCGATGCAAGTATGGGAGAGTATGAAAAATGAAAAATTGTTCCCAGATTCTCAAACATACGCCGAAGTCATTCGGGGTTTCCTCCGGTTCGGATCTCCGGCAGATGCCATGAATGTGTATGAAGATATGAAGAAATCCCCTGATCCTCCTGAAGAACTCCCATTTAGGATCTTACTCAAGGGTCTTCTACCTCATCCTCTGTTGAGAAATAGAGTCAAGCTTGACTTTGAAGAGATGTTCCCTGAACGACATATTTATGATCCCCCTGATGAGATCTTTGGCATGAAATGAAGTGAAATGCATTGGTTTCAAATATTTACTTGCATTTAAGGGTTTAGCAATGCTTTGAAGATTCTAAGTCACTTAAGGTGTAGGGTTTATTGACATGAAATGAAATGCATTGATTTCAAAATATTTAGCTATCTAAAATCCTATAAGTTTTGCTCTCCATTTTCTTATTTTTGCATTTGGGGGTTTGGCATTTCTTTTGTAAATTGTATGTCACTTAAGGTTTAGGGGTTTAGGGTTTAGTATTTAGTGATTTTGTCTTTCTTTAGATTTGGGTCAAAAGTAAAAACTATGAAAAGGAGGTCAATTGAATTCTTCTTATTATGTTCTAAATTTCTAATATCCTCACTTTTTTTTGAAGATTGATGTTGAACAACTTATGGAGTCATTGAAAGCTTCATTTGAATATGATTAGGGTGTCAAACGAGTCGAGCTTTTGCTTATAGAGTCGAGTTTTTGCTTATAGAACCGATCTCAGGCTCGACTCGTCAGAGACTTTCCAGGCTCAGGCTGAATTAAAAAAAATAATTATTTAGAGACTTGCATACTCTCTAAATATAATATATTTTCACTTTTTTATACTTAAGTGACTTTTACAATAGGGGTATATATATAATTATTTATTTCTAATGGAAAAAATATAAAATAACCTAAAACAGTACGAAAGTTCTATAAATAAACCACTATTTCTTCTCGGAAAATAACACACCATGGAGTTTTTCTTCCTCTCCGGTTTCTTCTTCCTCCTTCTTCTCGTGTCAGTGGTGGTTGTCGGTAGGTCCGGCTGGCGAGGATCGGACGGGAGAACGTTTGGGCCGCGTCATCATCCGATAATCGGATGCATGATTGATTTCTGCAAGAACAGTCACCGAACACTGGACTGGTACACGTCGCTGTTGAAAGATTCGCCGACGAACACCATTGTGGTATGGAGATTCGGCATTCGTCAGAATATAGTGACGGCGAATCAGGAAAACGTAGAGTATATTCTGAAGACCAATTTCCAGAATTATCCTAAAGGAGAACCTCTGAAAGAACACTTCCGGGATCTTCTCGGCACCGGAATATTCAATGTCGACGGGGAGATGTGGTTTAAACAAAGAAAACTCGCTAGTCATGAGTTTACGATGAAGTATCTCCGGGATACTTTGGTAAAGTCTCTTCAGTCGGAGACTGAGAATAGACTCCTCCCTCTGCTGAAAACGGCGATGGAAAACTCGTCGGTGATAGACATGCAAGAGGTGCTTACCCGATTCGGGTTCGACGTGATCTGCGACATCTCATTTGGGTACGATCTTGGGTTATTAAAGAACGGATTACCGACGTCGGAATTCGCATCAGCTTACGTTACAGCTTCGGAAATCTGCATAGAACGCACGAGAGGGATTTTTTTTCCGGCGGGATGGAAGGTGAAGAGATTTTTCTGTATTGGGTTGGAGAGAATTTTAAGAGACAAAGTTCGTATCATCCACCAGACGATTGAAGATTTGATAAAGAAAAGAATAGACGATGAATATAAAACAAAGCTCATCGACGGAGGGAGAAATGATTTCCTCTCCCGACTCATCTCGTCTGGAAACTCCATAGAAGCAACAAGAGACATGGTCATAAGCTTCATTCTCGCCGGAAGAGACACTACCTCATCAGCTTTAACTTGGTTCTTCTATCTCATCACTCTCCATCCCAACATCCAAACCTTAATCCTCAAAGAATCATTCGACCTCACCGGAGAAAAATCGTTGACGAACATCTACCAGAATCTGAAAGAGATGAAGTTTCTCGAAGCTGCTTTAATGGAGTCAATGCGACTTTACCCTCCTGTCTCAATGGATTCAAAGCATGCAGTCTCATCCGACGTTCTCCCCGACGGTACTCTCGTCGGAAAAGGAGACAGAGTGACATTTTTCCCGTACGGTATGGGTCGTATGGAGAAGCTCTGGGGGAAGAATTGGTCGGAATTCGATCCTTACCGATGGCTGACTGTGTCGGAAGAGAAGAAGAAGGAGCTGGCTTGGGTGTCGCCATACAAGTTCCCGGTTTTCCAAGCTGGTCCAAGGATTTGTCTTGGGAAAGAGATGGCTATAATTCAGATGAAATACGTCGCCGTTTCCGTGCTCCGAGAATTTGAACTCCGACGGACGACGGATGAGATACCGACGTTCATTCCTATGATGACTTCCCAAATGTCCGGCGGTTTCAACGTTTTATTCAATAAACGTTACTAGTTATTGCTTGTGATAATCTACCAATAAAGAAAATATGTAGCAGATTTATGTAATATATCATTATCATAATGTTCAATTTTTTTTTTTGTGAAGACATGGTATCAAAGTTGTTTGTTACAATTAAGTTTTTTTTTTTATAATGGAATGTACTTTTCTATAGATTAGAACGAAATATATCATCAGTCACAGCATAATGAAAATTAAATAAAAATTACGACTAGAATCTTGGACCATCGACAATCTGATTACTGTGATCAGTTGAACTAAATTCACTATATCAGATTTAACTCCAAACATTAGAGACTCACATGTCTATTGATGCGAATATCGATGAGGTCGAACCGTCCTGTTGGTCACAATCGCTGTCAAGGTGATTGAAAGTTCAGAATTCATGTTTCAGTGTATGTACTTTAATTTTATTTACTTATGTAAGTCTCACGTAACTTATCATTAAAAACTCATCAATATCATTTATCGAATAAGTTTTTAAGGTCGATGACTACGATGTTTGTAAGAGTTTCTTGATATCTGTTGTTAGTAACTTAGTGAACGGTTGCTTTGACAGGTGTTAGTAACTTTTCTTGGAGTCGTCGAATTGAACCTATCTCGGTTCGACGACTATGTCTAGAGTTGTCGATTCTATTTTGGGCCGGCAACATTACAAAGAGTACTAGAGTAGTCAAACCTGCTATGTGTTCGACGACTTTACCTAGAGTCGTCGATTCTATTTTGGGTCGACGACCTTACCAAGGTTAGTCGAACCTGCCATGTGTTCGACAACTATGCCTAGAGTCGCCGATTCTCTTTTATGTCGACAATCTTACCACGAGTACTGGAGTAGTCAAACCTCCTATGTGTTCAATGACTTTACCTAGAGTCGTCGATTCTATTTTGGATCGACAACCTTACTAGGAATAGTCGAACCTGCTATGTGCTCGACGACTATGCCTAAAGTCGTCGATTCTCTTTTGTGCCGACAACCTTACCAAGAGTACAGGAGTAGTCGAACCTGCGTTGGAGAATGCCCAATATTGGTTGACTCCTATAAAGGTTCTAGGTCTAGTTAAATATGGTTGAAACGTGGTACTCTGTATTGCGAATCATCAACTTTGTCAGTCGATCACTACCTCTAAGAAGTCGTCGACGTACTACTTGTATATATATAGGGTGTCAAATGAGCCGAGCCAAGCTTTTGCTTATAGACTCGGGCTCGGTGTGTCAGAGACTTTCCAGGCTCGAATTAAAAGAAATAATTATTTAGAGACATAGAGGATCGAACCCGTGACCTCTCACATGCTTAACAAACGTTTTACCATCTGTGCTATATCTGCTTACCGAGCCCACCGAGCTTAACGAGCTTGAGCTTTAGGCTCGGGCTCGGCTAGCTTAAACGAGCCAAGCCTGCCGAGCCGGGCTTTATTTGACACCCTACTTGTATAGAGCCATTGACTTCAGATGAGGAAGTCGACGACTTCGTCTATCTTGATCTTGTGTTTTTCGCTTGTCTTGAGAAAAAGGGACGGCCCCTTGTGAGAGTCGTCGACCATATACCACGACTTGTCTGATTCTCCTTCTTGTAGCATCATATTTAGGGTGTCAAACGAGCCGAGCTTTTGCTTATAGAGCCAGGTTCGGGCTCGGCTCGTTAAGTAGTTATCCAGGCTCGGGCTCGGCTCGTTAAGGAGTTATCCAGGCTCGGGCTCGGCTCGTTAAGGAGATATCCAAGCTCGGGCTCGGCTCGTTAAGTAGTTATCCAGGCTCGGGCTCGGCTCGTTAAGGAGTTATCCAGGCTCGGGCTCGGCTCGTTAAGGAGATATCCAGGCTCGGGCTCAGCTCGTTTAGTAGTTATCCAGGCTCGGGCTCGGGCTCGGCTCGTTAAGTAGTTATCCAGGCTCGGGCTCGGCTCGTTAAGGAGATATCCAGGCTCGGGCTCGGAGACATGGAGGATCGAACTCATGACCTTTCGAATGCTAAGCAAATATTTTACCATCTGTGTTATACATCTCTATTCTCTCCAAATTTAATATATATTTTTTTATTTTTTTATACTTTTTACCGAACCCATCGAACTTAACAAATTTGAACTTTAGGCTCGGGTTCGCCAGCCAAACTTTATTTGACACCCTAAATTTGATTGATAATATATTACATGAGTACATATTTTGTTTTAACTTATAGAAAAGTACATTCTATTATCAAAAAATTTAATTGTGACAAGAAAGAGATAATTTATTTCTAATTAAACAACTTTGATACTATGTCTATACAAAAAAATTTTGATCATACCATACTTTAAATAAAAAAAATTGAACACTATGCTGAAAATATATTACATAAATCTGATACATATTTTTGTTCTAAAAGGTACATTCCATTCAAAAAAGTTAATTGTGAAAAGGAATGGATGATTTTTTTCTAAATAAACAACTTTGATACCTGTCTATATATAAAAAAATGATAATACCATACTTTAAAAAAAAATTGAACATTATGTTGATTAGCGTTGCAAATCGAACCTAACGAACGAATACCTAAGTATTTGGTTCGATTCGTTTAAATAAACGAGCTTACTTTTGGATTTGAGTTCGGTTTGTTTAATAACCGAACCCGATCCGAATCGAATAATTTGTCGAATACTGAACTTTTTTTACATCATCCTAAAAATAAACATTAAAAAAAATAAACATAACCATCTGACCATCTTTAAAAAATAAACAACAAAAGAAACATTGTTTATATTTTATTTTCTTTTGTTGAGTCAATCCTTAGTCATTTTTTCTTTTTGTTAATTAAAAATCATCATTAGTATATTATATTAATGAAAAATTATAAAAATATACATAAGTTATTAAATATATAATATAAATTTATAATAAAAAATTATATAATATAAGTTATATAATATAAGGTTTTAATATAAATATAAAATAATAAAAATGTTAAACGAACCGTTCGAACCTCAATAACGAACTCGAAATGAACTGAATATTTTGTCGAATAAAGAACTTTTGTTGCAACATTAATACTGATATTATATTACATACTCTAATACATTTCATTATCAAAAAAGTTAATTGTGACAAGGAAGAGATGATTTGTTTCTAATTAAAACTTTGATACCATGTCTATAAAAAAAACACATTGATAATACCATGCTTTAAAAAAAAAATTGAACATTGCACTCAACTTTAGATTATAACTAAACATTGCAATTGATAATAGCTAGTAGCGTTGATTTCTATTAAATAAAACGTTGAAGCCGCCAGACATTTGGGAAGTCATCATAGGAATGAACGTCGGTATCTCATCCGTCGTCCGTCGGAGTTCAAATTCACGGAGCACGGAAACGGCGACGTATTTCATTTGAATCATAGCCATCTCTTTCCCAAGACAAATCCTTGGACCAGCTTGGAAAACCGGGAACTTGTATGGCGACACCCAAGCCAGCTCCTTCTTCTTGTCTTCCGACACAGTCAGCCATCGGCAAGGATCGAATTCCGACCAATTCTTCCCCCATAGCTTCTCGATACGACC
Source organism: Zostera marina (assembly GCA_001185155.1). Lineage (NCBI taxonomy): Eukaryota > Viridiplantae > Streptophyta > Magnoliopsida > Alismatales > Zosteraceae > Zostera > Zostera marina. The sequence goes on from LFYR01000834.1 coordinate 115,983, forward strand.
CATACCGTACGGGAAGAATGTCACTCTGTCGCCTTTTCCGACGAGAGTACCGTCGGGGAGAACGTCGGAGGAGACCGCATGCTTTGAATCCCATGAGACAGGAGGGTAAAGTCGTATTGACTCCATTAAAGCAGCTTCGAGAAACTTCATCTCTTTCAGATTCTGGTAGATGTTCGTCGACGAATTTTCTCCGGTGAGGTCGAATGATTCTTTGAGGATTAAGGTTTGGATGTTGGGATGGAGAGTGATGAGATAGAAGAACCAAGTTAAAGCTGATGAGGAAGTGTCTCTTCCGGCGAGAATGAAGCTTATGACCATGTCTCTTGTTGTTTCTATGGAGTTTCCAGACGAGATGAGTCGGGAGAGGAAATCATTTCTCCCTCCGTCGATGAGCTTTGTTTCAGATTCATCATCTATTCTTTTCTTTATCAAATCTTCAATCGTCTGGTGGATGATACGAACTTTGTCTCTTAAAATTCTCTCTGACCCAATATGGAAAAACCTCTTCACTTTCCATGCCGCCGGAAAAAATATCCCTCTCACGCGTTTTATGCAGATTTCCGAAGCTGTATCGTAAGCTGATGCGAATTCCGACGCCGGTAATCCGTTCTTTAATAACCCAAGATCGTACCCAAATGAGATGTCGCAGATCACGTCGAACGCGAATCGGGTTAGCACCTCTTGCATGTCTATCACCGACGAGTTTTCCATCGCCGTTTTCAGCAGAGGGAGGAGTCTATTCTCAGTCTCCGACTGAAGAGACTTTACCAGAGTATCCCGGAGACACTTCGTCGTAAACTCATGACTAGCGAGTTTTCTTTGTTTAAACCACATCTCCCCGTCGACATTGAATATTCCGGTGCCGAGAAGATCCCGGAAGTGCTCTTTCAGAGGTTCTCCTTTAGGATAATTCTGGAAATTGGTCTTCAGAATATACTCTACGTTTTCTTGATTCGCCGTCACTATATTCCGACGAGTGCCGAATCTCCATACCACAATGGTGTTCGTCGGCGAATCTTTCAACATCGATGTGTACCAGTCCAGTGTCCGGTGGCTGTTCTTGCGGAAATCAATCATGCATCCGATTATCGGATGATGACGCGGCCCAAACGTTCTCCCGTCCGATCCTCGCCGGCCGGACCTACCGACAACCACCACTGACACGAGAAGAAGGAGGAAGAAGAAACTAGAGAGCAAGAAAAACTCCATGGTGTGTTATTTCTCGAGAAGGAATAGTGGTTTATTTATAGAACTTTTTTTACTGTTTTAGGTTATTTTATATTTTTCCCCATTAGAAATAAATAATTATATATATACCTATATTGTTAAAAGCCGTTAAATGTGTGTACAAATTCTACGTACCCACTATGCCGTTAAAATACCTTAACGAACAGAGCCCTAGTCCGACTCTATAAACAAAAGCTCGACTCGTTTGACACCATATACCCACTAACGAGTCGAGTCCGAGCCCGTCTCTATAAACAAAAGCTCTGCTCGGCTCATTTGACACTCTATACTCACTATACCTTAACGAGCCGAGCCCGACTCTATAAGCAAAAGCTCGGCTCGTTTGACACCCTATACCCACTATGCCATTAAAATACATTTGAAGAAGTCCATACAAAAAACACAGGTAGATTATTATATATATATATATTATATAACTCTGGTAACTGGTATATCATCCGAATGTAGAAGATAGTCACCCTTCGTTATCAGAAGAAGAAAAAGTCGACACAAAAAAATTAACTCAACTGATAATAATTTAAAACGGACATACATATTTTGTTTTAACTTAAAGGTACATTTCATTATCAAAAAAGTTAATTGTGACAGGTAAGGGATGATTTGTTTCTAATTAAACAACTTTGATACCATGTTCCATATCTATACAAAAAAAACACAAATCGATAATACCATGCTTTTAAAAAAAAAAATTGACACTAAACTTTATTGGTAGATTATCACAAACAATAGCTAGTAACGTTTATTTAATAAAACGTTGAAGCCGCCAGACATTTGGGAAGTCATCATAGGAATGAACGTCGGTATCTCATCCGTCGTCCGTCGAAGCTCAAATTGTCGGAGCACGGAAACGGCGACGTATTTCATCTGAATCATAGCCATCTCTTTCCCAAGACAAATCCTTGGACCAGCTTGGAAAACTGAGAACTTGTATGGCGACACCCAAGCCAGCTCTTTCTTCTTGTCTTCTGAAACAGTCAGCCATCGATAAGGATCGAACTCCGACCAATTCTTCCCCCAGAGCTTCTCCATACGACCCATACCATACGGGAAGAATGTCACTCTGTCGCCTTTTCCGACGAGAGTACCGTCGGGGAGAACGTCGGAGGAGACTGCATGCTTGGAATCCCATGAGACAGGAGGGTAAAGTCGCATTGATTCCATTAAAGCAGCTTCGAGAAGCTTCATCTCTTTCAGATTCTGGTAGATGTTCGTCGACAAATTTTCTCCGGTGAGGTCGAATGATTCTTCGAGGATTAAGGTTTGGATGTTGGGATGGAGAGTGATGAGATAGAAGAACCAAGTTAAAGCTGATGAGGTAGTGTCTTTTCCGGCGAGGATGAAGCTTATGACCATGTCTCTTGTTGCTTCTATGGAGTTTCCAGACGAGATGAGTCGGGAGAGGAAATCATTTCTCCCTCCGTCGACGAGCTTTGTTTCAGATTCATCGTCTATTCTTTTCTTTATCAAATCTTCAATCGTCTGATGGATGATACGAACTTTGTCTCTTAAAATTCTCTCCGACCCAATACAGAAAAACCTCTTCACCTTCCATGCTGCCGGAAAAAATACCCTTCTCATGCGTTTTATGGAGATTCCCGAAGCTGTATCATAAGCTGATGCGAATTCCGACACCGGTAATCCGTTCTTTAATAACCCAAGATCGTACCCAAATGAGATGTCGCAGATCACGTCGAACGCGAATCGGGTTAGCACCTCTTGCATGTCTATCACCGACGAGTTTTCCATCGCCGTTTTCAGCAGAGGGAGGAGTCTATTCTCAGTCTCTGACTGAAGCGACTTCACCAGATTATCCCGGAGATACTTCGTCGTAAACTCGTGACTAGCGAGTTTTCTTTGTTTAAACCACATCTCCCCGTCGACATTGAATATTCCGGTGCCGAGAAGATCCCGGTTGTGTTCTTTCAGAGGTTCTCCTTTAGGATAATTCTGGAAGTTGGTCTTCAGAATATACTCTACGTTTTCTTGATTCGCCGTCACTATATTCCGACGAGTGCCGAATCTCCATACCACAATGGTGTTTGTCGGCGAATCTTTCAACAGCGACGTGTACCAGTCCAGTGTCCGGTGGCTGTTCTTGCAGAAATCAATCATGCATCCGATTATCGGATGATGACGCGGCCCAAACGTTCTCCCGTCCGATCCTCGCCGACCGGACCTACCGACAACCATCACTGACACGAGAAGAAGGAGGAAGAAGAAACTAGAGAGGAAGAAAAACTCCATGGTGTGTTATTTCCCGAGAAGGAATAATGGTTTATTTATAGAACTTTCTTACTGTTTTAGGTTTTTTTACATTTTTTCCCCATTAGAAATAAATAATTATATATATATATATCCATATTGTTAAAAGTCGTTAAATGTGTGTACAAATTCTATGTACCCACTATGCCGTTAAAATACAGTTGAAGAAGTCCACACAAAAAACACGTGGAGATTAAATCAATTCAACAGTCACATTAATTATTAAGGTTGCCGAGAGTTCAGGGTTTTATCTTCTTTGTTTACGTAATTTTTATTAAATTTTTACTACGATCGATGTTATAAGTGATATATATATTATATAAATCTGGTATATCACTCGAACGTAGATCTTTCTACTTGTAGAAAGATACCCTTCGTTATCAGAAAAAAGGTCCACATTAAAAGATTAACTCAATTGATAACAATTTAAAACAGGTAGATTAGTTCAACTGGTTACAGTGACTATTAATGTTTTTGAGAGTTCAGAGTTCGAATTTAGTTATGACTACGCTCTACTGATAACAGTTTAAAACTGGCAGATTCGCTCAACTGGTTACAGTAAATATTAATGTTTCTGAGAGTTCAGAGTTCGAATCTCGTTATGACTACGATTTAACCAGTGATATATTACGCGGTTCTGATATATCTTCAGAAGGTAGGCATTTTCACACATGTAGAAATGTAAAAAGATACCCTCTGTTATAAAAAAAAAACTAATAACAGTCTATTAAAACAGGCATATCAAGTCAACTGATTACAGTAACTATTAATGTTTTTGAGAGTTCAGAGTTCGAATCTCGTTGTGACTACGATTTAACCAATGATATATTACGTGGTTCTGATATATCTCCCGAAGGTAGACATGTTTACACATGTAAAATTGTAGAAAGACACCCTCTGTTATTAAAAACACTAATAACAGTCTATTAAAATTTCTGAGGATTTAGAATTCGTGTTTTTCTTTCTTTCTGTATATAGAGTAAATTTCTAGTGAGCGCCTGTTTTTAATTCTTTTTATGAGCAGTGAACACCGTAATCAGATTTTATCAACTCGTCATTCGCTCAAATCGAGGGTTAACTTTTTTGTTTCCAATGTCTATCATATCTCCATGGGTCAACATTTTACGTATCTCGATGAAAATAGATGGTAAAGATGAAAAGTTTACGCAGAACATCAATAAAAGACACTCACTTGAAACAATCGTCTTCGACCAGTATCTAAAGCAATTCCCGATCCCTTGTATAAACCCATGTTCTTGTCGGCTCTGGGGTGCATTGACGATGCATTTAGGCAGCCGAGAACAGGGGAGTCAGGTTATATGCGAGAATCGAAATAGTTGGTAATACTAACGCGGCTTCTGTTAACCTCTGAAATTTATGAACTGGTGCATGGAGTCATCATGTTCGTACGGTTATGGAGGCGAAAGAGGAAAATAGGATTGAGCATGTGGAGAATTCGGTGGGGATATCTCCCGACTACGGATAGATTAATCAGGAGAGGCATGGACATTCCAGTAAGCTGCTCGCTATGTGACGACGAACTGGAAACTCCGAATCACACCTTCTTCTACTGCAGCTACTCAAAATGGCTACTTAGGGAAGGATTCCAGCATTACAAAAAAAATGACATTGTATGATGGACTTTTCGCGGCGGAATTGTTAAGGATCATTCTATTTAATATCTGGAAAGAGAGGAATTATCAGCGGCAACAGACAAGAAATTTCAAATAAAAAACAGTCATCGTCAAAGAATGTATTAGAACAACAGGCATCGGATTCAAGGAATCCAAATTCTTGAAGAAGCACACCCGTAGAAAGGAGATGGTGTTACACCAGTTGGGACGCGTTAGCTCCAGATGTTAATCCAAGAGGTAGTACCACATGCGACCTCCCTGACACCCTTGGCGTTGATCAACTTTTGAATTAGATCTTCACAACCTTTGGGGATTGACTTTTAGTTTTTAACACGTATATGTTTATATCGTTTCTACGTAGTGGGCATAAAACAATGGATGAGTGAAAAAACCTTAGTGTGTTCCTGAGATCTTTTTCTTTCAGAAGAAAAACATGCAAAATAACATATTCAAAAAAAAAAAGTGCTCTTGACGCTAAATATATAAAATAAATTTAAATTAACAATAAGTCTTTAAAAATTTCAAAAGTAACCTTTGACTTTAAATAAAAATAATACAATAAAGTCTCAAATAATTTGCAAAGATAATCATATAATGAATTAAATGCAGAATAATTTTCAGGTGAGTCACTCTTAAGTGATCCTCAAAACGTCCATATCATCCTAAATGAAGGGTTCAGATTAAACGAGCATTTTTTGACTCATATAAAGTTTCTTCTATAAATATATTGAGAAAGCGATTGAAATCAGTGGTGTGAAGTGTAAGGTAATCATTAGACCTAAAATAGTAAAATCTCCAACCTTTTTTTATTGAATTTTGACCGTCAACATCTTTGAAGTCGACAAGATAATGACATTTTGTTTGACTTTTTTAGGGTCTTTTTACTCGGTTAGAACCAAGCGTCGGCATTCTTTGAGATTTAGAATTCAACTCTAGGGTTAAACACTGACGTTGGCTCGTCGGTCTAGGTTTGACTCGTTGACTTCGGGGCCCTAAAATCTGCTAGGCCAACCAGACCAGTGATCGGACATGGTGTTGAGTCTCCCGTTTCACTTTCAGCCTGCGGCCTTCTTCCGTATGCACTATTCGATCTAAATCTATTCAGTCCAGCACGAAATTGTTCACGTCAGGTTTACCAATGATAATGTAGTATAAGGATAAATGTTATACTATATAATCTTTCTCTAGTAGAATGTTATTCTTACAAATGGCAAAAGATCTTAGGTATAACCTTATTTGGGGGTATTTAAGTCTGTATATTGGTCGAATTCGGCTCGGATACCCAGGTAACCGAATCCGACCGAATAAAATCCAGATATCCAGATAATCCGGAAGTCAATTTATATTTATTCAGATATTTGGATATCCTAATCCGGAATCCGAAAATCTGAATGCAGATAGTCAGATTCGAATTCGAATGCGGATACGAATACGGATTTCGATATACCATTTACAGACCTAGGGGTATTTATACAATAATATTCTCAGACTCAGAACCATCTTGAGTCTGAAGGGCCCACCTTATTGGGCCGATTTGATCCTGATGGTCCCGATCTATTGGGCCGGAAGGCTAAGATTCAAGATCTTAAATAGTGAAAGCCTTAGTTTCCAAATTAACTAGGTTGAAGAAAACCCTTTCCAATAAATTTGAATTTTGTAAAGGTTAATATCATAAAAAAACATTAATATTGGAATAATATTTGAATGTGTGGAATCTGAGGGGACAAATGGCAATAAATCATAAAAAAATTCGATCTGACAGTTGGAAATAAATCACTCAAACTTTGTTGTTCCCCCTTATAAGGCTATAAATAGCGTTTAAAAACCCCAACAAACTTCGATTTACCGCCTTTTTTCCCACTACATCCATGATTCATCCATGAAGATCTCAGACCTCCCTCCGTCTCCTGCTCCACCTTCCTCTATCGCTCATGTCGAAACCCTAACAAACCAGCTCGAAAATCTAACCTTAGAATCTCCGATCACGCCGCAATGGATCTCCGCTCTATCCGCAGTCTCCCGTTCTGTCTCCGCCGCAATCGCTCACCTTACCCCTTCCACAAATCTTCACTTCTGGAAGCTTGCTTTTCGGATCTGGAACTCATGCGTCGACATCCACAACTTTACGATCTCTTGCGACGATCGATCGACTGCAGAGACACAGGTGAAGCTTCGGAACGCCGCCGCGGATTTGCTGCTGATCGCTGGGAAGCCTGCGGGAATCCCGGCACCGGAGTTTAAAGCGGCAGGGTTCTTTTATAAGACTGGATTGCTGTGGTATGATTTGAAGGTGTTTGATAGTGCGGCAGCATGCTTCGAAAAGGCCACGGATCTTACTGCCGGTGTTAGATTGGAGAGGGTTAGAGACGTGGAGGAGAGGAAGTTGTTGCTCGATGTGAACCTCGCGAGAGCGAGGACTGCATGGGAGGTTGGAGATTGGAATCTGACGATTGCGCTTTTGAATCGTTCCAGGAATCTTCTTTTTGGATATCCGATGTGTTACAGAGCACTCGCGGAGCAGTATCTACAATTTGGGAAAGTAGAGTTAGGGAAGATGAAACCTATCGGTGGTTCTTCTGATCTTGCAACCTCACCTTCGAAATTGTTAAACGAAGCATTGGATTTATGCGATAAAGGGATGAGAACATGTAAACATCCTGATGAAAATATCGATTTCCAAAATCTGAAAGGGAGAATTCTGAGGTTGCTGGCAGCTGAGAGGTTACAAACAGAGGACTACGAAGGTGCACTGAGATGTGTTCGGGTATTGAGGGAGGGAGGTGGGAAAGAAGAACATCCCAGTGTGGGGTTGGTGGCAATGAGAGCTTGGGTGGGTATGAAGAGAATTGTGGAGGCAGAGAAGGAGTTGAAGGGAATGCTGGCCAATAAGAGTGTACCTGAGAGTGTTTGTCTCTCTGGCGCTGAGGCGTTTCTTGCAGCTGCAGGGATTGAAGCAGCAAAAGGGATTTTGATTGGGTTGGTTGGGAGATATCGGTTGGGAGCATCGGCAGCATTGAGAGTTGTGCAAAGAGTTGTTGAAGGCGAAGGTGGAGGTGCCACTGCTGGACGTGCAAGGGTTGTAGCTGAGTTAGTCAGTGATGACAGAGTTGTCATGGCATTTTCAGGAGATGAACTAGAGAAGGAATGCACAGCAATGCATGCTATTCTCTGGAATTAGTGAGTGAGAAATATTCATATAGCAATATAGCATACCTAATTATTACAAAAATATTGTAGTTATTCATATTATGCTTGTGAAACCAACCAGTGCAGTTGAGCATTTTGGTTTGAAAGATTACGAAACTGCTGCTGAGTTGTTCGAGAAGTCAATGCTTTACATTAAACATGATGAGATGAACAGACCACGACGGGCAAATTGCTACAGAGTTCTCTGTCTCTGTCATCTTGGCCTTTCGCAGCTTGATAGAGGTCAAGAATTCATTAATGAAGCTGATAAGGTATAAATCACTTTACCCACACAATCAGGAGAAGTGCTTAAAATTTTCTATCTTTGGTTGTTTACATCTGACTCTCAGTCTTACAGCTTCAACCCACCATCAATTGTGCATTTCTTAAGGTAATCATCATTTATTTCAATTGACTCAGTTTGATCTTCAGAAATATTTGTGCGATTGATTTATTTATACAGAAATTGTTTAAACTCAATTTTAAAATTTATGCACATTTCTAAGATTCTATGTTGTGGGATCGAGGCTTTGAATATTGAAATTACACTCTTGACAAATCATGGATTCTTATTTCATGGTCATGTGAATGTTTGCTATATGGTTTGACTTAAATTCAATGTCTGCAGTACAAAGTTTACTTACAAAAAGGAGCTGAAAAAGAGGCAATCAGTCAGGTAGAGGACTTAATCAACTGTGCAGAGTTCAACCCAGAATACCTTACCCTTACAGCACACGAAGCCATGGCGTCAAATTGTATACCAGCTGCTATAGCATCTCTTTCTACTCTATTGAGGTTATACTCTCCAGGAAAAACAATGCCGTTACCAGAGGTTGCAGTTCTCCGATGCATCATTCAACTCTTTCAAAAGAACCACAGTGTTGCCAATGAACTCGAGATACTTAAATATACACGACGTGTTCGAGTTCGAATATCTGAGATTGGAGCAGAGAACTTCTTTCCAAAAGGTGAGATTGGTGCACGGGAGATGAACTGGTTCGCAGTACATGCTTGGAACATGGGATTGAAATTAGCAAAAGAATCAAAGTACGATTCTGGCATGGAATTCTTAGAGATGGCATCCGATTTCTACAACATGGGTAAAGAAAGTGCCGAGAACACTGCCATGGTTTGCAAGGCACTCATACTCACTGTTGCTTCCATGATCGCCAATGAGGACGAAAAAGAATCGATGCTAGATTCTGATATAAAAAAAGCTTTGGAGATGCTTGATAAAGCAAAGAAGGTAAAAAAAAAACTATATTTCAACATTGATATTTTAGCCTCAAATTAGACTTGGTTTTAAATTTTAACAAAAATCATATGATAAAATGCAGATTCTTTCTTCACATTCAATAGCAGCAGCTTCTTCTATGGTCATAGACGACAACCGACCTCTAATAGAGCCAGGTCTCTACTTTCTTCACACCTTTAATACATACCAGATTCTTGGTAGACTCAGTGAAGATCCATCTTCTAAACAATTAGAACTGATCAAAAACTTTGTGTCTTCTTCATCCAAAAACTGGACAACACTTAATCTCCTTCAACTTGGTCTCGTTGCTTCACAAACATCTCACCCCAATCCAGAAGTTGCAAATTTCGCCTTAAAAACATGTCTTAGTGAATTATTGGCATCTCCCATACCAGACTATCAATTAGTGAGTCTCACACTTAGAAAGTTGATAGGTTTGACAGCCTTCACGATTAAGGAAGATGATTGCAAAATGAATGTTGCATATGAAGTATATTTACAAGCATACAGAATTATTGTGGGGCTTAAAAATAATGAATACCCAAATGAAGAAGGGAAATGGCTAGCTGTTTCAGCTTGGAACAGATCAATTGTCGCAGCACGATTAGGACAATTGGAATTAGCTATAAAATGGATGAAGATGGGATTTGCTCTTGGAACGCACCTCAAAGGTTTTCAATTAATTTACTATCCATTATTAATATTAAATTAAATTAATATAAAGTTACAAACAGTTAACCAACACCTTATATTCCAGGAATGGAAAATTATCTACCAAAAATGAAAGAATGCCTCGCCACTATTGAAAAAACAATCACCGAAGAAGAAAACAATATGGTGACTTCATAGTCAAGATGTCAATATGTTTCATAACCAGTTACAGGTACACTTTTATTATTTAAATTAGTACAGCGACTCAACTTTTATACAATAAATCTATTCAATTGTTCGTAATTATTAACCTCTAAGTAAAATATAAATTTAGAAAGTATAATCGATATTCAGATTTACATTAATATAAATAATTTGAAATCTCTGTTCATTGTTCGATATAAATTTATTAATATTGAAATCACTTTTCAAAAGTACTTAAATTAACATAAGTAGTATGGCTGAAAATTGAACACAGCTTCATACACAATGAAAATTGAAATTACAATTTATAATCTTAAATATGAAAATATTCTGAAATATGATGTGAAAACAAAAAAAATTATAAAACATCTAAAAATATGTATGAGGCCTTTCCAAGATCTAATGACATGAAAAAATATCATCGATCAGGATAATAACCACAAAAAACAAATATCGCACCCAAGCCATTATACCAAGGGCAATGGATTGTATTCTTCCCTCGGAATTGGTAAAAGGGTGCATATACAGAAAAAAAAATTATTATGCTCAGACAGCCAAGGATTTGTCTTCAAATACAAGATCTAATGACATGAAAAAATATCATCGATCAGGATAATAACCACAAAAAAATAATATCGCACCCAAACCATTATACCAAGGGCAATGGATTGTATTCTTCCCTCGGAATTGGTAAAAGGGTGCATATACAAAAAGAAAAATTATTATGCTCAGACAGCCAAGGGTTTGTCTTCAAATACAAGATCAGAAACTCTAGTCCATAAAATATATCATCACAGCATCTAAAATGATTAAAAAAATAAAACGAATAAGGTGAAGAAAAAAAAGAATTATGCTCAGACAGCCAAGGGTTTGTCTTCAAATGCAAGATCAGAAATTCTAATCCAGAAAAAATATCATCACAGCACAAAGAAAAACACAAAAAACGTTGAAACGAAGGGGAAGAATAAAAAGATACAAATACAAGAGGCAGAGAATCTATTATCATAAAAATGAGGAAACTAGTTTATATATATAGATGTATAGGATTAGGGTTTGGTATATGGCCTGTGAGTTTGTGACGGCATATGGAATTAGTATGCCCTTTCACATAATAGGTTCCTGGACTTGTGCATATTATAAAGGCCTAAGTCCAAAGCCCATTTTCTTTTAACCTAATATTGTCCTGGCTCAACAAAATTGTACTTTCTTCTATGGGTCATACTGTTTTATTAATCATTTAGATAAAAAAAAAATTCAAAACTCAAATCTACATTGTTGTCTTCTCCTCTCCATTTACCCACAATTTTTTTTAATGATGTCTGCTTTAAGAGATAGATTGAAGTCTCGATTCACGCTTGCTATCTTTTTCTGTCTGAGTATTGAAATCTTAGATAGTTTAGTATTTTCAATTTTGTAGTTTCGAAATCAGATTCATCTTGAATATAATCAAATCCAATACGATCACCATACACCGTCGTCGATCTATATAGTATCACACTATCTTTCTATTTTACCATTTACCAAATAATAGGTTGCATAGATGATATGTATGAATAAGGTTGAAACTACTGCATATAACAAGATCCTGGATCTAATGGAGCATCACGTCCTGATCCGAACAAAGGGGCTGCAGCAACACCTCTTTGATTAAGCAAACACCTGAAATGATCCAATCTTTTTTCTACATCAAACTTCAAACGACCACTATGCTTCACATATGGCATCCACATTCGTTCTTCACATGTACAAACCACAAAAGAAAAAGATATTATATTCTGTCTGGATTTGCTTTTAATACTATATGGGATTGGATTAATTTATTATTCAGTTTACCTGCAGCTGCAGCGGCACGAGGCCATATGGTCTGTTCAATATCTGAAGCATCGACTGTTTCTCCCCACATACACACTTCACCGCCAATTATCAACTTCTGGTGGGTAGTATTTTTTATTCCTTTGAGAGGTTCAAAGAGATAGAATTGTTCCCAAGTAATGTCCAGATGATCCAAGTACCAGCTCTCCTGTTTACTCAGAATACACCTAAACCCTTTCTTTACTGCCTTCTTTGCAACGCCACCAGTCATCCTACATATAGATACAGGTTGGTAATAAATAAAAATTACTTTTGAATTCGTGATATTACTACATAATGCAAAAAAAAAAAAAAGAGTTTAGTGGTTTTACCAGTTTTGAACAATGGTTTTAGGATTCAATTTTGAACCGAAATTGTTGAAAGGTTCCTCCCTGCTCAAAAAATAAGTATCACATACATTAAAATGCATAATGAATGAATAATACATAATGATATTAGGATTTACCAATTTATTATTTCATATCCATGTTTAATTGCGATATCTTGAGCTCGCAAGATAAAATACTGGTAAGCATCAGATGTGTTCATGTGTTTCTTTTTCAACCTGCAAATTACATCATGATATGATCATAAGAAAATAATTAATGGAAACTAACATGTTAAATATTGACAAGTTACCATTTCTTTATATGAGTTTTATTCCAGCATCCTGAAAAATTAGAAACTTGTATAAATTTTTCATCTTAAATTTTATATACGATATGTACATACACTCCCAAGATCAGGTATGAACCGTTCTTACTTCTTAGCTTTTAATTTTAGCTCTATAAGAACTTAATATTTGAAATTTGAATTACAGAAATATGATGGAGAATGATTTTAGCATGATCATTCCTCTCTCTATATAAATCTAGCTTTTGAGCTTACCCATATGAACCTCATCGCCACCTAGATGCACCATTTTGAACTTAAACACCTTGCTGAAATCTTTTTTTCCAAAGCACATAACTCTTAATGTGAGATATATAAAAATGTAATGAATTATAAATCACTTAGAATTATAAATCACTTATATTAATTAAGAATGGAATAACCTGAAAGAATTCCATCAATTACTTGGAATGTAAACTCTTTGCTAACATCAAGTGGTTGTTTGCAATTATGTGCTGGCCAAAGTTCAGGATAACCCACACCCCTGCAAAACAAATCAATAAAAATCAGAAGGGATAGCTCAAGTGATCCTGACAATAAAAAGTTATAGCAGATCATGAATTCTATTCTTAATGGATATCTATATAGTACTATCCACTTTGAATTTACCTTGTGATATATCAACCATAGGTAAAAAAGGTTTCCTCAATTTCACCATCTCGACTTTAACACTAAGAATTGAAATACAAAAGAGCTTACCATGACATAGCATGGCCAGGAACATCAACTTCAGCGAGTACATTAACCCCCTGTTTCTCAGCATATCTTGACAAACACAAAACTAATGTTTGGTAAAAAAAACTATTAACAAATTTCAAAAGAGTTATAAATAACAGGAAACAATCTTACTGAACGATTTCAAGTGCATCGGCCATTGTGTATCGTTCAGAAACCGAATAAGCACCGTTCCATAGTTTTGGATATGAAGGAATCTCCAATGGGAATGATTGGGTATCCACAATATGCCAATGCAAAACATTCTAACCAACCAACCAGCAAATAAAAAGCTTCATAGCATACTTACACTCATCAATTACAGTTTAAGCTAGACTTACCAATTTTGTATAGGCCATGGCGTCTATAGTCTTCTTTATCATTGATAAAGGTTGATAGTGCCGCGAAGTGTCTGTGATTTTAGGATTTGTAGTATTAATGATGGGAAATGCAGATTTTGTCATCCATGTAACACTCTTTGTATATATGTCATTTACCTATAAGCAGTCCACGGTATGCAAATCTAGGCTCATCTGATATGACCCAAGGTGCATTTTGAATATCGATAACTCTGGTTTCAGGGTTGAACTGACATAGTTGGCTGAATGTCTGCAGAAGCCAAAGAAATCAAACCTAGTTAATTCAATCTAAAACAATCTACCATGATCGACTTGGAGAGTGATTGAACCTGCAAACCATGTAGTGCTCCAAAAACTGTATTTGCCTGCAAAATAATTTACCCATCCAGGTAAATAACCAACCTCCTAGAATATCATCAGCAATATTTAGTGTTCAACTGTTTACCTCAATATGCCCATAGACTGGAGCTCCAGTAGACTGCGGCACCGACAATTTGTAAGACTCGTCTGTGCCGTAATTTAACTACATCCATCACACACCAATTCAATACTCAATGTGAGAAAATAATCAATTAAGAGATGCACACCTTCTCTTCTGTTGAAGAAATAGTTACTCTGACACCCTCTAGAATGTAAGAGCCATTTTTAAAGTTACCACCAACCATATTATGCTGTAATGTGATATCATCAAACATTCTTAAAAACCCATCTTTCAAGATTCCAGAAGAATCCAGATATTTACCCCCATCTGTGCTAAATTTGAAACTTTTGCTCAAAGAGAGCGATTGAGACCCATAGCTCACTGATTTGGGAAGAGGCCATAAATAAACAATGGTATCATTGGTAGATCCTTCCACCAAAGTTGAGATTGTAAGAAACACAAGTACCCATACAACCTGCATTCTATTTGATGATGGTGATGAATGAAGAACACCCCAAATAAAGAAAGCAGAAAGAGGGAAAGGAAGATATATATATGGAGAGAGAGGGAGAAGAAGAAGAAACTAAAATGGATATGAATAGAGGGATGGAATTTGTAGATTTTTTGGTACCTAAGATGCTACAGAAAATGAGTCACGGGAATGTATACGTAATTATGTATTTATGTGAATGTTTAAGCAGTGGAAAACACACCACATGCAATAGCTCCATGGCTATTCCTGTACCCCACTGTTTATGAGTTGGAATTATAAATTGAGTGAAGAAGGAAGGTGGAATGGAAGGAAGGAAGGTGGAGAAGGTGGAAACCAGAAAACTCCATTAACATAATTGAAGCATTCTCTCCCCCTCTGGTCTTTCTCTCTCTCTGTCTCGTCCCTTCATTTTTTTAGAATGTTGTCTTTTTCTCTGTTGTCTTGGCGCCTCTTTTACTTCGTAAATAATGGATATTTTACTTTTTGATACTTTTGTTTTAAATATATTATCATAGAAGATTTTATGCAATGTTTTTTTTGATAAGGGAGGATGCATTTCTACAAGTAGAAAAATTTACTTCCGAATGATATATCAGATCCATATAATATATCATCGGTTATATTATGGTGTAAATTAAATAAAAATTACATATGCATCGAGACTAGAACTGTGAACTTTCAACAATCTTAACAGTTCATGTGACTAGTTAAGCTAATCTTCCTGTGTGCAATGGTTTAATATATGAGGTAGATGGAAAAGGGGTGAGAACAGGACGGGTCATGACATCGTTATTACGTCTCAAGGAGGATCTTTTAGATCTATCTGTTCAAGCAGTGGGGATCGACCTCGACCCGGATAACGTACCGATAGAAGCAAATTTATCAATCGTCGGACGTGGCACAGGTCCGGCAAGGTCCAGACGTTCAGCTGGATCAAATCAGGAAGAGAGAACTTGGGGGTTAGATGAAAATGGGGGAGAGAGAAAGGGGTTAGGGTTTGATCGTGATCCTCTGGGAAGAAGGTCGCTCCTATCTACTATAGTATAATTCCAAGTATTTCACAAGTATAATCACAATGTATCACAAGTACAATCACTGTATTACAAGTAATCCCCCCTTTACACTTCACCCCTAGGGGTATTTATACAACTTCCTAACACGAATCGACCTGATGGATCCGATATACTTGGGACGCCTTCTTTGGGGTGTCAACTGCTCGAGTTAATGGGTCCTTTAAGCCGGTCGGCCAAATGTTCGTAGGGCTTATGGAGCCGTCCGGACCATTCAAACAGTTTAACGTCCTTGGAATGATCTGGGCTTTCCGCTATTCGTCTTACTGGACCGGGGCTTCTTCGTGGGCCTGGGCTGGTAACTTGGGGGTACCATCAGTACTCCCCCCCCTCTTCCTATAAATAGACTACTTTTCTTTATTTGGTTCATTTTCTCCTCCTTTTATCATGTCTTCTCTTGATGATTTGTTGCAGGAGCTGGGCTACGAGTTGGCACGTCAGCAAGGTATTTGGCCAGATGATCTTCAGCACCTCTGTGATATTGAAGATTTTGCTGTGGGTAATTCTCGTTTGTCCCAACTGGTCTCAGAAGTCTCGCATCGCGTTCGCGCTCTTCAGCAAGTCAGCAATGGTACCGGTGTTGTTGTTCCAACTGCGGCAACTGTTTCCCGCAACCGTCGGTCTGCTACTCCGTTCGGTCCTGCTATCCCTGCTACTGTCTTTTGCATTGCCTCTGCTCCTCCCCCCTCCCCTGGGGCTCCTGTGCCTGCGTCTACTGAGCATTTGTTGACTGAACGCTCCATTGCCCCTGCCCCACGCCGTCGTCGGGGACGTGGACCACGTCCCGGTCGTTCAGGGCCTCCTCCAGGCGATCTCCGTTACTTTTTATCACGAGGCCCACCTTGATGGGTTTCTTTCATTTGTGTTTTGTGTTCTGTTTTGAATGTTTCTTTTGTTCCCTGCAGTTCTTGTGACTTCTACAAACTCATTTGTGCCTCTCTTACGTACTGATGTAATTTTTCCTTTTTAGCAAATTTCCTCTTCTTATGAATGGCTTCTTTGTTCGTGCTTATTGAATGTAACTACTTGTTGATTAGGCATTTGACAACTTCCAACTTTCTACTACGATCTTAACTTCCCTCGGCACTTTGATTACCACGTTTTCTACAACTGTTTTCCCCACGGGCAGGTATTCTTGCTTTTTCTTTAAGGTCATGTTGCTATCCTGGTGAAATTCCCTTCTTTTGTTGTGGTTACCTTTCTTCAGGCATCCTCCCTACGGTCCTTCTGCCCTCTCCTTAAACAACCGATCTCGCCTTCTATACTACTCAGTCGATCCAGTTCCGTTTCTTTCCAAGTATCCTCCGTACGGCAACTTCGACCCTCCTTTTGATGTCCGAGCTTATGTTTCTGAGAAAATGTGCCTATCTTTCCGTACGGTTTATCCGTCCTTCGGGTATGAAAAAATTTAATTTCCCGCCAAAAAAGCTTCTATATATAGTCTCTTTCTCCTTCATTCTTCCTCACTTCTCTCCTTTTTCAGTAGGGTTTGTCCTCCATTAGTCGCCGCAGCCTCTCCCATGGCCGATCTCGATCAATTCCTAGACGGTATCCCTGGTTTCCACGGTAACTTTCTAAACTCCTCTGAGGATCCTCCCTCCATACTTAGTAGGCGGCAAGCCCGTCGTCATTTCCAGGTGATCGCTCCTTCTGTGGCGATAGCTCATCTGGAAGTGCCAAACGATGCCTCTGCCTCTTCACCTCCTGATGGCTATACTGCCCTCTATTCGGGTTTTGAGGATCTAGGGCTTCGGCTTCCTGCTTCCCCTTTTCTCTTATCTTTTCTTTCGTATACTGGTGTTGCTATTTCCCAACTTTCTCCTTCTAGTTTAGACCGCGTCCTTTCGTTCGAACATTTGTGTCACGAACTAGATCTGAAGCCCTTCGAGCGTGTTTTCCGTCTGTTTTTTTCAATCTCACGTCCCAATTCCGCACGGCTTTTAGTTTCTTCTAAGATAAGGCATAAACTTCTTGTTTCTTATCCTGACCGCTCACATCGGTGGAAGAGCCGCTATTTTTTTGTAAAAAGCCATTCCGTGGGGTTGTCTGAGGTTCCTTCCAAGTGGGTAGACACCTCTTCCTTCGAAGCTGGGAATCTCTCCGTAGGGGAACTTTCTCCGGAAGAGCACTATGTGTATTCCCGCCTACTATCTGTCCGTTCGGATCCCATTGATTATTCTAGTTTGATGGCCGGGACTTGGAAATCTGTTCATCCGCATCTCGTCCCCTCTGGTAATTTACATTTGACTGTTAATTTTTCCTTTTTTCAGGCGAATCTGACGGAGAAGGTTTGTCGGGCTTGTTTGCAGGGTCCGGATCACGGAGGAGCAGTAAGAGAGCCCGTGCGGAAGTAGTTGACAATGCTGCTGATTCTTCCAACACTCTTCCTGATGATTATACCAAGTACATTAACTTTTCTGATGATGGGAATAATCAAGGCTTTGGAGACCGTCTGATTGTGACTGAGCATATGCAAGCCCCTCGGATTGCTGGGATCTACGAACAGGCGCTCGGCCAATTGGATTCCGTGGTGAAGAAGGAGGCCGACTGGGCGACCTTGACAAATACCGCTCTCGATGACATTGATGAAGCGTGCTATATCCGGGTTCTTCAATCCGTGGCTATGGAGCGTCATCGACAGCAAAGGGGGATGGAACGGACGCGTGAGCTTAATGATGCTTTGGCCGAGGTTACTCGCTTGACCCAGGCGCTTTCCCTGAAGGATACTGAGATTGAGTCCCTTCGGACCGAGAGGGACGAGAAGGGCATTGAGGTTGAGTCCCTTCGGACCGAGAGGGACGAGAAGGCCGCCCAAGCCACATTCCTTCAGATTGAGAGGGACGAGAAGGCCGCCCAGGTTGCGTCTATGGAAGCAAACATTGAACGAGCCAAGGTGAAATTTACTGAACAAGTCAAGAATTTGACCGAGCGGAATAAGCGTGCTTGTTTCAAGAATTTTGTTGAAGGCATGGTTCACGGGCGGGATATGGTGAACCTCCGTAGTCCTGAATATGAATCGACCGTCGTTCCTATTAACCCACCAATGTGGGAATAATGGCAAGTGACCGGGATCCCTGCGGAGCATCCGCCCTGGCCCAAGACTCTCTCCGAGTTGTCGGGTCATGAGAACCAATAGTTTAAGTTTTTTATTTTTGAGAAAAGAACAATTAAAACGTACCTTTTTGTAACTTGAATTTTTATCCCGTGCTTTTGCTTATCATTCTCCTGTCATTGTTTCCCTGCAAACATTTATAATTGTTCCAAGATGCTTCTTTTAATTAATATTCCTTACGATTTTATTGCCCTAAGGCTTTGTCGTGGTTTTTTTGTACAATAATTTGTTACTTTTTTTGTTCTTACATACAATCACTTCTACTGGAAATACTTAGATAGATTGTCAGAGTGCCATGTTCTCTCTATTTTCTGACCGTCCTCAAATGCTAATCTGTAGATTCCCGGACGGACTTCCTCCACGACTACATACGGTCCCTCCCATTTTGGAGATAACTTCCCTTTAGTTTGGTCCAGTCCGGTGATTCTTCCGTTTCTTAATACCAAGTCTCCTGAATTTATCTTCTTCTCATTCACTCTTTGGTTATGGTATCTTGCCGCCCTCCTTTTATAGGTCAAATCCCTTACTGCCGCCATTTCTCTTAATTCTTCACACTTTTCTCTGGCTAGTAAGATGGCCAGGTTGTTATCTTCTGGGTTAAAATTCGTTACCCTTGGTGTTGGCCACACCACTTCCGCCGGGGCCACTGCGTCCAATCCGAACGCCAATGTAAATGGTGGATGCCCTGTCGGAGTACGTACGGTTGTTCTGTATACCCACATTGTTTCTGGTACTAAATCTGCCCATGTTCCCGGATTATCGCTTACTTTTCTTTTGAGAATGGATGTTATCGTCCTGTTTGTGACCTCGACTTGTCCGTTTGCTTGTGGATGATATACTGGGGCGAAGCTCATCTTTATACCACTATCCTCACAAAATTTCTTTACTT